>CAOLHI010000788.1:0-514133 GCA_948474755.1 Ctenosaura bakeri
TCTTCTCCAGTAGCTGTAACTTTTCCCCATGTTTCCCAATGCAATCTGTATTCAGAGTTATTTACATACACAGTCTGGGTTCCTGAGGGAATACTCTGTTCTCCTTCTTGCTGCTAGGCCATGTCTTCATAGCAACCAGCCTATTCCAGTACCTGTAACTTTTCCCCATATTCCCCAATCCAGTCTGTATTCAGAGTTGTTAACATACAGAGGTTGGATTCTTGTGGGAATAGGCATTGTCACCATAGCAACCAGCCTGTTCCAGTACCTGAAACTTTTCCCCATAGTCCCTCAATCCAATCTGTGTTGCCTGGTGACGTTGATGTACTGGTTTTTTCTTTCTGTTGAATTTGTGCAATGTTTTTACATTTTTCTGGAAGCATTTTTTGTTTTGAATTTCAACTTTAAGATTCCTCACATGTGGAACCCATACAATCTACTGTGTGAGTCGAGAAGACCTTGTAACTATGGCCATTTCTGCACTGTATTGTTATAGTGCTATTATTCCACTTTCAACATCCTGTGGAATTCTAGGGTTTGTAGTTTACTGAGGCCAAAGATCTCTATGGCTACAAATTCCTAAATGCCCCTCCTTAAACTACAAATGCCAGGATTCCGTAGGATGTTGAAAGTGGAATAATAGCACTATGACAGTGTAATGTGGAAATGGGCTATGTTGTGTATATCACTTTAATTTTTCTCACATATACCTCCCAAATGTTTTCTGGCATCCTTATCGATGTTAGGCCTCATCTCCATAGCAACCAGTCTGAGGCCCAAGAGCTCTGGACTGAGAATTCTAAAGGTCTCTCCCTAAACTGCCAACCCCAAGATCCATAGAATCTTCATAGCCAATCATTTGAGGTCTTCTTGCCTCACTCAGCCAATTGTATGAGGTCTTTGCCTGCCTGATGCAGACAAACAGACAAACTTTGACTTTTATATAGTAGATATGCTCCTTTTCACACTTTTGTAACATTTCTAAGAGGGCAAAAGATTGCTTAATTCTTCCATTTGTAAGAATTCATGGCATTATGGTAGACAGAGAGCTTCAAGCACTATTTCTCTGTGAGTCAAGAGGTGGTCCCATTAACACAAGCATGAGAATTAGCAAGGGATGTACAGAGTATTCACAAATCTTCTCATCCTTGACAAGAAATTTATTTTGACACATTGAAGTACAGCATAGGATTTTTTTGAAAAAAGATCCTCTTAATGGGGAAGGTAAACTCAACAGAGCACAAACGATAGCAATACGAGAGGCAGGGTAACCTAGCGAGATCTTCTACCCAATTTTTATGGGTTCAAGCCACGCCAAAAACCACACAAAAAGATCTAATAAATGACTTTATTGAATGGAAGTCTCATGCATCAGCGCATTCACTCACAGATGCATTCAAGCCCTATAGAAAGGCAAAGAGTGGAAATTAGATAGAGGGACTATCAGAGGATTCGTAGTTTGGGTGATACTGCACCTTTTCCTGAAGTCCTTGGTCCAAGCAAGCAGCGAAAGAAGTAAAGCTCAGCGAAAGGACGCTGAGGGGATTACTCAGCTGCCAGGAGGAAAGATCTGTTGGTATGACTGGGAGTTATCCAAAGAACCAGCCAAAAACAGGGACTATTTGTAGGGAAAATGTACCTTGAAGGCAAAACCTCTCCCGGGGAGAACAAAGGGGATGGCAACGGAAAAACAACTCCACACTGGCACCTTCCTTGATATTAGAAGATAACACGGTGTCAGGATCTTCCGCCACTTTGGCTTATGGTGTGAGTTTATGTAGATTGTCCTTGCCTGATAAGATTTTATTGCTACCAGTGCCCAACTTATGGGAAAGCACCTTAATCCCTTCAAGTTGGCTCCTCAGAGGTTGAGGACCTTTTGTCCACTGTGGGTTGGCACAGCTTGAGGTCTCCTGTGGCTACGTGACAGGGGAGTTTACTGGCCTGACCTGGTTTTCCGATTGTACAACCGTTACTGCCTATGTGCTTATCTGGGTGACCTCTCTGGTGTATTAGATTATATTTTATATCAAAGTTGTAGACCCTGGGACAGGGTTTACCAATGGGGCAACACGTGGATGTGTACACATATTTATCCCAAACTTGGGATGGAAAGAGTATTTGAAATATTTGAAAAATGGTTGTGTAACGCTTTTTCAAGTATCAGGAAATCCTGACAGAAAGTGTCCTGGACTGACAAAAATCCTCACATTTCAGGACTTGTTCTGTGCATAATTTTTCTTTGTGCAGAGAACAGCAGAAATTTTATACAGAATAAGTCTTCAAAAATTGAACAGTTTTTGGAAATGTTCTTGTAGCAGATTGAAATTGCCAGAACTATTGCTTCCAACAAGAACAAAATTAGAATTACATTCCTGGTCCAGCTCTTCCCTCCCCAGTACTCCAGAGGCAGCCCTAGGGCCAAAAAAAGTTGTATATCTCTGTTCTGTCCTATCCAGGAGAAAATTCCTAGCCCATATTCTCCTTGGGTTGAATAGTTTTGCATGTATAAGTATTTTGATTAAAAAAGAAAAAAGAAAGTTGTCTGAAATCTGACAATTCCCTCTACCACCCACCATTTCCAACCAGAGGTGCTACACTCTCCATTGTACCAGCTCAGAACTCTACTGCCTGTCTACTGCATGTGTAGAAGAGACTTTATTTTCTGTAATGCCACAACATCTTTGCGGAGAGGTATGCAGATCCTTGAAACCTATTGGGAGAAACCTTTGGCAGAGATCTCTACCTAGAAAGGCATGTGATCAGAAGAAGAATTACCCACTTTCCACTTTCTGACCATGAACATTATTTCTTACAGCTAACCCATCACTATTATTCATTATGCTTTATGGCATACATAATTTAAAAGAAGCATAGTCCTACCTAGGGGAATGCAATCTGGTAAATCATTTCACATTCTCATAGCTTCTTTGGATTTTTCTACAGACCAGCCTTCCTCAGGCATATGTTCTCTCAATATATTGGATTGTAGCTCCTATCCTCACCATTGTCCATATCCGACCCTTTTGGACAGTGTCACATTGGGGAAAACTACCATAGACTCCCAGTTTTTGGATCATCTTTCTTTATACATTTTCAGGTGTGGGTAGCAATGCTTGATTTAGATTTAGTACTATAGACTCCCAATATGCATGTAGCAGAGTACAGGTGCAGCCTCCATCATCATGCCTGTGTGAAGCATGGCCTCTGTAAATAGCCTCTTAGTATCACCCCTCCTCTTCAAGAGAGAAGCTGGCATATATCATCATGAGCAGGTATCCTTTGTCAGGTAGTTTCTTTGTAGTTTCATCTGCAATTTTGTGAACACCTTCCTCTTATTCTTCTCATGAGCATTTTTAAATCAGCCATTGCAATTCAGCTCTAGGGACATCACTTTCAGGTATTAGGTAGTTTTAACATGGGATCAGGGCTTATTCTGTAAAGGCCCCACAATGAAATTTCCTTCTTCCCAAAGAGTGGGACGATAATTCTTGTTACTATTCCATTTTTCTGAAAGGAATAAAATCAGTCTGTTCTGAATGTTATCCCTTAGTCATTTTTATTTGATTGCTACAGTTCTTTCATAGATTCATAGAGTTGGAAGAGACCACAAGGGCCATCCAGTCCAACCCCCTGCTATGCAGGAACACACATCAAAGTGTTCCCAACAGATGGCCATCCAGCCTCTGCTTAAAAATTCTGATTATCAGCTCTAACCATCAGGAAGTTCTTCTTGAGGTTCAGGTGGAATCTCCTTTCCTGCAGCTTGAATCCATTGTCCTTGTCTCTGGAGCAACAGAAAACAAGCCCACTCCCTCCTCAACATGACATCCCTTCAAATATTTAAACATGGCTATCGTGTCCCCTCTCAACTTTCTCTTCTGCAGACTAAACATACCCAGCTCCTAAGCCACTTCTCATAACGTATGGCTTCCAGACCCTTCACTATTTTGGTTGCCTTCCTCTGGACATGCTCCCGCTTGTCAATATCCTTCTTGAATTGAGGTGCCCAGAACTGGACACAGTATTCCAAATTAGGTCTAACCAATGCAGAATAGAGTGGTACCATTTCCTCCCTTGATCTAGACACCATACTCCTATTGATGCAACCAAGAATCACGCTGGCTTTCTTGACTGCCCCATCACACTGCTTATTCATGTTCAGCTTGTGATCTACTAACAGTCTCCTAGATCTCTTTCACACATTCTGTTATCCTGCCATGTGTCCCCCATCCTGTATTTGTGCATTCTATTTTTTCTGCCTAAGTGTAGGTCCTTACATTTTTTTCTCTTTGAAACTCATTTTGTTAGTCTTGGCCCAGCTCTCCAATCTGTCAAGGTCATTTTGAATTTTGATCCTGTCCTCTGGTGTATTAGCAACCCCTTCCAATTTGGTGGCATCTGCAAATTTGATCAGCATGCCCTCTACTCCTTCCTCCAAGTCATTGATGAAGATGTTGAATAGCACTGGGCCCAGGACAGAACCCTGTGGCACCTCACTAGTCACCTTTCTCCAGGATGAAAAGCAACCATTGGTGAGCACTCTTTTTGTTTTTGTTTTATTTAAAGAAATGATTTTGTTTTATTTAAAGAAATGTAACTTAACAAAATTGAGCAGAACAAATAAAGCATAAAGACTGTTAACATTTTTTAACAAAAGATGTAATACATATACTTACATACATATTTCTTTTTCTAGCCTTCTACCCTGTTTAGACAATATTCCAAAGATTGACGTGAGAACCAGGTGGATCTAGATCATGTCTGTTTCTGTTAATAAATGAAATAAATTGAAACTAATCCATAATAAAGGAATCATCATGAAATACATTTATTGAATTGTGGACTTACTTGTAGTAGGAGACCACAACTTCTCATATCAACATTGTAGGCCTTTCCATTTTTGAACAATCACCATATGAGCTGCTCGACCCCCCCCCCCAAAAGAGCTGTTAGTTTTTCATTGCATTTTTAATTCTGATTTTTAGGTATCACACTTTCCTTTCTTTTTCATTGTAAGCAAAGTATCTTAGGAGCATTTCTGCAGAAAAGTGACAAATATAAAATATAAAAAAAGACATTCATTTGTATGCTATAGGAAAAGCTATCCCAGACTATACATAGAACAGCTTATGCTTTTCCAACCAGTGTAAAAAGGCTATGCGGACAGATATGCTGATCCTGCGCTTTCCTCTATCTGTAGTGAGGAAGTGGGCTGTGGGGATTTGGAGGTTTTGAAGTGGAGGATAATTGATGGATGTGTATTGGTGTGACATTTGAAATGGGTTTTCAGTTTTCACTTGATAAAAACCTGGAAAAAAAAGTTTGCGTTTCAGTCTGAATAAATAAAAGATACAACCCTTGTCATCCTGTCTTGTGCAAACTCTTAATGATATTCTGTCTAATTTTAAGACATATTTTAGATGGATGGATAGATGATAGATGGATAGATGATTGATAGATAGGCTTTTTTCACACTTTACCTCGTTTCGGGTTTGTCATGAGGGGATCACGTGAGAAGCCTCTTGCAAGAGGCACTCGCATCCCCTTCGCTTCCCCTCCGCACCAGCTCTGTGCTGGCCGGCAGGAAGCGTGAGGCCTCTGCCCCTTCCTTCCACAGCACAGCTGGATACTTTTCCAAACTGCGCTGGGGGAGGAAGTGTAATGGCCATGAGTCCAGAGGCTCTGCACACAAGGTAAGTGTGGGTGGGGCACAGGAGGGACTGCGATCACGCATCATTTTTGGCAACGAGCCAAAAATGATGTACTGTGCAATCACTGCCTAAGCCCTTTTCGCATGGGCTTTCTCTCACGAAATAGCCCCGTGAGCCTTGTGGGAGTGGGAGCATCGCTCTGCACGACACACTCCCACTTCCGCGGCGCTCACGGGGCTGAAGCGGCGCGAGCGCAGATTTTTTTATTTTCAGCTTGAAGTGAAAATAAACGGCACTTGCGCAAGGTTCCCGGCGGCGTCCCGCACTTACCGGAGTGCGGAGCACCGTTGCAGGCGGGTCTGTCGCGCTTCCTCCCTGCTTCCGCCCCCCGCGGCACCTACAGCTCCCAGGGGGCGCTGTGGAAGCTGGGGGCGTGGCTGAAGAGTGCCCGTTGCGCAAGAAGACTCCACGTGCGGTAAGGAGGCAGGGGAAGCGGCAGCATTGCGGGAGAGGGTTCTTGCATGAGCCGCCCTCCTCCGTCGCGCAAGCGCCGGCGCTGCAAAAAGGGCCCTAGTGGCCTCGGGAGAATTGTGTGATTATGAGGACGTCATGTGGAACAGTCCTCGCAATCCCGCAGTGCTCCCGAGGCCATTTCGCAACAGGACTGGCATGCGAAAAGGGCCATAGATAGATAGATAGATAGATAGATGAATAAGCTGTTTATTAAGCTTTAAAGCTTTATATGGCTCAGGTCCAGGTTATTCTTTCTTACAAACTTGCCCATGTTTTGAGATCTGCCAGGATGTCCTTCTCCTTGTCCCACATCCTCACAGTCACATCTGGTGGAAACATAGTAGAAGGCCTTCTCAGTGGCTTCTGCCAGGCTCTGGAACTCCCTTCCCAGAGAACTTAGACAGGTACCCTCCCTACTTTCTTTTTGCAGATGAGTAAAGATTTTTTTGTTTTGACAGGCAATTGACGATTGATTGTAAAAGGTCTGTCCCCCTCAAAACAATGTGCTGGATTTTTATATGTGTTGTACTGGTGTGCGTCCTTGTATGTTTTTAATGTTTTATGTTTTAACTTGTTTTAGTTTTTTGATCATTTAATCTCTTTTTAACTTTTGTATTTTGTGAATTTTTAATTTTTTTTAATCTGTTGTAAGCTGCTTTTAGTGCTCAACTGACATCTCATGTCAAGTCACTCAACCAGGAATGTCTGATTGTTTTCCTTAGAAGAATTCAGTTGTTTTGGGAAAATTTACAAAAACCTCAAAATGTCTGTCTTAAGGTTCCAATTGTTTTCTTATATCTTACAATTAGGATATGTAAATCTTTTATTCTCAATTTCAATGCATTCAAACAAATTAAACCCATATTTACTTCTGATCTTAATATTTGTTTCATATTGGACTATAAAACAGTCTTTTTCTAGCTGTATGGAACTCCAAAGTAATTTAACATGCTTACTTTTTAATGTATTCTGTGCATTTCTTTTCACATTTCCCCATTTGATAATTAGCGTTTGTGCATATTTTTCAAAGCTAGTATTTTTAGTTGTGTGAAATTATTTGTGCATAATTCCAAAAAGAAGGGGAGGGAGGGAGAGATCTGATGGTTATTATTTCCTTCCAACAGCAGAAAATGAAAAGATATCTGCATAGTTTTGTTAATTAATCTGACAGACCACAATTTCCATTTGCAATTTGTTGACTAATCATGGAATCGTGAGACTTGACATAGAGAATAAAATTGAAAAGGATCACTTTAACTTAGAACTTATTTAAACTGAGTTGAACCTGAAAAGGAGCAACCTAGTGTGGGATTGGTTGAGGCAGGTATCACTCCATGACTTGCTCTTCTGCCTTCCCCTGGGCAAGACACCTGAGACCCATGGGCAACCCAATAACTGAGTGGCTCCCTATTTGGCCATCTACTGGAAGACAGATATGAGGAACTTCACCCCAAGTCACAGGACTTAAGTGAGGGCAAATCCCCCAGGCCAGCCCCAAAGGTTAGTCTCTTTCCTCACTGTGGAAAGAGGCAGTTCCAGAGCCCTCCTCTTCACCAAAAGAGTGCCAAAGTATTCACCCTAACTCTTCTGTTTTGCCCCCACTACCTGCCAAGTGATGACCTAAGCCAATTGTCAAAGCACCCCAATATAGTATGGAGAAAAAGAGTGAAAGGGCAAAAATTCCTACCTGACCTCAAAGTGACCAGCAAAGCTTCCCCTGCACTGGAGGTGGGAGGGTGGGTTGAAGTGTTATCCGATGAGGGAGGATGGAGTTTGAAAACACCCTAGTTCTATCTGCAGATGTTACATAGGTCTGGTTCCATATTCATCCGTGCACACAGTCACCAGAGATGTCGGTTTTTCCACTGATAATCGTATGTCACCTGTGTGACATAGGTGTGTGAATTGTTTCCTGTTGTAATTGGCACCCTGCCACTCAAACTTGCATTTTTCAAATGTTTTAGGAAGGCTTTCTATGTTCTCAGCCTAAGATTTTGTATCCAGAAATCTGTGATAATGCTCATTGTTTATCCTAATGCCACTGAAGTCATTTTTAATCAATTTAAAGTTTCAAAATATGTTTCCAGATTTTCCATATCTGAACATAACATTCATCATCCTTCAGAACAGAATATGTTGGCTAGTAGCTAGTATTTCAAATACCGGTAACTTTTTCTTGGACAAACTGTTTTCATTATATTCCAGAACAATACAGGGATGACTGGTTAGTTTCCAAAACACAATTGGAAAGGTAGTTGTGTATGATGATAAAATATTCTAGAACAGGTTTGTAGAGTGGGTGACCCATCAAGCTCAATGCAGCTGGCTAGTCAAGTATGACAGGTGGACTGAAATAGGAGGAATATGAGGAATTACTGAACACCTCATGAAGCACGGTTATGATGCTGGATGAAGTATTTGGAGTGGTGGGTCACAAATATTGCAGCTCTTGCACTTTTGAAGTATTTTGCTTGTACAACTATTTTTTTCTTAGTTTAACTGATTGCTGTCATGGTTATGGTCTGGTCACCTCCACAGTGCAAAAGCCATTTCCGCACTTTACTATTATAGTGCTATTATTCCACTTTCCACATCCTATGGAATCCTGGGGTTTGCAGTTTAGGGAGGGGACTTTAGAATGCTCAGCCAGAGAACTCTTTGGCCTCAGTAGACTAAAAACCCCAGAATTCCATAGGATGTTGAAAGTGGAATAATAGCACTATAACAGTGTAAGGTGGAAATGGCCTAAATATTAATGGTTTCCAGTTCTTTTTATGATACTCAAATTTCTTCTATAATTATTTACTTATTAGTTTTGACAGAAATATAAACAATCTAGTACACAATCAAAGAAATATACATTTGAAAAAAGAAAAGTAGAAAGAAGGAAAAAAAGTCACTAAAGCTAAAACACAATGCTAACATACTACCAAACACTAACTAAAACACTAAAAACTTATTAAAACACAAAAGGGCTCTGACCCTCCTGATAAAACTGTAATGAGAGACATTTTTTTTAAAAAAAATCTACTAGTACAGATCCAACTAATTAATTCTACTAGTTACTAGTAAAATAACAAAAGATTATTACACTGTTAGATTTCTTTTTCCTCAAAAAGTCCATAAATGATTTTCAATCTTTTTTTAAAAAAAACCTTGCAAGTGGCTTATCCATTAAAATTCAACTTAGTTGGACAATTTGAGCTAACTCAATAACTTTAACAATCAAGCCTTCTTTTTTTTTTTTCATTAGTGTTTTCAGTCTGTTTCCAGGTTGATGCTCAGATTGCTTTATTTTAATGTTTTCTTTCCCATCAAGTTTCTGTATGATGTGACAATTAAACTCAGAGATAAGATTCTGTTTAAAAGAAGAACAAGGAGCAGGCCCCAACCAAAGACCTAGGAGCTTCTGAACCCAGAAGATTGGTGGAGAGTGCAGCTCATCCAGAATTTGGAATCTGAAGGCAGTACTTAGGAAGGAAGATGAATCATATTCTTTTTACTTACTCTCATTATTTTTTTTAAATGGAACCACATCTGTTCTTGGAAAAGAGAGGGAAAGAGGAAAAAGCACTGGGGGGGAAGCTTGAAAAAGGAAGTTGGGTGCAGAATCAGTTGGATGGGTGTTGAAAGGAAAAAAAGATGTAAGGTTTTTGTTTGAGGAAACAACTCTTTGTTGTTTGAAAAAGAGAAAGAAAGACCTTGACTTGAGTGATGGCACTTGGGGTGTGTATTACTTCTTCTGAGGATAAAACTTGGGATATTGGACTTTCCCAGAGTGCCTGCTAGTATTCCTTGCATGTATGCTATATTTATATGTGTGTAAATAAATGAATATTATGAAAATGCCATAAATCTCCATGACACCCTTTCAGTCAAAAAAAAAAAAGAAGGGTCACATTGCCTTCTGGATCTTCTCATTACTTGGAGAATTGGAGAGCACAAATCCAGCACATCTTCAAATAGTGTGTGTATTGTAATTTTATATACCCATACATGCTATATACACACTTGTACAGATGTTTTGTGAACTCTGTTGACTGCACTCAGTTGTGTTTCTAATTAACGTTTCCAGGCACATAGTCTACTGAATGTATGCTACAGAATTCTCCAATAAAATGAGGCTTATTGCTACAAGACTGCCAAAAATATGAAAATGTGCGCAATCCAATAATGCCAAGGGCTCCTGTGTAATATGACTTATTATTAAAAATGGTCTTTATTGTCAACTTAGCAAAACATACCCTTTAATCTTGCACTCTGTGTGGTTTTTATTAATACAATATGCATCTATTAAAAATAACTACAGATAATGCAACATTTATTGAATGGATCTCTTTAATGTTATAGCAGAACATTTAGTATTGTTTCTTTTCTACATATTCAGGCAGTTCTTTATAAAGTATCAGTTGTGTTTAGCCTGAGGTGTGGAATATTAATTGTGTAGCATTATGAGGATATTTCATTTTAAGCAGAGCAGCTTAGAGGCAATGCTGAATTTACATTCCTAGTAACTGATATAACCAATGCCAAATGCAGAAGTTGGAAATACCATATGTCCATATGTATTTGAGTATTTAAAAGTATTTTTGAGATCTAGTTTCTACCACTTTAAAATAAATTTTCAGTTCATTTGTCATTATCATCATCATCGTGATTTTCTTCCCTCTAATTTAGTGTGGCTTCATTTTGACTCTGCCAGATAATGGTCAAGGAAGATTAAATATGATTTCTTATCTCTTCTGGTTTGACAAGCCATAGTCGTATTTGTAGCTTCAGTTGCCCTTTGCACAGTCATCACTGAACAATATTAAGCAGGACAGTGAGCAGATGGAAAAATGAAAACATCTGAGCAGCTCTGAGCTGGAATACAGGAATATTGAAACTATGTCTTGAGTTCTAAACTATGGTTTGTGCAAACCATGTTTTGCTCTAATGTCTGAATTGATATTATCTTATCTGAGGTATTGAAATGATGCAGTGAAGAGAAAAAAATAATGAAATTTTGTCTTGTGTAGTAACCTGAGAAGCGTGTTGGACTTGGATAAAAGAGATAATGGTTCAAAGTTCCACCCACCCATGAAACATTCTTTGTGATACTGGACCTGTCACCATTTATGAATATACAAATCCTCCTACATCATTATTAGCCATATTAGAAATAGGTGAGAATTTTGTATAAGGTCCTTGTTTATACTAATTCACTAAAATCCATCTTCTTTTTCTTCTGTGGGATAAAAAGAATTTGAGATTTTAAACGCTTTGAATTCAAAAGAAACCAAAACTTAAAGATTTGTCCATATAGATTCAGGACTTTGGATCTTGACTCTTAAAAGTCTCAGTTTGAACCCCTGTTTATTCTACCACATTAGTGATGAATTTAGATCGCCAACATTTTATTTTTATGTCAGATTCCTTTCTTTAACACCTGAATGGCACATAGGTACAAAACTGCCCTCTCCAGGAAGAGAATAGCTGTACTTATTGAATCTGGCCAGTGCAAATAGAGGAGAATTTTGTTTAAGTTCATGTTGTAAGCATTTACCAAAATTCACAGTCTTTGTATTTAGGTTGGAAAGAACTTAAGGCTGTTAAAAAAAAATCTGACTGCAGTCAGTGACACTGACAGATTTCCTCATCCATTCTGCATACTCTCTTCTGCAAACTTTCCCCAGTTTGGAAAAAAGGCAGGATACCAATGTAATTTAACAATAATAAAACCCTCATCCTCATTCACGAATTTTTGCAACCCATATAGAGGTGGAAGAAATGGCCCTCAAAACTGACAAAAGTGACTAGGGTTTAGCATTGCTGGTAACTAGTAAGAGAGGAGCTTTTAAAAACAAATACTTACCTAAGTCCTTATTATAAGGAAGGATTGGCTGCCTAAAACCTAGCTCAGGTGTTTGTAGGCATCAGTGTAGTTCTTACAGGATGTCAGAAAAAAGTGGTTGATTGGTAGTGATTAGGGCTGTCTGAAAGCGGATTCTCTGAGTTTTTAGAACGTGTCATTGTTCTGTGCAATCCAGAGCGGCACTGGTGCTTTCATCTATATGAAGAGATCAGAAAAGAGAGACTTACAGCTTAGCTTACCCCAAGCCACACATAGTTGGCTTAATTTTCCTTTCCAAAAGGATCTAAAGATTGTTGTTGTGATTGGTTCTCTGTTGATTATATGTTATTTTGAGGTCACCTGAGAACTGTTTTGGTTAAATGACTGAATGACTGAAATTAATGATTCTGTCAGAGTTGTAATGGAGGATAAGACTGAGTAAACATTAAGTACAAAAGCTAAAGTACTTGCATCTTTTAAAAAAGGGTAGTTAGTATATCAAACATGTTACATATATCCAGACTAGATGATATTAGGGTGGCCGATTGCTCAGAAATTGATGACCTGGGTAGGATATTATCCTGTGAGCCAATTACAAAACAGAGGGATATGAAGCAAAAATAAATAAATAAATGTACGTGCAACGTTTGTTGTTGTCATCTCACTTCCTGTATCATGTAAAGAGACATGCAGACATTGAGAGTTAGCTTTTCTTTGAAAAACTGTACTTGTGAGTTAGTATGACTGTTTCAGCAGTCACTAAAATCTTTGCATGGCTGAAGAGCTTGAAATAGGACTTTCCTCCCAAATTCCATAACAATTACAATTACAAATCCTTTATTTTTTAAAAAAAGTTGTAACTGTGTAATCATACCAACTAGAGCTCTACCAGGCACTATCATGGTATTTGGCAGACCTAAAGTTATCTCTCTTAATAAAATAATTTTGCAGCTGGGAAAATAAAAGTTTAGAGCTTTAGTAAAATATTTTCTTCTGCAAGTCAGAAAAGTTTTTTTTAAAAAAACCATTTAGTGTGCAAATCTCTTTCTCCCATGAGAGTTACACTCTATGTGTGGGCAAAGGTTCACTGAATATAATAGCAGCAATCTTTCTCAGCCTTGTGGTTTGAAGATATATACACATTTTTTTATTTAGCTGTGCTTCTAGCTGAACCTACAAGAGATCCATTGAACTAAGTCTTTTCCTTGTGCAAACATAATATTTCATGGATAGACTTGTAGAACTCCATATTTTGATCATTTATTTTAGTAGGGTAGGTAACATTTTTGGACAATGAAGCTGTACTGTTGAGAAATTAGTCAACTGAATTTCTACATTTCTAAAACTGTAATAAATATTTCTAGAGAAAAAAGTCATTATATTGGGAAGGGTTTTAGTAAATTTGTTATGTGCTTTCAAATCAACTCTGACTTCTAGTGATTCTGGCCATTTCTGCACTGCACTGTTATAATGCTATTATTCTACTTTCAGCAGCCTATAGAATTCTGGGGTTTGTAGTTTACTGAGACCAAAGAGCTCTCTGGCTGAGAATTCTAAATGCCCCTCCCTAAACTGCAAACCCCTGGATTCCATAGGAAGTTGAAAGTGGAATAATAGCACTATAATAGTCTAGTACAGAAATGCTCTCTATCCTAGGGTTTTCTTAGCAAGATTTCTTCAGAGAAGGACTACTACTGCTGCCTTCTGAGGCTGAAAGAATGGGATTTGTCCAAGGGCATATATAATAATCACCATTTATTGATTCCTCTGTCAAATTGTATCTTTAATAATACACCTAGTTTTTTTGTAGTGGTGTGACAATGCACACTTAGAGCCCTGAGGGGAAGGACTGGCATATAAACTATTTTCTGCATTTTTGGCATTCTCGAAGAAAAGTATTCTTATGGTAACCAAAAGGGGAACTTCCATTTGATTTATATTTTCTAAAGTTTGTTTGAGAAGTCGTTCTAGAGTTAATAGGGCTGTACTAACCCCATCTGGAGCCCCAGTCAGAGACGAATTTTGTAGGCTTCTTGAAGTGAGTTTTGAAACTTTGAAATTCTTTACCAGTGATTAAATGAAAGAGAAATTCCTAAGTCATTCCACTATCCAGTGCTGTGATTTTTCTGTATAGTCAAAAGGTCTCCATACTAGACCACCAACCTTCCAATAACATCCTCCATTTTCTTACTTGTAGTCCATGTAGATCAAAAGAGAGGGAAGCATCCCCCTTGCTTTCCATTCATCTGACAATAAATGAGGACACTCTGGAAGGCAGTGAACCATGGAGAACTAGTAGAAGTTCTGTATAGGATTTTCTCTGTTTCTGCCCTATATTGAGTGGGTTAGATTATACAAATACATATACAAACTATGAAATCTACTGAGAAAGACTGGTGTGTTTTAAACAGTGTATATTCCAATTGAACACTTGAACGGAGAGTTGAGATCATGCTTCCTGGCCAGTCCCTCCCTCCAGCCTCCATGCATTCATTTTTCCTTATAATTGATGCATAGAACCTGTGCACGTGGAGTATGTCGAGGTATACGATCTTTTCAGAACTTAGGATGAATGCATGAAGACAGAACCGGTGGATGCAACTCCAACCACCACATTAATTCTTACATTATTTGAATAAGACAAAGCAAATAGCTACTATCATCCCACTATTCTTAAAATAGTGATAAATGTTACGGAGAGAAAGTACCTTGGAGAATATTCTTAAGGCACTGAAACAGAAGTATGGCTTCAAAGTGTCACTAGCTGAAGTACTAGTACACTGACAAAACTGGAGGATAATGCTTCTAATAATATACTTATTTAAAAAGAAACATTTTTACAGTTTGTCCTTGGGGAAAGGGGTTGTTAGTTTTATCCTACTACTATTTTGTTTAGGTGCTATACTGCTAATATGCCTTAAGTATGCAAGTCAGTTCTCCTGAATGAGGCATGTAAGACTGAGATGTGTTTTCTTGTGCTTCTAAAAAGATTTTAAAGTGATTTTTCTCCATGTCTAGCATTCTTTACATATGACATTACTTGTCCCTTGCACCCTCTATCCCAACAAGGCATTCAAATTCATTTTCAAACATAAAAAATAATAATCAATATTACAAAAATGATAGTAGTGTTGACATAAAGAACCAAAACAGTAGCTCCCAACACTCATGAGTGAGCAGTGCCATAAAGATCTTTTCCAAATAACACTGTTTTCACCTATCATGTGAATGTACTCAAAGAGCCCTGATCCTTTGGAGAAGCAGAGACAGCCTTCAAAAGGAGTCCTGGGACATTCATGCAGTCCATAGAGCCTGCAGATGATCTGAGAAAGTATGATTGTCTCATGAGCATTGACAATGTAGCTTTTTTGGGGGGGACATGGCCTATTGGCTTAGGTCCAAATCCTCCAGTCCCAAGTAGAGTAGACCAGCTGGTTTGAGGTTTGGCCTCAATAAATGATGTGGAAGGGACTCATCATTTTAAAAACATTTTTAAAAACCCATAAAAGTAGTTATTTATTTACATTTTAGAAAAAAAGAAACAGGAAAGTAACTTTAATGGTAGCTACTTTTTTTTTGTTAGAATTATAACAATCATCAGTTATGTCTTAACAAGTAATTTTGTGAGCCATGTTTTA
The DNA here is from genome assembly GCA_948474755.1 of Ctenosaura bakeri. Taxonomy (NCBI): domain Eukaryota; kingdom Metazoa; phylum Chordata; class Lepidosauria; order Squamata; family Iguanidae; genus Ctenosaura; species Ctenosaura bakeri. Next base: position 15,639 of record CAOLHI010000788.1, read on the forward strand.
TCCAAGCCTTTACAAAGAGAATTTTTCTCCCACAGTGGGGCTTTATTGCTGTTTCCTTCTCCCTATAGAACCCTATGTTCTCTGAAAAGTGGTGCAAAAGAATGCAGCAGAAAGCCATTAAAAATTAAAGAGTGGAGAGTTTGCATGAGTTTGCACATTTTTCACTAGCTGCTCCAACTAAGGCCACTTTCTCACCTTACTGTTTTTTGCCAACGTCCTGTCATGGTCTTTGAAGCACCTTTGCCAGGAGGGGAGTGCTATGGGAATGTTCTCCTCCACATGCAGCTGGCTTCCTTTAGAAGGGAGTGTGAGTGACATGCTCCTTCCTTCTGCAGTGAAGCCAGCCTCTTTTCCATGCTGTGCTGAAGAAGGAAGCACGTTATCGCCCGCTTCCTCATGACTGGGGTGATGGGAACTTTGCAGGATTACAGGCGCTTAATGTATTTTTTCTGTTACGTAACTGTCCCATGATCATGATGGATGGGGATGGGTTGACAGCAGGACTACAACAATGTTGTATGAAGGCATGACTCATGGACCGCTGACATCATGTCTCCATTGCAGGACTGCAATGCCATGTGAAAATGGTCTAAGTTTCTCATGATTGAGGAGGGGCATTGGGGTGGGGAACCAGTGGACCAGTGGGGATGGAAAGCATGAAAGCCTCACTGCATAAGCAGAATTCCACTTGTACAAATGTATACATATACAAGTATACTTGTATATTTGCCATATTGTTCCAAAATGAATTATGTAGGGATGACAAAAACAAACAGCCGTTCTCAGGGTCAGAGTAGTTGTAAGGTCAGCAGGCCAGACAGAAAGTACTGCTATTTTGATTTCTCACTGATCCTGTGTCTAAGATAGTAAAGTGGGTTTTGTTATGGGATGCTCGATGAAAAAAGCAAATGGTACCTGTGTGTGTGCTGATCCATAGGAATAAGGAAGATGTGAGTGCTCAGAATCTGCCTAGTATCTGAGTATATCCCACGTACCAAGAGCCAGCATGGTATAGTGGTTTGAATGTTGGATTATGACCCTGGAGACCAAGGTTCCGTTCCTTACTTGGCCTTGAAATTCCCCTTGGTGATCTTGAACATGACACACACTCTCAACCTCAGAAAATCCCATAATAGGTTTGCCTTAGGGTCATCATAAATAAAAAACAATTTGAAAGTACATCAGAACAGCATATTCCACATACTGCTCCATCCCTGCATTCTTTAACCCAGCCTGTCTTTAACCATCGTTTCTTTTATCATGTTTATTGTTTTCCCCACTATTTGAACAATTGCAAGGATAATGTTTTTAATAGCAATATTATGATAGACTCTATACATCTGAGATTAGAAACTACCCCTCAGCATGTGACTGTGATAGCATTTTCCACTTATACCTGCTTTCTCTTGCCCATTTCCTCAATCCTGTTTTCTTTCAGTCCTGCCACAAAGAATGTCATAAATCCTCCATCTGTGGCTGTAAATTTGTCAGCCTTTTCTTGAAATAAGACTGTGGTCCCTGTTATAAAACAACAGAAGGTTGGATGCAGGAGTAGCCGGCATAATTTTGACTGATTGATCTCAGGCATTTAGCTTTTCCAAATGGAAATACAGAATCAACAGCTCCTAAAGGGCAAACATAGTAAATAACTCAGTGAATCAAGTGGCTGTTTTAATATGTGCTTGGTGGATTTGTTTGAACCATTTATTTGAGAATAAAATGTAACTTTCTCCAAAGTGTCAGAGAGTACACACCAAAGGGAAATTTACTTTAATTGCCCTGTCAGTACTCCTCTGCACTCAATGTGCCATTTAAATTTCATTTACATTTGAGATGTGGCTGAAAAGAGAGCCAAGCATACCCACATTATGTCAATTAGTGTTTTCTTGAAAACTCAGATTTGAGACAAGCCATATTACCTTTTCTCACTTGTATGTCATTTGTTCTGTGAGATCAGCATGAAGGGAATGATCTTTACCAACCCTCTCACCTGCCATGGTACTTATGTGGGCCGAGGAACTTGATAGGTACACCAAATGGATTTTTTGAAGAATGCACATGGTAGAACACAAAATAACTATGCCCCATCATTTTCACAGAGATGTTTACTAACAATCAGAGAGAGGTACATGTTGTTTTATATTCTGAGTGTGCGTCTGTGAATTGCTTGTATAGCTAAAGAGGAGTGGGGAACCATTGAGGGTTGTGGAGCCATTTCTGTTCTCCCTTGGAATGCCATGGGTCACTCCTGGCTGGTTAGTCTTTTCATCCCCCCAAAATGGGGGAGGGGCTGGGAAGGAATGGCATACAGAGGACAAATTACCCCCTCAAAGGTTTCTGGGGGCATGATTTGCCATAATTTATTTATATAAATGTTTCTGTCCTTTGCTTTATTGTGGAATTTCAAGGGACCATACAGATGAAACAATAGAGAGTTTTAAGTAATTCTGGATTAAAATAAAATAGCTTAAAAGGCTACACAATTAAAAACCACACAAAGTGTATTTAAATGTAAATTTTAAGTCTCAGGGGTTTTGATAAAAAGCCATTTCTTGGCTTGGCAGCAGGAGGAGACCAGTGTTGTTGCCACTCAGACTTCCAAGGAAAGGTCATTCCACAAATGGGGTTAAGAAGGGACAGTTTTGGGACCATATGGTGATTTTTTCTTTCCATGGTGTGGGAGGATTGTAGGGGACCTGTGGGGGAGTTGTTCCAGGGCCTCAGAACTGTAACACCATCCTCCAGCCCAAGAGAATGGCCAGGGAAATCACTCGGGAATTCTTGCTCCAACAGCATATATCCATTTCGCTGTGGTTTAAAAGCTTATGGTTAGATCTCAGTAGTGGGCACATAGATCACCCACATAGTCCAAGGAGGTAGTTATGAAAAATGACAATATGATATGAGAATTTTCTGGAAAGCAAGTCTTTGACCACCAGCTGTTGTGATTTTAGTAGGGGTGGGAGCTCTTGCCATGCCTCCCCCCCACATCTGCTGCCTAGGACAGTCTCACCTCACTGTACCTAGTGTTATGGCCAGCCCTAACTCCAAGGGAGCCCTGATCCCTTAACTCTGAAGCAATACAATATGGTCATAGGTTTATGGCATTCAGCTGCAAGCTTAGCTATATTGTCCCATTTGTCTCCTCTGATTGCAGTACTTAAGTGTAGACATTTATGCTTTGATAACTCCATCCTTTCAAAAACACCCAGACCCAAGGTGTGTGTTATTTTACAAATGTCACAGATAATAAAGTCTGTTTATCCAAAAGCAAAAGTTTGTTAGCCTAATATGAAGGACTGAATATGCAAACTTCAGACTTTGTAGATGTACAGTATGAGGTATATTTTTATTTCATCAGTTGCTACATAATTTATCATATGTACATAGATTTAGTAGTCACATGGGTTTGATATATATATATATATATATATATATGGTGAGTGTTTTGCTAAGTTGAACCTAATCAAAATATTTTTGAAGCACTGACTAGGCTTACTGTTTTCAGCTTTCCTTGGAAGTTAATCTGTCTCAAACACAGAAATAAAATTAGCTGAACAATTAAAATTGAAAAAGCCACTTCATCAGTTGGTTAACTGAACTATTTTTTAAAGAGTGCAATTTTATGCATCTCTAGTGAAGTCTAAAAACTGCCAATTAAAAAGTCATTAAAACATAGTTAGGTTTGAAAGGATGTTTGTCAGCTGAAATAATTGTTAACATGCAACAAAAATGGCTTTAATTAATGAAACTATACCTACTCAGGAAGGCTGCACCAGCATTGGGCTTCTTAATCTTTTTCTAAGTGTGATCTTTTGTTCTTATGAGACCATTTCCGCACAGTATCAAGAACTGTCTTTGCTTTTTAATAGTGATGTTGGTGAATTTTATAACTGAGGCACAGAAATGTAGATACTTCTATTGTTAATCCGTGGCTTGATTATTAGCTGAGCCCACCTTACTCTTAAAGTTTGTGAAAACCTAGCACTGGTGCTGCTGTTGTCTTAGCTGGTGCAAATCTTTTGTGTTCAAATGGTCTTAGCAGAAGAGGCAGCACCACTATCGTGGCATGACATTATGCCCAGTTTTGTTGCTGGAATAGAGTCTAAGTTCTACAGGCTGAAATGTGGTCAGTGTCTCTAGTGATGGAAGCAAAGAGGTATCAACACTTTAGTGGTTAGTGGAAGGATGCTTGTTCTTTGTATTATCTCTCTGTATCTCTCTTTGATCTGTGTACTCAAGCTTTTTTCTTCCATCGTACTGTTGGAGGATCTCTTTTCCTTTCTGCAAGAACTTAGCTAGTCCCTTTGTCGCCTTTGGCTGGGAAGGGAACATCCATGGGGCTCCAACCCCTATAATGAGTCCTAGCTTAACCTCTTACAGAAGAGCCAGCTTTTAGTGGCTCTCGTAACTCAGCTTCAGTCAAATCCTTTTGCATGTCTCCTTTCCCATTCTGAGATGAACTTCCTGAGACAATAAATGTAACTTTTATTTTTATCCTGCAAGAGCATCCTGAGTTATTACTCCTCTTTCTACCACAAGCTCATTTTGTACTAGCCTTGCTGCACTCTGCTTAATATATCAAGCATTCCTAAAATAAGGAGGATACTGCTAGTAAATACAGTAAAACTCTGTTGGGGGCATCAATTACAAAATAGCTCAAATTTAAATAATTAATATTTGCTTTTCTTTTATGAGAAAAGTGTTTGTTTTTAACTCATTGAGATACTGCATTGGGAAAATGGCCATCTGCTCTAAGAGTTTTCACAATTCAGGAGAAAAATTTTTTGAAAAAACATTTCACACAAATCCATGGCCTTTTGTGCAAAAGCAATGCATTTTGCAAGTTATATGCACAAATGTTCACACACACAAAAAATGCCAAAGTGAAAAGAATAATTTTAAAATGTGCCAAATTCTTGTAATCTTGCTCAGCAGAAGAAAACTATTAAATAATTTGTTCTGATATCTTAGAATTAATAAATGAATTTAACCATATTTTTGTTTGTGTGATGTGATGTGTGCATGTGCATGCGTGCATGCGTGTGTGTGAGAGAGAGAGAGAGAAGAAAGAGAGAGAAAGAAAGAGTTGGTGAAACTGCTCATTCTACTTGAGCCTATGCTCACCCTTTATTACCTTCTAGTAGCACCATATTAGCCAACTTTTTTGGACATATTTTACACAATGCATCCGTAATGTATGAGAGAGAGTGCTGTTCTAAGTATGTATTATTTATATATGTGCAGCTCCGACCTTACATATTCAGCTACTTTTCTCAGAGCTTGGAAATTTCAATTATGGTTATAGTTGCTGTCTCAAAGTAGTTGTCATTAGTTGTCAGTTATTATCCTAGTAACAAAGATGTCACACTTCAATTTTTCCTTTTTTTAAAAAGTAACTAAACAGAAGTCTATTTTCTCTCTCAAAGCCAACTGAAATAGTTACCTTTAAAAAGTAACTAAAATGTGAATGCTACATATGTCTGCCCTTTGTATGAACCACTCTCTTCCTGCCTACTTCACTGTCATTTCATCATCCACAACAGAGCACATGCATCACATAAGCCAGGACCTGAACCATGCAACATTCCTCATCTAACTTTTTGTGAGGCCACAGACACTCATTACTATAAAAAATAACTCAATTTTATAGTTACACTGCAAGTGGCATAAATTTGTTTCTTGAGTTACGCAGATTATTTGTAACTAGTTACTTTGAAGCTTACTTTGTCCCTCATTTCCTAAAGTGAGGCACCAGCAGAAGCTTAAGCCGTTTCCACATGGGGTTTTTTAAACGGGGCAGAACAGAGTGTCCTCCAGGGAGGACGTCTGCACCTGGGACTGGGCTGGGTCGAACCTACTCAACGTAGATCCGCAGTCCAGCCTGCTCCCAAACGACCCCAAGTGGTCATCCAGCGTGCTTTTGAAAGACTGCTAAAAACAGGTCTTTCAAAAGCACGGAGCGCGCCACCGCAAGCCTGCTTCCATTTGCAGATTCGCAGGCTCGCATTGGTGCGAGTCTGCGATCTGCCAGGAGTGGGCTTTAGGCTGGCGAGCTTCAGCAGTTGGTCGAGACCCTCAACCAACCGGAAGCCACCATTTTCGTCCCCGGAGCAGTGTGGAGCAGCGGCCACAGACTGCTACGGAGAAGCGTGGACCAGACTGGGGAGCCCAAAAGTCCGGTGAGTAGTATCATGGGGTGATTCCCTCGCCCCATGCGGAAATGGCCTTAGCCTGAATACCCAGTAATCTTTGAAGAAAACTGCTGAGTTTTCAAAGACTTTCTAGCAGCAAGAAGAACATTCTGAGAATGACTTGCTGTTTCCTTCAACAATGAAATTAGTGAAAATTGTATCCCTACCTACAGTCCAGCTCTTGTGGCTCTTCCAAACTTCTGTTGGAACAGTTTGAGATGGGAAGCCATAAATTAAGAGAATTCTTTATAGCTTGTGCTTGGTTTAGGGAGTTAGGTGGACATATACACATCATTTGATTTCCCCACTAGTAATAACAGTTTTTCTATGTTCATATTGGAAATGGGCTTCACAGATTGAGCCATCTCACCCCACTACAAACAGAAATCATCATAGTTTATTCTGAACCCCATTTGAGTTTTGTCAGATTCTGAATCATAGCAGAAACACTACCCCCAACCCCTATCCACCAGCTCCTGTATTGTACTGCACTAGTCTCATTCTGTTGTTGTTGTGCACCTTCAAGTAGTTTCTGACTTATGGTAACCCTAAGGCAAACCTATCACATGCCTTTCTCCTTTGAGGGATGGGCAATTCTGTCAGGCATAAATTCACCTAGGTTCTCATCTTTTCAACACAAAATCCATTCCATTTCTGCAGTGGATTTTCTTTTAACAAAAGCAACACAAAAATAGGTGTTTTCATGTTCATTTTTAAATAAATTGATTTTCATCTGTTTTCTTTTCTAAATGTATGTATTTTTTATTTTCAGAAAACTTCTAGGAGATTTCACTGGGTACTTGGTTGTTTAATTATTTAGTTCAAAGAAGTCTACATATGTTCTACTGCTTAGCTCCAGTTGGGAACTGTGGCTCTCCAGATGTTGCTGGACTGTAACTGTCAGCACTTCAGTGCTGGCTAGGACTGCAAGGATGTGAAACATCTAGAGGACTGCATGATTCCCACCTCTGGTTTAAGGCCTCAGGGTGCCTTGCTCTTGTTCTGGTGAATTAACCAATGGGTTCCATTACTGCACACATTTGATATCCCTAGGTTAGATTACAAAATTGCAGTCTGAACTGAAAAGGAATTCTTGAAGTATCACAAGGTACAGTGGAACCTCTGTATTTGTGCAAAAAAACAGTGCATATGGGGATGGGAGTAAGAAAGTAGGGGTGCAACTTCCATGGTTGCCCTAGGTGCTTGTCCTATCTCAGTCCCAGCAGCACCGCTGATAATTCAAACAAAAGAAACTGAATACCTCCCAGCTCATTATTTACTTCCAGGCAGTAAGCACAGGGTCATAAATAAAGCCCAACAAGGTTCCAAGGGAAGAGAGAATCCAAAGTCAGTCAGAGTATTCTAGAGCTCAACAAGGTTTCCAGCAGGGTAAAAGGTCAGATAAGGACTGACAACTCCTGGAGGGGAAGGGCAGCAGCTATATAGGTCTGAAGCCTAGTGCAGCTGTGGCTTGATTAATTGTTGCCAGTTATAAATCCTGAGAGAGCAATGCTGGCTTTCTTTTTGCTGCCTACACTCTGCAAAGGTGGGTGCAGGTAAGTGCTCTTCTGTGTCTGGAGGAGCAGGACTCTTTGCTGGAGTTGGCACTCCCCCGTTCTATTTGTGGCACTGTAACCTCTTCTTGTACAGCAGGTCGTGACATGCCCCCTGTTTCAGACTCTGACTCAGAGTCCATGTTCTGGAAGCAGAGCATGACAGTGCTGTTTATGCTAGATACTCCACTGCTCGTTATGTTTTTTGTATATTTTGTATGTAAATGGAACTATTACATGGAAGCTCTTTGTGGTGTGTGTGCGCCTTCAAGTTACCTGTCACCTTACAGTGACCCTATGAATTTCATATGGTTTTTAAAGGCAAAGATGGTTCAGAGATGGTTTTGCCCATTCTTTCCTCTGAAATATAGCCTACAGCACCTGGCATTCATTGGTGGTCTCCCATCCAAGTATTAACCAGGACCAACTCTGCTTAGCTTCCAAGATCAGATGGTGCCTTTAGGATATTTAGACTGTTTTAGAAACTATACCTACCTGAAACCCACAGAGCCACTACTAGTCAGTTTTGAGAATATTGGACCAATGAACCAGTGGTCTGTATAATACAACTTACTATGTTTTTATACTCAGGGAATGAATGTGGAATCTTCTTCAGACAGAGGATTTTTTCAGTCATTGAAGTAGAATGCTCCTACAGATGGTCTCCCATGGACTCCCTCTTAACTATTTGCTGGTACTTGGGAAAACAGAAGGAAAACGATTGTATTGACAATTAAGTTGAGCCTTTTTCTCAGGTTCTCATTGCCCATTACAAGAGATTCCTGATTCTTTTCTCTGCTTTTGGTGTTGTTGTTGTTGTTGTTGTTGTTGTTGTTGTTGCTGTTGTTGTTTTGTTGTTAAAAAATTCCCAACAACCTCTCTGTCAGGTTGCATCTGACAGGGAGAAAAGCAAGTGGAGGAAGAGAACATTTTCCCCTTTCAATAATTATTGGACTTGGTGTCATGCCTGTCAGCGGTGGGCTGGGGTCAAGCAGACATGGGTCAAGCGACTGGGGTCTGCCCGCGTTTATTTCAGCCAGTAGTCAAAGGGTAACGCAAAACAGTCCTTAACTCACGTTTTGCCTTAAACAAACAGCAGGCTTTAACAGAAAACAAAGAAGGGTTACTTCACCCGGGATGCTGGCTGGGGTCTTGGCTGGCTGGAACTCTGGACGCGGTCACAGGCAGGCGGGGCAGGAACCGGACACGGGTGGGAGGCACACGGAGGACCGACGGTTGTTGCTCCGTGCCTCCCCCTGCCCAATGCCTGCCCTAAGTAGGTCCTTGAGTTGGCGGCAGCCAATCCGGATGGAGGCTCGCAGCTGCGAGCCCTCAGCCGGGCTCACAGCTGGGAGCTGTCAGCCAGCTGGGAGCCCTCAGCCTGCAGCTGCCGTTCCAGCAAACGCTGGGACCGGCGGGCAGCCTCCTTGCTTCGCCGCCGCCGCTGGAACGTGGGAGGAGGGGCGGCAGCCTCCTCTGGGTCAGAGCCGTGGGTGGGCGGTGCCCCAGGACCGAGCCCGGGACCCGCCCGCCCCGGCCAGCCTGCGCCCGCCTTGCCCGCCGGCGAGGGGACCGGGACGCACTCCGAGCCACCAGCAGGTCTGCTGGTGTCGGCAGTGGCCTCCGCAGTGTCCGGGGCCTCTCCCTTTGCGGCGGCAGCCTCCGCGGTGTCCGGGCGCTCTCCCTCGGCGGCGGCGGCCTCCGTGGCGTCCAGGCGTTCCCCCTCGACGATGACGGCCTCCACGGCGTCCAGGGAGTTGTCCGGGTCCTTCTTCACCCCGGAGACTGCATCCGAGGCAGCCTCAGAGACGCCGGCGGGCACGGCCATGCTGGGGCTCCCAACAATGACCTGCCTTGGGGACTGTGGCAGCGAGGAGGAGAATTCTGAGTCCAAGGCAGAGGCTTCCCCACAGGCTGTAATGTGCCCAGCAGCTGATCCAGAGGGAGTTAATACACAACAACAAGAAGGGCCTGATCCAGGGGAACAAATAGAGGAAGACATAACTGACACACCTACCTTTCAGCAGAGACACTATGAAAGGAAGGGCTTGTGTCACTCGGCCTGCTTAAATAGTAAACGAGCCGCAATGAGAGAACATCTGTGGTGGCAGCAACCATAGATAAAAGAGGGCTTCAGGTGGCCTTTCCTCCTAGGGCCAGCAACTAGTTTCTTTGGCTCTGAAATCTTGTGCTGTTGAATCTGGTTGTCTTGGAACTCTACCTGTTTGAACTATGGTTTGGATTTCCCCTTTGGATTTGTTTGTTCTTGGCTGCCTTTCTGTTTGGACATTCTCTGACTCTTACCTTGTGTGTAGGAGCTGTGCTGTTTGTCAGTAACTGCCTGCACTGCTGCAGACACAACACTTAGAGTTGTGATTCCCAATTTAGGCGTATGCCAATACTACTACTACTAATAATAATAATAATGGAAAAAGTATAAAGTATAAGCCGTTATCAGAGGACATCACAACTCAGTGTGGTTCTTCATTGTTCATGGTGTTGGCATTCTTGTCCTGGAAACTTAAGGGATGAGGTGTGTTAGTGATGTAGACTTGTGTTGATTGACTCAAATTCGAGTCCAACTCAAGTCACTTCAATGATTTGACTCGGACTCGACTTATCAAGAAATCATGTATTGATGCGACTAGATTTGAGACTCATATTTTTTAGTGAAGAATTTGCTGTAAAGTAAAGTAGGCTTGGAAGGCAGAGGAAAGGCAGGAATCAATGAGCTGGAGGGTTTTAAAATCTGGCAGGAATCCACAGATCTGGAGGGTTTAAAATCTGCTTGAAGCAACGAGGGAGTAAAGTAGGCTTGGAAAGCAAAGAAATGAAAGACTACAGTCTATGTGTTTGGAGGTTTAAATCAAATCCTGATTACTTGTGAGGAAGTCACCAGGCTAGGTATGCTGCATTTCCTTAAAGTTAAACCCTTAAAGGAAATTTTAAGTCTGTCTAAAGCATTGCTGAGGCAAGGTGGGAAAGGAAGTGACAGTATGGTGCCTTGCTTTTCTAATTATTGAAACTTAAACCCCACCCCCACCCCCTCCTTTTTTCTGTTAAATTTGGCTCCCAGACTTGAGACTTGAGTTGCATTATCTTGCAAGAACTTGAGACTCGACTTAAGACTTGAAGGTAAAGACTTGAGACTTGGAGTAAAAGACTTAAATATATCACTGGGGTGTGTGTATGGAAATCATAGAGATAAGACGAAGAGTGATACACAAGCCAAACTTCTGGCTGCCATTGGCCCACAAACATTAAAAAAGGAAAATAGTATTTCTCATGAAGATATGTACACAAAGCCTTCTATTCAAGTTGCTGTGACCCTAACCCCACCCACAATAGGGGCTTTTCAAGCCTTGCACACGTGTACTCTTCTCCCCCCTTCTTTGCATTCTTCACCAAGAGGACAGAGAGCACCTGGTGGACACATCCTGTTCTGCCCTGATGCCATCTGAGGGAGGGATGTGCAGCACCGGTTGCTTCTCCCTGTGTCATTGTCTGGGAGCAAACCAGTTCCTGGGACCATGAAGAGTGTCTGGGTGGGTAACAGGGCACAAAGAGAGGCTGGGCAGGGTGGCTGGCCTGATACCCTGCCTTTCCTTCTGTGGGTGAGGGGACAATCCCTCAGAGGTCACATAAGCTTTCCAATGGGGCTTTTTTCCTTTCAAAGAAAGGATGTGGCGCTAGAAGGGAGTACAGTTTATGGAAATGGGCTGCCAAGGGGTATGTAAGTTAAAAAATGGTTGGGAAGCACTGGTTTAGAGTCACTCATTGTAATCCACAAGGAAGAACATATAGCAATCCTGTATCTTTGCTCTCCTGAATTATGTATATAAAAAAGCAATTTGAATGATTCCGACTTTTAAAATGACTGGAGATAAATGGGTTAAGTAGTCTTTTACTACATTTTCTTCCTCTGCTCTGGCTCCTTACTTGCCCAGGTTGATTTTGGCTTTTAAACAAAACTGCAGAAAGGAAAACAAGATACACCACTACAATATATATGTATTTTGAAGCTCCTGAGTGCTAGAGAGTAACAGAAGAGGGGAAGTGTAAGACTTTTCACAGATACTTGTGGAGAAGAGTGAGCTTAAAACTATAGGTCAAATCTTTTAGTTTATAACATTGGTTTGAATGGTCTTATTTGAAAGGTTTTATTTGTAGGTGCCTTATCTTAATGGTAAAGACAATGCTTTGTCATATTTCCTTTGCAGCTACTGTTCAACCCAGCAAAAAGTGTAGTAATTAGTCCAATGGTGTAAGGCCCCGCTTTGGGGATCCCTGATATTAGTATGGTTTGGATGGGCACCATACCTAATTGGTATCATATGTAATTGGCAACACATTTTATTGGCTCTGATATCAAATTCAAGCCTGAGAGGTGACAGAGAGGTCAAACCGAGTGGGGGAAGGAATTTGACTGTAAATGTGAGAAGGACAGGTCAACTTGAAACTTCTTCCAGGTAAGACTGAGTCATTTGTCAGGTAAATACACACCATTCCTGTGGATAATAGGCTTAAACAGAAGCTGGAATTTTCCAGGGAATCCCACTGTGAGGAGCCCACCAGGACCCTTATCGACAGATATCCAGTTACTTGTACACCTGGATTCTTTCCTCTTTCCTCACAGTGTTACCCTGTATGTTGGGGGTCCTGGGAGGGGCGCCCAAATAACCAAATAAAAGTATAAGATGGGGAAATTAAGTTCGAGCACTCTCTTAAGCTAACAAGAGGCAGAGTCACTCTAGCTAGGATCTTTAACCCCATGTATACAGCGTCAGGTCAGAGAGCGGCTGGACGAGGGTTTAAAGTAACAAAAAATATTTTATTGAAGACAAGAAACACAAAAGACAATACATACACTAACTGAGAAATAGGAATGGAGAGTTTTGGGGAATGGATAATACGACACTTGGTCTCGTAGTCCTGGAGAGAAGATGGGGTTGCAGGGATGGAAGCTCAGCGCGGTTCGTTGACGGGAGTTCACTGGACAAACTGACAGCAAGGCGGGATGGAAGTCCAAAGTGTTCTGAGGAAGTCCCGAAAATGGGGACTTTTTATAGAGTGGATTTTACCTACAGGCTATGCCATGCTCGGTGAGAACAAAGGAAATTTGGAGCTGGACAAAGGAATTGGAAAAGGTCAAGTTTTGCATGATGGACATAGCACTCAATGACAATAGTATGACCAGTATGCTGATAGCTCAATATAAAGGAATGCCTCGGCTCTTGGCCGTGCATCTTTGTAAAGATTCGTGCTGAGCAAAGCCGGTTTGCAAGAAGGTTTTTCCCTAAAGCATTGGAGAGGCTTAAGTTGCCTGCCTGCCTGAGGTTTGGAATGTACAACCATTAATGGCCGCGCCCAATACGTGCTTGTCCGGTGGACCTCTGCAAACACATGGAGTAGGGTGGCAGAGAAAGGTCAAGCAAAGACCAAATTATTTGATATCAAAAGGATATCTAGTGCATATCATAACCGTGATAACAACAGCACCCACAATAGACAGCTCTTACAACATCTATCATGTCTTTGTCAATCAAAGCACTAAGCCCATCAACAGGCAAAAGACCCATTGTCCACAACAGGTTCCGTTTGTCTTGCATCTAGAAACTTCATGGCCACAGGCAATTTTCAGGATATGAATACCCCTGATTTCAGGATGCCCAGTGCAGTCTCTTGCCTTTCTGAGCGTCACTCTGTCCATTTGATTCCTGAACTGACAACTGCCCTTGGGTCCAGTACCTGAGTCAGTTCGTCCCACTTCTCTGCATCTCATCGGATCTGGTAAATGTCGCTCTCACCCTTCACAGTTTCTGTCTGCTTTCCTCCCTCTCTTTCGATTAGCTCTTGTGTAAATGTGTATCTTGTGTGCATGAATTAGTGAATTCCCCTCAATAAAACACATTTTTAGCTTACTTTCTTTGGGTGGTTCTTTTCCTGCATGTGCCCATAAACACTGGTAGGAAAGATCTCGCTAATTTGCCCCCCTCTCGCAAGCCTCCTCTTTGAGCTAATTAATTCCCCACTTTTGCAAGGAGGCACTGGCATCACAGGGTGGTCCTTGTGGCACCTATGTTTTGGGGTAACAATGGACCATTACAGTTGGATAGTCTATCAGCAGGATTTTAGCCTACATGTTTTTCACTCTGATTCTTTTATTCTAGTTGTTTTGCATCATCTGCAGGAAGGCTGTGCAAAATCCAACTTTTTGCAAATCTATGAAAAGAAAATATATTCAGTTTATAATTGTTCACTTGCTCCCAACCTTGGAATCCTGAGCTCACAAATAACGGCTGCCAAATTGCTTCTACAAGGTGAGAGACAGGATAACTGGAGTAATTTGGAATTGCTGTTTGTCCTTTTTCTGTATTTTCTTACTGAGATTCCCAATTAGATTCAGAATACCAGTGTAAACCAGAACTGCAGTCTCAGTCATGTCTTTGAAACAAAAGGTACTTAATTAAAAACACATCCATCACCTTTAGATGGAAGATATGCTGATGGAGGGGTGGCTTCTCTTTTTGGGGGCTAAAAACAGCAAACCCATGAAGCTGAGATGCAGAGGGGTGTTTGAAAACAATACAAGATGCGAAGAAGGGGAAAGATAATTTTTTCTACCCTCACAGAGTATTACCACTTGCAATCAGATAATAAAATTGATGGGCACTACATTGAAGGAAAACAAAACAAAATACTTCCTCACATAACTTATAATTGTAGCTGAACAAATACCTTAAAGTTCTCACATTAACTCTGGATTTTATCCCCTGCTCATAAAAAGATTGAACTAAAAGCAAATGTGAAGGCTTGGAAATATTATCTGTCCATATTCAATTCCAAAGCCTGCTCATTCTAAAGGCAAGACCCCTTGATGACATTGTATTTGACATTGGGCAGGATCCTACATCAAGCCACCAGATAGCATAAATAACTGGTTTTCAATGGCTTCACTTGTATCTCTCCTCATAATAGCTAATTAGAGTTTGCTGCTGCCACGATGCATGTGGAAGCCACTGACCTGAATGTCTTCAAAAGGAGATGAAACAAATTTGTGTATAATAGGTCTGTCCGAGGGTAAGCTGGAACTTGTAGTTGCTTATGGAATCTGTAGCTTCAATTGAACAAACAACATGGAATAAAAAGGATAGGGAAACCTATGGCTGTCCCTGGGTTTCCAAACAGCACCTTGCTGTCCACATACAGAAAGAGACTACTGAACTAGATGGACCTCTGAGCTGAAGGGCTTTTTTGCTGTTCTTTTCATGTCAATTAAATGGTTAATGGTACATAGCGTTATGAGTATTATTGAATTATAAAAATCCTATACAAAATACTTCTTACAAAAGAAGTTACTTCCACATGATTTGAAACTTCCTCCTATAATTTTGTTTTGTATCTCCATTTTGTCACTTGTCACACACATCAAAAAGTGCTTCTTTTTTACACTAAAAAGACGACCGACAAAAGACAATCCAGGAACAAAACAAAAAGCCATACAATTACTTACATTTTAAAGGGTTCTCTCTTTTTTTGTCATCTGAATTTTAGAAAGTAAGTTTCAGAACTTTTTTTCCCTGAGAAATAAAAGAACTTGCTTTTCAGAAGCCATTACACAAAAGGACAGTATTGAATGTCTAGGTTTAAAAAACAAAAAGAAAACTCAACTACCCCCTTTTTAAAGAACTTGTATAGCTAGAATTGGATTGGCAGCGTTATTTATCTCTATATCTTGTCATCTCTTGTGTTTTTATGTCTAGTAGATAAAGAAAATTGCTTCTACAACATATTTCATAAATGTCCACAGGAGGATATGAATCCTTTACTATGTATGACATGAGATCAAATGCACTTGCAGCTTCTTGGCTGGATTATTGTGGTGATGGTGATAATTGTAATATCACAACACTAGGGTACATGGGACTTTACAGAACAATTTAGGCAGTGTAAGAACAGATGTGTCCTTACCATGACAAGTTCACAGTCTAAATTCAGGCAGTAGAGGACACAAGAGACAGAGGGGAGAGAAGGGAGTCAACAGGGGGGAGGCAAGGTTATCTACGGATGAAGATGGGAACCTGTTGTTACATGCATACCTAAATGTCATGTTTGTTTGTTTGTTTGCAAGGGGAGTAAGGACCTTAAGCAATGGCTTCCAGTGAGAGTAAGATCTGACAGATAGTGTCATGCAAGTGAAAGGAGTATGAGGCATAGGGGGGTTAACACGGGAGAATATGTGGATTTCAGTGAATAGTTTCAGGGAAAAGTTCTCCTGATGTTGTGGACTCCTGATTGAATGTCAGGGATGTTTGTGCACTGGACTCTGGTGATACAGAGAGCATTGTAGTTTGCTCACCCCTAGATTAAGGTGGTTGTGTTAAGAGGCTGAATTTATGTGTAAAAGTACAGTAGGAGATGAGGCTAAAGCACACAGAGCTCTTAGAATAATTGCATCATAATTTCTACAGTGACTCAACACTACTCATGCAGAATTCTTTTCACACCTTCAGAATTCTCAGCTTTTAGCCAGGACAGATATAAGAGCAATACGTATCAGTTTATGATCATTTCCACTGTTTTCCCATATGGCTATGGTCTCATTCATGAAACTACAAACAAAGAACTGTGTGTCCTTTAAGAACTCTATTCATAGATGCTCCTCTGCTTCCTGGGATTGGAAAGCACTCCCCTGGTTTGAGTTCCTTATTGTTTGAGGATAACTGCAGTGACAGATCAGTGCAGAGCCTTTTCTGCAATAGTGCCACCTTATGAAATGCCTTCCTGAAGGATATTTGGTAATACTCCTTGTTGTTTCCTCCTTCCTTCCTTTTCCTGTTGGTTGTAAATACTGACAGTCTTTTAAATAGCGTTTCCAATTACTGGTTCTGACAGTTTTAGTTTATTTTATTTTTTTAAAAAAAATGCCTGTAGAATATAAATTAGCATGTGGAGATTTTAAACAACTCTTTACTTCTTTCTATTTTTTTAAAAAAACAATTACTAGACCTATTGGGTGACCTTGGGCAAGTCATGCTCTCTCAGCCTAAGAGGAGGATGGTGGCAAACCTCATCTGACTGGAGCTTGCACAGAAAACTCTAGGATAGGGTCACCATAACTGCAAGTCAGCTTGAAAGCACAGGAAATATATATATATGCTGCTTAGTAATAATGTAATGCATAAGAAGCATCACGAAAAGAGTTTTAAAATAATACATAACTGAAAACATAAGAAAGAATAATCATAACCAGCCAAGAATGACCTGCACAGATAAGTATGTTCACAATGTTGCCAATAAAGATTTGTCCTGGGGCATCATGCATCCCTCTGAGGCCCTGTGGGAAATTGCAACTGTTGGCTCCCCTGGAGCACTGTTGCACACTGATGCCCCTACTGCTGCTGCCAGTACCACCTGCTAGTTAGTTCACTAGTGGGTCTTAGTGAGATAAAAGGAGGCCTCCCAGCAGCAATTTGGACTTGATATGATTCTACCTGACACCCTAGAGGATAGGTATGAACAATTTGCCATTCATCAAATTATGTCCCTCAGAGAAAACTACCTGAAGAATGGAGAGTTGTCAGGCCAACATACATTTGGGGCAGGTTTCAGCATGGTGTGTGAAAATTATGCAGGATTGTTCAAAATTCTATGCTTAATATCCCTCTTCAGCTCTGCTCCAACAAGACAGACATCAACCCTAAACACAACTAGTGTGTCACAGCCTTCTGCATTTCTCCTCTTTCTCATGTTGGACTGCATGGGCAATAACACAGTGTCAGTGTGCGTGTCATACATATTGTCTTGCCCTCACTATGCCTTATTGCACAAACCCTGAAGTTCTGGGTCTGAAGACCAGACCAGAGAGAAGAGTTAGAGTTGCTTAAAGGAGCAAGGGTGCTTGTGGATGTTAGCATGAAGGTGACTGCCATGGAAGATTGACCCAAAAAAGCAGGGGGGATTTTCACTTTTCTTTCATACAGCTACCTATTTTTAAGGCACTGCAAAAAGCCAGGTTAGTGACAGAATGTCCTTCTAGCTGTGGGGTGCAGGCTTGCATAGTCATTTCTGCATTTAAAAAAATCAAAGTAGCACCACCTCTAGGAAGGATCTGAGTGATTGTGCCCAGCACACAATGTCACACAGTCCTGTGACTGCCAGCAATTTTAGTTAATTATAGAACTGTACCTCCAAATAAAAAAAACCCTCTTCTTTATGTATGAGACTGAAAGAATAGAATTTCCATAATTGACAACTGAAAGGGAAAATGTTTAATCACAAGCTTGAGCACAGTAATATACACCTATATACGTATGTCTTCCTACTTCTGGATGTGTGTTTATTGCAGGTTCCTCTTCTTCTGGCAAGATATGACATAAAATGTCTTCACGAAGTTTATTCCTTGATCTATTACATTTTCTTCAGGAAGCTAAGAGCAGTACATGGGTCTTTTCCCCATCCCTCAGTTCTAGTCTAGCAACAAGTTGGGTTAAACAGAGAGGAAGTCATTGGTTCAAGATCAGCAATGAACTTTATGGTTGAGCAGAGCTGTGGACAGAGATGCCTGTAGTCTTTATTCAACACTTTTATTACTAAACCATCCCTGACTTATGTTACAGCCAAGGATGTGCTGCTACAGGAAAAATGGAATTTTAAAAAAATCATGTACACAGAACTAAATGTATTGGAAGGTGACATAAGAGATGCCTGGAAATCAAACTAGAGTTTGTTGTTATTAACTGTCATCAAGTTGATCTCAACTTATAGTGATTCTATGGATGGGAGACTTCCAAGCCACTCTATCCTCGACTGCCTTGCTCAGGTCTTGCAGATTCAGTAACGGACGTGTCTTCCTTCATTGTGTCTCTCCAGCTGCAATGTCTTCTTCCTCTTTTCCTTCTGCCTTCTACAGCAACACATTGAGAAAGCTTCTGTGTAGAAGAAGAGCGTTCAAAATTTGGAAGCAATGCCCATGTAAGGAGTGAAGTGGTAGAAATTTGACTTTTCCATAGCTCTAGGCAGCTGAGAATGCACACTCCTAACATTAAATTCATTTATTTGTAGCATTAAAATGTCACAATAACATTGTGGGAATTGTCCTCCTGTGGGTTCATTCCATGGAGAAATTTAAAAGATCATGACCATTTGGGTGTAGCCAACTATGCAGGCTCTTATAATGAGAATATAACCCTACCAAGATAGTTCATATTTAAAACTTTACCACTGGCTTCATTGGTATGGCTTTGAGACTTTTAAACCTTGCAGATGTCTATGGGTTTTGCTGTTGCTGGGTGCCTTCAAGTCATTTCCAACTTATGGTGATCCTCTCACAAGGTTTTTTTTGAGGCTGAGAGTGTGTGAAGGACCCAAGATTACCCAGTCATTTTTTGTGGCTGAACAGGGAATCAAACCCTGGAAGGGTTGTAGTCCAATGGGATTAGCCCCTATAAAAGTAGTTCTGACTGTGCTACTATAAACCTGCAAGGATATCTCAGGTTCTTCCAGGCTACTATGTTAGTAAGCAATAGCCTAATAAATATTGGTAGGTGATATTGTAACCAAACCTCTCTGTTAAGTTTCCTGTAGATTCATTTTGGACTAGACACTTTGGGCCTTTCAGCAGGATCGTGTCCTCCCGTCACGGGGATACGAGAGAACGATGCTTCTGCATGACATCGTCACGGTCCTGCCCTTCTGGCATCACCAGCTGTTGCGATCATGGGGTATATCATTGATGGAAAAACTCCATCAATGACCCCCAATTGCCTTTCATCACAGCTGGCCATGCAGAAGGGCCGGAAGCGTGATCACAGGCGTCCTTCCCCACTGCAGCATGGGAAGAAGGCTGATTGCCATGCGGAAGGAAGGGGCATGTCCCTCACGCTCCCTTCGACAGGCAGCTGGTTGGAAGTGGAGAGGAGTGCTGGGGGCAAGCTCCCATCCCGGCAGAGGCACTGCTGGGATTGTGATGAGACGATGTGCAAGAGCGTCGTCCTGTGGAAAGAACGTTTGGATCAGTTCCATAGAATCATTTTGGATCCAATCTGTTCTACATGGAATATTTGTCTGGTGAGATTAACTGAATTTCGAACAGGTGATTCAGTATTATCCAGATGTGTTTGAGCTCAAAGGCCCAAAATCATTGCACACAGCATTTGATACTTTTATTCCAATCTTTCCAGAAATGAAGGTGGAGAAAACCCATTGGACACACAGGTGTGATTATAGAGATGGTTCTCAATGAACAAGATTTTTTTTTCAGGAAAAGAGAACAGTTATTAGCTCCATAATTTAGAGTAATAAAAGCAATATACTGGTATCCATCACACACAAAATTAACAAAACAATAGTCTTAACACTTCAAAATGGAATTTGTTACATGGAATTAGTAACAGTCCTGTTACAACTGTGGAGATTAGCATGAATAGCCATACATTTACTAAATTGCAAACTGTTTTTCCAGACTACAATGGCTGTTGCAGAGCCATTGAATTCATCATATTAATCTTCTGGCATGAACATAAATATGCTAAGATCTTTATAAAGTATCAAAGGAACACAAAATGAAATCCAAGCACATGCTTCAGAAATCACATTCCAGTACCCAGTAAATAAGTCTTTTTCATTGTTTATTTTTTCATAATCGTCTAAGGCACTAGTCCAAATAAATAGGCAACAGGACCTTGCAGATTTTTAAAATATTTTTTCATATACACTTATTTATATTTTAGGTATAAATAGGAAAAAAATGGAAGAATTAACTATATTTTTTCAGATTTATCACTTCTCATTTTAGTACACTTTAATGTTCCAGAATACTCCCAATGACGCTTTCCATTGACGTTTCAAATGTGCAGCACACAAAACATTTGCCCAATTTAACTCATTTACAAAGTGTGTTGGATCAACATGCAAAGAGGGTCGTACACTAGCTCATTCTGTCTTCAGGTCCATGCAGGTAAAGGAGATTCTCTGGTTCACACTCGTGGCTCTCCATGTGAAGAGAGCAATGGAACTCTTCTCTTTGCAAGTGGATTTAACATCCTTTGTAAATGAACGAATAGGGCTTCTGTCAGTGTTCAGAGATATATACAGCTCTCATGGTAGCTTAGATGGTATGCCGTTTTTGTATCATTCTCTTGGCCCTTATGAAAGGTCTTACTCTGCAGAAGTGGTTTCCGACTAGTTTTAGTCATCCTAATCATATTACAGCAAGAGGCGGTCACACTCACTATCTCAGCATCACTTGTACCTCCCCCAGGGCTCTTATGAAGATCTTTCTTGATGGAAGGTTATTGTGTATTTCTTATGGAAGCAATAGCTCTTGGAAGCTCGTGGAAGCAATAGCTCAATACCACTGATGTATTTATCTGGCTGTTACCACATCACATTCCCTTTGTTCTTTTATAATGAAAGGATCAGTGTTTAGGGTGGTGATTTTTTTTCCACTTAACAAGTTCCACTGACCACTAGAAAAGATAATTGGACAATGCAGAGGCCAGTACTGGACAGAGTGAGAACTGATGGCAGGTAGAGCCAGAGCCCAAACTTGCTAGACCTTAAAGCAGTGTGGGATGGCATAGCTGCTTTTCTGTGTGCCACTGTAACCGTTCTCTAAAAAAGGAAGCAAGTCCCAGAGAAGTTTTCCATGTAGCACTAGCAGACTATATGGGGATGATGCTGAGGGCTGTGTTAAGTTACACCCCAGCTTATAGTTAGACACTCAATGAAGGTGGGAAGGAGAGGAAGAAACACCACCTATGCCATTTCAGAGGTTGAAATGAATCTAGTACAATCAAAACTCTCCCTTAATAGCACACACCTTAATGAAGTGGTGGAAAAGACTTCAACCATTTAGATAGATGATAGATAGATAGATAGATAGATAGATAGATAGATAGATATCACCTACTATACAAAAGTCAAAGTTTGTTTGTGAGTCTGTCTGTCTGTCTGTCTCAGGCAGGCAAGGACCTCATATGATTGGCTGCCTGAGGCGAGAAGACCTCATATGATTGGATGGCTGTGAAGATTCTATGGAATCCTGGGGTTGGCAGCTCAGGTGTGGGCCTTTAGAAATCTCAGTTAGAGAGCTCTGAATAGACCAGTTGCTATGGAGATGAGGCCTGCCAACCAAAAAGAGGAGGAGGGCAGTGTAATCCCTCAGAAACTGAACCCCTGTATGTTAACAACTCTGAATGCAGATTGGATTGGGGAATATGGGGAACAGTTACAGGTACTGGAATAGAATGGTTGCTGTGGAGATGAGACCTAGCAGCAAGGAGGAGGGCAGTATATTCCCTCAGGAACCCAACCTCTGTATGTAGCATCTCTGAATACAGACTGGATTGGGGAATATGGGGAAAAGTTACAGGTACTGGACAAGACAGTTTGGTGAGTTCTTAAAAGGAAAATAAATTCCCAGGCAACACGAGGTAAATACACTTGTTCTCATTCATCATATATCTATATCTATATCTAAATGAACTTCCAGGAGGCTTTGACTTTAATGAACAAGTGGGTATGAGGAATCTGAGATGTAAAAAGAGTTAACATTGACTGGTAGCATTGGAGAACAGATAGGTACCATCACTAGGTAGTGATATCCTAGTAAAGTAATCCTTGCTACAATTTTGCATACTTTACACTAAGTAATTGTACAATGCCTCTTTTATAAACATATAGAATTCACATTCTGGAATTTTAATTGATTCAACTATCAGATTTTTTGAAAGGTCCTCTTTCCTCCTCCTCTAAGAGGTTCAGGATATCTAAATATGTAGGATATAGATTTGGTCCCTCTTGCATTGGGTATATCATTTGGTTCTGCTAATGTAATTGTCACAATTGTATATCATTAATGAACTGGAAGACTGCATTTAGTCAGCAGTTTTCTCCTTTCTTTAAACTCATTTTTCTTGCCCCCACCCCAACCCCCTTAGTTTTCATGCTAGGAATTTGCATAGCCATATCAAATGGAGGGAGAAGGAAGCTTTTACAAAGAATTCAGCTGAAGGTTTTGAATTTCTTAATGGAATGACTGTGCTTCCTTTGCAGTCAAAAAAGTCAGCTGGCAGCTGAAACTCTCTTAAAACAAGAGCTAAATGAAAGAAATCTAAACACACATTTAATGACTTGGGTCCCCTCCCTCTTCTTTCATGAAAGTGTGTGTCAAAGATTTTCACTTGTGGAAGGTAACTCTTAATGATGTGGAAGCCTGAGGAGCCAGGGATCTGCCTTTGGTTGATAATTTCTGAACAGATGAAAAAGAATATTTTAAATTCCTGAGATGTTTGTGACTTTTTAGATGCTTCTTAGCAGATAAAGATGACAGCTCTATCAGCTTTACACTTTCTGGGGAAAAATGTCTTACTTCCAAGTGCAAAATGTCAAGGCATTATTGATACAGGTTTCTGTATGTTAATGGAAATTACTGATGGCCTTTCTTGTAATAGTACGAAGTTATCTCTGATGTTGTAAAAGGAACAACGCACCTCTGGTATTTTAGTGTAGCAGGGTTAGGGTTATGGTCTCCAGCTGTTTCACTGAAATAAAACTTCTGGGCTTTAAGAGTTGTCACTGAAATTCTTCTTGCAGTGAAATATGATTATCTGGTTTACCCACATGCTTTTGGCTGTTCCAAATCTCAATTAAAGCAAAATTTCAGTCAGATTTGATTATTTCTGAGGCACAACCCCAAAATCCATTTAGAGAACAAGGTAAGATTTCAATAAAGTAGAAAAACATTTTGGGGATGGGTTTCACACAACACAGAATACTAGATTCTCTAATTATGATTAGGGGGTGTATTTGCCCTAGCTTATGTCAAATCATTGGCTTCTCTGTCTCAGTCTTAGAAGAAACCCATTAAGCCATGGAAACCTTCTGGATGACCTTGGGTAAGTCACATTCTTTCAGTCTCAGAAGAAAGCAGTGACAAACTCCCTCTGAACAAATCATACCAACAAAACTCTGTGATTGTTTCACCCTAGAGTTGCCATAATTCAGAAATGACTTGAAGACACATAACACACACTCAAGTGTAACAGTGAGGATTCTTTCTTTCTCAGATCTACCTGGAGATTCCAAAGATTGGATGTGAGACATTTTGCCTTCCAAATGTATGCTTTGTTATTGCACTGAGGTCATTCTCTGTTCCCAGAATTGACAAAATGAGCTTGAATATGATAGAAGAGGAGAACAAACTCTTATTTAGAGTTCTGAATGGATCAGAAACATATGGTTTAAAAGCATGAATGTGCAATGTATGGTACTTAACCTGTAATATTGATGGAAACACTCTTCCTCTTTCTTCTCAGAAATACTACCCTCATTTCCAAAAGCAGTCTTTCTAAACCCAACTGACTAAGAGGTTGTTTGTGATGACTGTATAGTGACAAAATATCTTAATTGTATTGTCAATTTGTATTCCATATTCTGAAAATTTGGGTTCATGATGCAAGTTGCATGGGAACATCCTTTCTTTGCATTTAGTATACATCACAGTGTTAGTGACTTTATTTCTTTCATGGTAACAGTTTTGCTTTATATTTTCTAAATGTAGGCAGATTAACAGCTACAGTGAGCAGCGGGGGGAAACCCAAGAGAAAATACTATCAAGGATAATACTTCAAATTAATGTCAGATTTATCAGAACATAATTTGAACTAATTTCATCCTAAGCAAGATTTTTACATCGTAGAGAGTCAATTTGAGATGGGGTCCTCGCTCAAAAGTTATAGGGATTCTTGCTGAGGACCTGGAACCAATATTATGGTAACAAAAATTATGAGTGTGGGACAGAATTGCAGTTAAAGGTAAGACCAGAAGATCCATAGAAAAAGAATATTAAGAATATAAGAATATTATTCACTTAATTTAGAGGTAGCTCTGTAGTTAGTGAGAGACTTACTGTTTGTTTGATCATTCACATTTCCAGAATAAGAATGCCATGCAAGACTCAACCAGTTAAAAATGCAGTGAAGATTTAGTTAAAAGGTTACATATTTTGCTGCCATTTTAGGCAAGATTAGAACATCAGGAAGAATTGACCAGAATTGTGTTTTTTGTTTTGTTTTTTAATTTGTTCAGGTCAGATAGTCTCAGAATGTCTATTAGCATTTAAGAGCAGTTATAGACGCAACTAGGAGAATTTTCAAGGCCTGTTCATCCTTTATTAGTATATATTTTTACATAGGGAAGATTAATACCTGTGGCCATTGGAAAAGAGGCTACAATTCAGATGCTATTGAGTTGTGTGTTTTATGCAAAAGTACTTATTATTCAAGGCAGTCAGTACATGTTTATAATTTATTTTATTCCCTTTCTGCGTGAAAGGGAAAAAAAAAGTTATCCTGGAGTTTGAGAGAGGTTTCATATTTCACCAGGCTCTGCACATATCTCAAACAACTTCTTTACAATGCAAACTATTTGTGTTTGATCCATTGTGCAGTCGTAGTATATCTATTTTCTCTCTCTTTAATGGCTTAGAAAAAAGGGAAGCATAAACTGCCAGCAAGCTAGGAAACAAATAGTTGATGGGTATGATCTTATCTTGGAATTTCTCATCTGTGTTGCCATATCAAGTTTGGGCAAGAAACACACACTCTGCATTACTAAAGTATAGGTTCTGAGAAGGTATTTCAGAATTCTATAGGACTGTGCTGCTCTGATCAATGGTATTTCTAAACTCATATAATTGATTGGCCACTATTTTTGTTTACTTTTTTCACCTGGGAAGATTCTGCAATATTCATAACCTGTATGGGCCTTACAACTACCCCCTGCTAAACTTGGTTTTTTCTCTTCCCAAAGAACTGGAGTCCTTGATTGGTGGCTTATGCCCACAACCTGACTCTCTTACTTGCAGTCGCTGTCGCTGCTGAGCAGTGTAGGACCTGCCACCTGGTGCTGGCAAAGGACTGGTGGCTGCTGCTGGCAACACTGGGAAGCTCCCTTTGTATTGTTCTAACCCTGCAGGTGAGGGGATGATGATGGTGGCAGATGTGTCTGCCAGGATGGCAAAGTCCAGAGGGCCAGTGTGTTGGGCATCAGCTGATGTATGCTGTGTTTTTCCCCACAGACATATGAGCTACTCAGTTTGTTCTGGGATGCAAAATGACCTGCCTCAGGGAAATGGGAAGTGGGAAATTTTTAACCTTATTCCATTGGGTTACCTCTGTTCTCTCCCTCTAGGATATAGGCTCAGTGCCTTTTATCATTTGTGTACCAGGTGGAGATTACTTCGGTGCATAATTCCCCATTTTGCAGCTGCACTAACAGCAGGAAATGGCACTGATTGCATCTCTGTGTGTCAGGCTGTTATGAAAGGCCCAGAGCCTCTGTTGAGGATGGGTGGAGAGTATTAATGTTGCTTTGCTACAAAATGAGGGTTGGGGAATCTGTGCTAACTGGATTATGTTGGACTCCAATTTCCATTTGTCAGTCTGCCCAGAAATAAGAGATGATGGATGTAACAATTTATCAACATCTGGAGGGTTGGATCTTCCCCTCCCTGACAGAAGAGCCCCACATCCCACTATGCCTTTCCATCTTCCAACATGCCCCCTGTTTGAGTGGCTTAGAATTTAAAAACTGGAACAGGGATGTGCAGGCAGGAACTTGTGGTCTTTATATTTTGTGGCTCAGTTTAGAGGACAGAAGCAGGGTCACTCTTCATCCCAGTGGCATCTCCCAGAGTAGCACATTGTGTTTCCCTGATATCAATAGTCTTCTGTTCATATTGGGAAATGAAGCCCCTGCAGTTGAGGACAGTGTTGGAGAGGAAAGAAGCTATCTACTAATCTGATACTGGATAGCTTTGCTGTCCCCAAGGACATTCTTACAGTGTGGTGCAACTGCATGTGGTGCTCCAGTGTGGGTAAACCTACAGTAAGAAGTTTTAATCTTTACTCTCCTTAGTCTTGTGTTTGTTACAAGCAAGTGAATTATGTTTTTTCATAATATATAGCTTGATTTCTGTGTTCTTCCTTATGGTGGAATAATAAGGTCCATAGGCCTTCCTATATTGTTGAATTAGATTTCTTTGCTGCCTCAAAAATAGTAGTGTAGTGGTTTAAGTGTTGGATTATGACTCCACAGACCAGAGTTTGAATTCCTGCTCAGCTGTGGAAGCCCACTGTATGACCCTGGGCAAGTCACACACTCTTAGCCTCAAGGAAGGGCAAGGGCAACTCTCTCTCTGAACAAACCTTGCCAAGAAAACCCTATGATAGGCTTGCCTTAGGATTACCGTAAGTCAGAAACAACTTGAAGGGACACAACAACAAATGCAAAGGGAACTAAATTTCTGAACCACCTTTTCACAAAGTAGCACAAAGGCAGCTTTTGAGTTACCTCAGAACCCTTCATCAGGCATGATGTTTCAGAAATGAGGGATAGAGAACCAGTGCGATGTCGTAGTTTGGGCACTGGACTATGATCCTGGAGACCAGGGTTGAGTTCCTGCTTGGTCATTGAAACCCGCTGGGTGAGCTTGGGCATGTCATACATTCTGAGCCCCAGAAAATCCCATGATACATTCACTTTTGAGTTGCGCTAAGTCAGAAACAACTTGAAGGCACACAACAACAACAACAACAGCGAGAACAGAGAACTTGACATAGAGTATAACCACCAAGACACATCACAGTCCATATATCAGCTGAGCTGGACAGTAAATTTACGTGATCAAACGGAGTCAAATTATAAATGTTACCTAGTGCTGTGAAGTATTTGAAATCATCAGCATGCTTCTTGGCTGCTGAAAATCTTTTTCCTTTGATGATAAATCCATGTTTTGGTGGCTGATTGTGTTATTTTTAATAACATTTTTGGAAAAAAACCTACAATTTTTCTTAGTGCTTAAAGTCATGTGGGTAGGGTTGAACAGCAAACTTTAGTTTTGCATCCTATGAAGCTGAAATACCTTTCCCATTCATGGAGCCTACTGTAACTATCACATCTCAGAGACACCCACAGAATGGCTAATCTACTCAGACTTTTTAGACTACTCATTTTTCTGCTTCTTCCCAAATTGTTGTACCATGATGTCTGAAAAAAGACTTTTGCAAATTGTGTAGGCATTATGTTACTTTTATAGTATTTTGGCTATGTTTTTGCTGATGGACCACACTACTATTTTGTTTTCTGTTTTTATTTTCTACAATATGTGATTTGGTAAGGATAATGAGATACTATCAGCTCCTTGCTCTGTATGTGAGATGTATGGATGTGTGCATGTGTATCTGTATCATTTATAACCACATTTATGTATAACTGTATTTATAACTGTATTTATGGATGTGTTTAGTCTGCTATAAGAAAAAAAAATCAAGACTGTTCAAGAATAATTGGAGCTTTTCTCATTTACAGTTCAGTATCTTAGGCACTGTGCCAGAAGTTCCCTTCCATCTCCACCACCTTTTCTGTTGATCCTTCTAAGCTGCCACAGGAGGTGAACAATTAGTATGTTTGCTTTCCCAATATAATCATTTGTTCTCCATCACAGATAAATGGAGGTATCCAAAATGCACTAGGACATGGAATGCATGAATAAAGAACAATGTGAAATTATAACAGCTACAAAAGAGTGGGCAGAGTTGCCACCCACTATCCAAACAGCCATGAATTTGTCTGCCATCCTCTCTGGTTAAAGAAAAAGAAAGGCACATCTTTGCTTTGGCTTAATTACACATAATCTTGGTGACAGCTGAAACATAAACCTAAACAGTCAATCAGAGAAAAAGATACACAAAATTAAGCACTTCATGCAGTGTCCAACCCTTTCAATCTTTATTAATACCTTAATTATATTAATTACACTGTAGTTTAGTGCATTGCTATTTATGGGAATGGGAAGGAAAAGAACCAGAATGAAGAATTTCAGTAGGTAATGAATCTGAATAGATGTTGTACTAAAATTAAGGCTATTAGGAAAATGCAAAATAGCAGTGATTCGTAAATAAATAATTCAAGTGCGTATTTTCTCCTCTTGTACTTACCCCTCATTCTTTTTCTGCTGCAAAATGCTTTGGCATAGGGTGTTTGTCTTCTTTCTAGGCTACAGAGTAATTAAAAAAAAATCAGGCTATAAGTTCCAGCTCAGCAGGATAATTTTAGGTGTAGTTATTTCTCTTTTATATTTTTAAATGGCAGTGGTCAGCTGTCCAATACATACACATACAAAGAAAGAAAGAGAGTAAATTTTGTTTGGAAAAGGGATGGGGGCCCATTGATACTTCGAGAGGTTTCTAGCCACCTTGAGCACCATGAAGGTGGGGGTGGAGAATGCAGGATATAAATCTAGGTAAATAAAATAAAGTTCTCTCTTTCTTTTCACATTTGGAATGTGATGAGATTCTTAGCAAAATATGAGGCCACTCTTAATTATGGTGACTCAAGCCCAATTTGGATTTTCCTTACATCAGC
This sequence comes from Ctenosaura bakeri, assembly GCA_948474755.1. Taxonomy (NCBI): domain Eukaryota; kingdom Metazoa; phylum Chordata; class Lepidosauria; order Squamata; family Iguanidae; genus Ctenosaura; species Ctenosaura bakeri. The sequence goes on from CAOLHI010000788.1 coordinate 44,815, forward strand.
TCAAGTGAGACAAACTCTTTCTACTTGAATTGTGAGGGAGATTGCCCTCAATGTTACTAGAACATTACAAATTTGGTTCTTGTGACCCTAAGGTGAACCTATCATGGGGTCATCTCAGCAAGATTTGTTCAGAGGGACTTTGCTTTTGCCTCCCTCTGAGGCTGGGACTTGCCAAGGTTACCCAGTGGGTTTCCATGGCCAGGCGGAGAGTCAAATCCTGGTCTCCAGCATCTAAGTTCAAGGTTCAAACCACTACACCACACTGGCTCTTACACCCTACTCAACCCCTGGAATCAGGTAGTTTCGGAATACTTTTGTTGGAGAAGTTATCAAGCATAGAAAAACCTTGAATTTAAGACCATGTGAGTGATAGGTCTATGAATGGCTATATTATCAATTCTGGGTCCAGTCCAAAAACTGCTGCATACTGCTCTGAATATCTAGGGGTGAAGAAGGAGGAAATGGAACAGTGTTTACATGGAGAATGAATGAAAGGAAACAGTATGTGCCTAGCCACTCACATGTCTGTGAGTTTGATCAATTTTCAAGCCACTCTTTCCTATGTCTTGCTGCCTCTGTAGGCACCCCCCTATGCCACAATGTTGAGAGAGAGCTTACACCAGATGAAGGATATACAAGGGTCTTACACAAGTACTAACCCTCCACTTGAGTTGTTTATTCTCCTTTGTGTGGGACAGATGAGAAATAACTTCTATGAAATAAAGAGATAAATAACATCTCTTCTTAATGCTACAGTTAGAGCCCATTATAATCTGGAAAAGTGACTTTCTTATTACCCTTATCATATTTCATTCCTTTCCTTTCCCTAAGGCACTGGACACTATTATAATCTCAGCCTGTGATGAAACATTCCTGACTCAACTTGGCCATCCTGTTTACAGGCTACAAACTTTTAAAGGAAGAACATTTTTTGCAATTTTGTGCAAGCGCAGGTCCTGCAAATTATGGCATTTTTTGTTCCACTTACTGGCAGTGATGCTCAGGTTCTTTGCTTCTAGTTACCTTTTCCCCACTTTTTCTTTATCCAGAAGATAGCAGAAAGAAAGCTTGAAGCATTGCCCTCCCTTGGTCTTGGCTTTAAAAATCATCACACAGCCAATAAGATTCTGTTATGTGATATAATATAAAACAAAACCAAAGAAGGCTAGTTCTTCTTGCCCTTGCTCTGGCACTATGTGGCTGACTAAAAGAAAAACAATAATGGCACTCAGTAGTGGTGGGAGTGTGATGGCAGCTGCTGGCCACAAAAACAATGAAGGGGCCCATGTAACATTCTATTACGCCTCTCTTTTTTGAGTTGAAAAAAGTTTGCCTCCAAATTTTTAACTCATCTTTACCGTGACCAGGGATGGAATACTGGGGTATGTAGTTTACAGAACATAATTTTTTTCAAGCTAATTCTCCCTGGCAGTCTGAACAATTAATATTCTTATTTTCAGAAATTTATCCCTTTCCCTCACTCCTGGGAAAAATTGACCTTCCTTCTTGCAGCATGTGGTTCAGTCCATTGTTTGAATCACCTGGAGCTATTTGATCTGCATAGTCATTTTGTGTTGCTTAGAACAGAGCACTGAGTGATGCTGTCAGTTCTGTTGGTGTGCCAGTTTTGTAGAATATGTGATTTAACCACTGCTGTTAATTTTAATGGGTTTAGTTCCATGTCCAGTGAATATTAGGAGATGATGCAGCTGTATATGTACTCTATGGTAAAGGTAAAGTGTATAGTTCATTAATTTTGTGTAGCTAATCCTTTGTTGACTAGTCCTTCTTAAAACAGAAGAGCTAATATTTGTACCATGATGATCTTACATGCTTATGGTACTGTGTTGCTGAAAAATGAAATGTTACACAGCATGGTGAATTACATGGGGACTACATAATCTTTTAACATGATTGGTAATCTTACAGTGATAACCCACATGCTTGTTTGCACTGTTGACCCCCCAGTATAATCATTCTTGTATCTCATCTCTATGTGCAAGAGTTCAGAGTGGTTTGCACAATTCCCAGGCCCTTTTCGCACTGAGGTTTTTTGCGTGAGCCGGGGTGGGCGGCTTGCGCGAAAAGCCTCTTCCGAGAGCGTGCCGGTTCCCCGCTCGTTCCTTCCGCAGGCGAAGGAACAAGCGGGGAAGCGGCAGCGTCCCGGAGGCGGAGGCGGCTCGCGCGTCCATCCTCCTCCGCTTGCGCGCCAGGAGCGAGCGACAGTCGCGAGCAGCCCCCCACCCGCGCGAAGCAGGATGCCATCGCATCCGTCACACAAGCGCCCCGCCCCACCCCTTCCTTCTGCAGGAGCGGAGGGAAGGAAGCCCTACCCGGCCGCCTCTCCGACGCACCGCACAACAGGTAAGTGCGGGTGGGTGCCGGGAGCGCGGGGTGATTTTCGCGCCGCTGCAGCCCCGTGAGAGCGCTGGAAGTGGGAGTGCGTCGTGTGGAGTGGCGCTCCCACTCCCGCACGGCTCACGGGGCTATTTCGCTTGGGAAAGCCCGTGCGAAAAGGGCCCCAGGCAGTCTCCCATGCAAGAAGCTTACACATGGCCAGATTTCCTTAATGTTAGCCTTAGAACTAGATAGTGTGCCTTCAGAATCATTTATAAACATATGGTGTCAGATTATGAAGCAATGTGAAATAACAGTGTAGTCCTCTAAATGAAGATGGGGTTACTTGTCTGTTCTTTGTTGTGAAAGCACTCTTCTCTGACGGGTAGAGGTGCAAAATTTTGTGCAAGAAGTTAGAGCCATCTTTTAAAAAAATCAGCTTCTTAAACTCTACATCATCCTTTGTGCCCATCATCAGCATCACCACCACCATCACTACCACCACCATGTTTATTTACACCACATCTTTTCCCCAAAATTGGGTCTCAAGGTGGCTGCCAAGTGCCTAGGTTGATGTACAGGGGCTTTGGAACTCAGTGAACAGAATTTTAGTTAAGAGGACAAAGACAACAGGCATTTTGTGTGGACATTTCAAGGGGCAGTTTGAGGAAGAGGCCCAGAATGCTCTGACATTGTCTATATAGGATGATGAAACATGCATAGCAAGGGAGCTTTTGCAGTGACCTGCAAGATCTGTATTATATTTGTCCTCTTGCCTGAGGAAATGAGAACGCTGTTCTTGCAACAAGCACAAGCTGGTTGCAGTGCTGAAAGAGAAGGTATAACAGTTTGATCTCCACATATCTAAAATCAGACGTATCAGGGAGAATGAAATCATATTTGAATAGATCAGAACAGCCTCTCCTGGAAGGGGAACATACAGGGGATGTGTCTAAGAGGACAGTGCTCAAACACAGGGGGCAGACACTTTAAAGTATATCACATGCAAGAGCAGAACTGCTGTGAGTTTAGAGCTAAGCAATCAGTTCCAAGATCACATCTTGACTGGTGCATATGAAACAAGTACGAGTGGCAACCGTTTAAGTCCCCAGAGAGAACAGAGGTAACCTTGCAAAGTTCTATGAATGGAACTGCTCCTGTCAGTTTCCAGAAGAGAGACAAGTGTTGGTGATAGAAGGTTAACTGCTGAGAGGAACAAACTAATGCACAGAATATGGGGCATAAACAGAATAAACTTGAACTCTTAACATAGGAAGACAAAAATGATTCAATAGGTATCACCTGTTAAAAGATTTAATAATAGCAGTGGGAGACCAGTCACCCTGATGTTTGTTGGAAGTCAAACTCTGCCAAGAATATATGGCCCAACAAGTTCCTCACTTGCCTTGCTGACAGTTTCATTGTCCAGAAAGCGGAGGAGGTAACAAACGGATTGACCATTTTGGACCTGAAGTGGGCAATTGAGAAGAAGAAGTGTGATCACTTGGTAGGAGTGATGGTATTGTTCTGCAATTCTGTCATTTGGAAGAAGGGGAAGACAAACATACTCATTCATGCACATTTGACTTCAAGAGTCCTGGTTTCAGTAAACTTGGGAAAACACTGGGTGAGATTCTATGATCAGAAATGTTCCAAGGGGTGGGCATTTATACTGGATGGATATTTCTTAAAGACAGCCTGTTGAAGGCACATTTCCAGCGTGAGGGGAAAATGGGAAATGTCTAAAGAAACAAGGATGGATGGATGAAGAACTTTCAGGTGAGCTGAGGTTTAAAAGTGACATACAAAAGAAATAGAAAAAGCAAGGAGTCACCAAAGAGGAATACAAATTAATAGCCTGTACTTTGAGGGAGAAAGTAAGAAAAACTAAATTCAGAATGAGTTTGGGCTTGCTAAAGAGATTAAAAATAAACAAGAAGGGGTTGTTTTCTATTGCTGCAGAGATTAGGGACCTACACTGTTTTAGCACTATTATTCCACTTTCAACATCAATTCTGGGGTTTGTAGTTTGCTGAGGCCAAAGAGCTCTTTGGCTGAGAATTCTAAAGGCCCCTCCCTAAATGGTAAACCCCAGGATGTCAAAAGTGAAATAATAGCACTATAACAGAGTAGTGTGGAAAGGCCCTAGGACACAAACTAATGGATTCAAATTATAAGAAAAAGAGATTCTATGTAAACATTAAGAAGAACTTTCTGATGATAAGGGCTGTTTGATTGTATAATGGGCTGCTGTGAAGGATGATGGACTCTTCCTCAGTGCAGTTCTTTACACAGAGATTGGATGACTATCTCTCAAGAGTGCTTTTAGCTGTTTGTTCCAGGCAGGGGGTTGGACTAGATTATCATTGGGATCCCTTAAAACCCTATCAAACTCTTTGTACATTACATTTATTATTGCTCACAGAGGTCTGGATACTTCAGGTTTGAGATAAAGCTTCTGCCCCCTTCCTCACATTTTCACATCTCTTGCTTCTTCTTTTGCCATTTCTCCTTCACCCTTCCCATTTTGTTTTTCACTTATCCCTTAATCTGTGGATCACACACTTTGAGTGGCTAGGTGAAGTTAGACCTTAGAGTCCAAGATACATCTCACTAAATCTATGCCCTCCCATCTGCCTATGCCCTGAAAAAAAAAAAAAAAAACCTACTCAGATTTAAGTCCCATTGAGTTAAGTGAACAATCAATATATCCTGTTGCTGATCTTTGTAGATTACACTTCCTGATAGAGAGTGGGGTGGCAGAGAGGACACAGTGATTCTGTTGTGAAGAAAAATGTTTTGCATATGCTCAGAAGTTTTTAAACACTGCTAATTTGGATTCTTCTCCCTTGATTCACTGGCAGATATTTGTAGTTATTGACTTATTGCGGCACTTGGTTTGGATCAGTGTCCTTTAGTTGAAATAAACAAACCATTCCTTGCTAATCCGTAACACCATTCTTTATTAATTTTTAACAAATTATGTGTTTGAAGGAGAAGTGAATAATGTTCTGTTGGAAAGGATGGGAGCGGTAAAAGAAAAGAAGACAAATGCAGATATGTGATAAAGCTAAACTGTATAGGTTGTAAGGTGAGGTCTCATGCTTTGGAATGTTTCCCAGCAGACAATTTCCAGAGTTGTTGAACTCCTATGATTCCTAGGCAATACGAAAGTTGTGAGTTCTGTAGTCTGCCTAAGAGGGAAATTCCAAGTTACGGAAAAGCAAATTTAAAACAACAAACGGAGGGCATTTGGAACTGCCAACAACAAATGTGCCTCTACAGGTCAATGATGGTGACCTCCATGCCATCCTCTGTGAATCTCATGGTCTGTTCTGAAGATCGAATATTTTAAATAATGACTTAATCCCTGGTAATTCAATAAGGAAAGTGATTCCAATTATTAGTGTGGATCACAATGATTTATTTTCCCAGTTTTTAACATTTATTGTTATCAAATTAATTTTCAGATCTAATGTTCCGAGCTCTGACTGTTGCACTACAGAATTCACTTTCACTGAATTTCCTGGTACAGAATTGTAACTCATATCTAGTAACATGAGCTACCAAAAAAGTTACTAGATAGCAATTAAATAAACAAAAAGTTACAGTCTGTCTCTTTGCATTTGTATGGAGGGGATAGTGGAAAACAAACAAGAAAATTATTCACTTTAAACAGAGTTTCATGTAATTGTTGGAGCACCAAAGATATTTTTTCCGTCCTAGGTGTGTTTTATAATAGGAAGCACACACTGCCAACAACAGGGCGTATATGTGTCATAATCCTTGTAATACACAGTATGAATTCAACCTCCCCTTTATGAATCTTTCACACTACACAATTATAATGCTGTGCTCTCATTTTAACTGCCATGGTTCCATCCTGTGGTATCTGGTGATTTGCAGTTTGGCGAGGGATACTTGCAGTTCTCTGGCAGAGAGCCCTAGTACTTCACCAAACTACAAGCCCCAAGATTGTGTAATATCCAGCAGTGACAGTTAAAGTGGAACCGTAGTGCTATAATTTAACAGAATGGAAGAGCTCTGTATGTGAGAGAATTACAATGATTAAGCATGTTGTACCTCTACCTATTAGGTTATATTATACTGTTCTTTTCATTTTTGTTCCATATATTCTTACCTTGTTTTCTTCTGAGAGAAGTAACTGGAATTTCTGCCATGCTCTTTTTGTCAATGCTACTGCTATGACACTTTTTTTTATTAAGCATTTTCTAAACAACGAGAACAACAGCAACAAGTTTTACAAATGGCAGTGGCATGATTGCGTTGCTGTGTAGATAGTTACAGGCAGTACTTTGTTTTCATTTTAGATGTCTTTTAGAATTTAATTTTTTTCAATCACTCCAGTATTTATTTCTACACTAAACCAAGTGTTGTGTACCCTTAAATTTTATCATGACCTCATGCTTTTAGGATAGAGGTGTATGGTAGTGATGGGGAGACATGAAGCCCCTAAAACTGACCAAGCTACCTCATCTTTCCAAGTCATACATCTCATGCGGATGTAAGATAACTTGTTTTAAAATATGCAAAGGATCTTCTAGCACCTATCTGCAGGATGGCATCCTCCCAGCATGAGAATGCAAGAGGAGCAGGACTGTGATGATGTTTCCACATGATGTCATTGTGGTCCTGCCCTTCTTGCATCACCAGCTGGTGCAATCACAGGATATATCATTGATGGAAAAACTCCATTAATGACTCCCCAATTGCGTGAGCCTTCCATCACAGCCAGCCGTGCAGAAAGGCCAGAAGCGTGATCGTGTGCTTCCTTCCCCACTGCAGCATGGGAAGAAGGCTGGTTGCAATGTGGAACAAAGGGGTGTGTCCCTTGTGCTCCCTTCCACAGGCAGCCAGTCGAGTGCAGAGAGGAGCGCAGGGGACATGCTCCCATCCCAACAGAGGTGCTGCCAGGACTGCGATGGGACGATACATGAGAGCATCATCACGCGGAAAAGACCTAACTGAGAGAAAGAAGGTTGTATAGAAGCTTTTGTTGGCTGTATCTACTTCATCAGATAAAACTGGTCAACCTTCTTTCTTTCAATTAGTCTAAAAGGTACTACAATGGCTATTTCCACACTAGACTGTTATAGCACTACAGGTCCCTCCCTAAACTGCAAACCCCAGGATTCCATAGGATGTTGAAAGTGGAATAATAGCACTATAACAGACTAGTGTGGAAATGGTCTAATATCTCTTTGCATACTGATGCAGACTAACATGGTATGTCTTTGTTTTAAATAATGGGTGAAACAACTACTTTTAAAATAATAGTCTCAAGAAGCTGTTGCAATTAGGCTATGGAATCTTGTGCTGATGGAAAAACTCAACCAATGTTAGAAGCAGCTTGCTGTGATGATTTTCATGATGAATTTTGCCGCACGTGATACTCATTTACTGATGATACCATCTACGGAAGGCATACTTTTGTTTCTCCATTCTTCCACAAAGAGTTATAGAACAATATATGTATTTGATTTTGTCTTGATTCTGTAAACTTAGTTTTCCAAGATATGTCATGATTTTGGACTTGCTTCTGTCACCGTGCTACTGGATTTTTGCCCTTGTCTTTAACAACAGTGTTATATTTGCAAATGCAGACTTTTAGGAATTAATGCAAGAAGTATAGTAAATTCAGAGCACAACATAAGAGCTGCCCAGGGACTGATGTCAAAATGGCTCCTCTCTAAGTCAGTTTCAGTTCTGTGGTAGTGTTCCCTGGAACTGACTCCCTCCATGAAACATCCTGATGGACCATTTTAGCTCCTATTATTATTGCAGACAGTGGTGTATGTACACATAACAGAAATAAATCTCAGCCACTGTTGTGCTCCTTGCCCTTTGTTTGCTTTGTTTAGATTCTGTAGCGTTTCCTATCACCAGAAGCACAGAGAGTTCTATATTCCACTAAAAAGTGTGATTTCTCTGAGAACAGATGATGGCTTTATTGCATAAACTTTTGTCGTTGGTGAAGTGCGGCCATAAAAGCCACAGTCCTGTTCCTTTTATGACTCCTTTTGTTCAGAGGAATCTAATGGAGGGAAAACCACACAGAGATGTGAAAAGACTAGATGTTTACAGTCCTATCCAGATTCCTGGTCTGCTTCTTCCCCATCCAATAAAAGAAAAGAAAAAGGCAGGAAAATTACAATATGGAGCACTTCCTTGATCTCTTTCACTATTCTCCCTCATCTGTGTATCATGCCACAAGGCAGCTGTTGAACAAGTAATATCAACAGAGCAATCTTTTAGCCTTTTGATTTAGGCTATTCATATCTTCTGCCCTGGAATGAAATGACTTTCACATTTAAAAAGGCAAAATCAATGCTGTGTCTATTGTCATGTCTTCAGGAGAAAAGCTTTAATTACAACCATCGTTAGATAACACAATCATTACACCTCCTTAATCTCAAATATAAAACCAGTCTCCTTTGAGTACTACACTACCCTTTTTCTTTCATTTTTTTAAAAATGTGAATGGCTTTTTATCTGAGTACTTTAATTTGCATGGCTTTGCTTCAAGGCAGCTCCCCATGATATGTTAATTGCAGAGTGCTTTAAGTACTAAAAGATTAACATAAAACCCTTTGCAAACAAGCTAATAGTTTATGATAATTTTTGCACGGCCTTTGTGTGTCTATCACTGCATTGCCTCTAGCTGTAATTTTATAAAGAAGCTGTAAAATATCATTTAAACAAGTTCATTTACACATAATTATTATACCAGAATCACATTATTCAATTTAGATACTCCAGCCTATTAACAATCCATGAACTAAAATGTAATTAAACTATTTTCCTTTTATGAACCTATTCATTACAATGTGTGGGAGATGGATTTTTCGGTTTCACTAAGACTTTCAGCACTTTGTTGTTGAAATTGACAAGTCTGGCACTCATTTTGTTCTTTTAATTATATTAAAAGTACTTCACGACAGCTCAGATAAGGAATATATTTAGAAAAAGAATGCTTAGAAATGCCAGAGATGGTGCCATCTAGAAATTTATATTTATTCTCTCCCACACAATTTTTGCTCACTTAACAGTAGAAAATATGATTGAGAGTATTATTGCAGTTCTGAGAAAGTTCTCCCCTCTCCCAATATAATTTAAAGTTAAATCATTTTACCACAATGCTCTCTGTTACAATATCTCCTTCTATTTTTAAACAATAAATTGAACTCTTTAAGGCATATAATTATATGCCATAGGTATTTTGTACATTCAGAAAGAATGCATAAAATTTGAGTGGAAGGTAATGTATATTTCATTTGGAGTAAATGGTGAAAATCACACTGGTGTTATAGTTCGTGATTATATGGAATTGCCCCATTTAGTGGTAAAAGGGAGTGGCAGTGGCTCAGATATATGAGCATCACAGTCACGTTCTGTATTTTTGTTCCATCCCAACCCTTTGGGATGGGATGCTACAAAACCTGAAACAAAATCCGGTTTGTTTAAATGATTTTTATTCCTTCAATTTTTTTTTATGCACTTGGATAAATGTACAAAAGCTGATTTCACAATGTAAACTTTATACCACAAACACACAAACAAGAGGAAATCAAGGGAGGAGAAATCTAGTGCTACCTTTGAGAGTAGGTGATCTATTTTTGCATGAGATTGTATAGATTTCAGTCCACTTCTTGAGATGCACTGATGGAGTACACTGTTAATGCCATAAGTATTTCGGCTGTTGAGTAGTTGTGTAAGTGTGGATATGATCAGACTATAACGGGATGCAGAATGATGCAAATTGTGACACTGGTCATGAACCTTCAAAGAGTTGTGTAAGGTGATACAGGTCTGCCAAGCAGCTGGTCTGTGAGTCCTGAAGTGTAAAAGCAAACATTGATGCTTGCCCAAAAGTGAGTTCCCTTAAAGTAAGAACATTTTCTAAGGAGAATCCTTTTGTTACATCTGTAAATGTCATGAGACTGTCTGTTCATATCTCAGCTAATGGATTGTAAAATTGGGAATATATCCTAATTCAGCTGTTTATGTTCCCTTAATTTGTTTGTTTGTTTTTTTCTTAGAGCAGCTGCTTATAGGTCACAGATTAAATGTCCAGGAAGGTTGAAATGCTCTGCAACTAGTTTGGGTACTACTATTTCTAATGTCAGGTATGTGCCCATTTATCCTTTTGTATAGAGAATGTCCTGTTTGTCCAACATGGAGTGCAGAAGGGCATTGCTGGTGAAAGATGGCATACTTTAGACTGGAGAACAAGCAAGTAACAGTACATCTGATGTTATGGGCAATGTTATTAGTACCTGCAGTGTTTCTGCCAGAATAGATATGGCAATATAGAGTTAGCATCTGTGTTTGCAGCAGAGTTTTGTCCCTATATGTGACTGCATTATGCATCCTGTTCTATTATGAGTAGTTGTTTAAGGTTGTGGGGCTATTTGTAGGGATGTAGAAGTCTGTAACCCCAAGCCTGTTAGAGGGAAATATTATTCTCTAGAATTGATTATAGTTCATTGATGTAGCGTTTGAGCAGTCTTAGCTGGGAGCCATGGATATGAACTAGTGGTGTTCTGTCGTTCTCTGTTTTTGTTCTGTCTTTAGTAGTTCATGGCTTCCAGTAATCTTTAAGAGTATATGGGACTCTTTTGATGCTTAAGCTTCACAAGGTTATTCATCAAGCTTACTTGTGCAAAAAAAAGAGTAAGATAAAAAATGATCTATGTTTTTGAGTGGAGACCTTCATTACATTGTCTTGCAACCAAAGGAAATAGCTGTACATCCAATGTTAATTAGGCTTCTGATATGCCTAGAAAAATACTAGTTCAATATGCATTTGATAGTTGTGGCAGTGGTAGGGTAAACTGGAATCACTACAAATGGTGACACCATTTCCTTCCTCATCATTCATCAAAAGAACTGTTATCAGAAGTTCCAAGGCAAGAGGAAAAACCTTCCTAGCCATGATCAGTTCAGTGTATACTTAGGATTTAGGGATGTCTCAGGCAAAGTGCTGCAAAAGAGGATTCTCTTGTTTTTGCTGAGGGTACTCCATGCCCAGTGAAAATGGTAGTGCTGTGGGGAGGGTGCAACTTTTGCTAGCCCTCTCCCTCTGGAACCATGCTAAGTCAGTTCATCAGGAAAAATCTACATACCTTCTTCTTCTATCTGTACAAAATGCAGGGCTTTGTACTGTTCTTCAGCCTAAGCAAGGTGGTCATCCAAGGATGCTATTCAGCTGATCTGCCATGCCTCTTATTTTCCCCAACTGCTTACCTTCAAATTTATTCTTCCTGCCTGTTTATCCTTACTGTCTGCCATTAGCTTCTTTTTTAACCTTTCTTGGTTTGCTTGGGCCTGTTTCCTGGATAATACAAGTCCATCGCAGAGTGCCATGCAAGTCTTTCAAAGTTTACAGCTGCAAGAACTTAACCAGGATATTGATATGCATATAACATTTTTTATTATTTCTGGTTGCAGAAAGACTTGTACCTTAATACGGAGATTGCATAGGCATGTCTTTTATACCCATCAATCATTTCCAAGAGGTTTGCAGTCCAGCATATACTGTACTGATATCCAGAGGAGGAGTAGGTTCCAAATTCTTTCTTTCTACAAAATATCCTATGCACAAGCAGGTTACTTGTGTGCTACATTGATGGCCGAGAGATCAATGGTATTAGCTGAGTTTGAAAGCTCAGAAAACTATGATCTAGAATTGTGGTACCTGTGTAAATTAATGACAGATGTTCAGAAAGACCATGACAGTCATCATGGCTTGGCAGCTGGTCATAGTGGCCTGTTGAAATCTAATATGTAGCTGTATTTGCATATAGTTAGTGCAGTTGCTGGCTTGAGATGATGCAAACACAAATCACACTTGCCAACTCTCTGACAAATTATACCGGAGTTATATTTTCTGTTTGCAGCGTTCATATAATGGACTCTGATATACACCAGAGGAATTCTGAATTTTGTGTTAAGGTTGCACATTTATTCTTGTTACCACCAGATCATACCACCTGGAGTGCAGTGGTCTGGAGTGCAGTGGTAGAGAAGGCAGCCTGTAGAGTGGAATTTGGAATACTTGACTCAGAATGTGAGCTTCTGGGAATACAAATGCATTCTCATGCTGCAGGTTGCACAATAGTTGAAACTCATATTTTTAAAAATATTTTTTGTTAAAAATATATATTATTTTTCTTGACAGTTCTTGGCATTTCTTGAAATTTCTATTTATTTGCATATAATATACATATAATAATATGACTATTTATTTGCATTTATATGCATATAATAATATGACTAAAAAGAACAGAGGTGCATATTACCTCAAACTTATTAAATATAGCATATTTTAAGAAACATATACAGAATTTAATAATACTATGACTGTATATTCAGACAAACTCATAAATTCTTTTTAAACATACACATACACAAAACCAAATTTCCCATCAATTTAAAGTCCTGCAGCAAGTATTGATGATGATGTTGAAGACCATGGCAACAATGAAGACTGAACTTGTGATTTTCTTTTGTGAAGGCCTCATTTACATGATGCATGCTCGATACCCTTGGGCTCAATGTGAGGAGCCCATGTGTTACCCCAAAATGTGGGTGCCACAAGGGCCCACCAGCAATGCCAGTACTACCATTCAAATGTGGGGAAGTATTAGCAAGGTCAGGAGGCCTGCAAGAGAGGGGTAACTTAATGAGATATTTCCACCTATGTTCATTATGTCATGCAGGAAAGAAGCAGCCAGAGATTCCAAAAATGAAATAAAAATGTGTTTTATTTAAAAAGTTTTATAGAAGCACACAAAGCTCCAAAGACTCTCTCACACACAAGAGCTACCTGAAGGAAAAAGGAGGAAAGTGTGGATAGAGGACCTCTAGAGAATAATTACCAGTCCAGAGAGCAGTGAAGAAAGCAACAACATGGCTTAGATAGACACCTAAGGACAATTATTGTTCGGGAATAAAATGGCCAGTGTGGCATTCAGAAAGGTGAGAGACTCCACTGGACAGCTTGAAACAGGGTTCTTATACCCAAAAATTATCTTGCAGGTATGGGTGTGAATTGCTCTTCTTGCCAAGTGGACAATGGGAGTTGCAACACAAACAATGAAATCCAGGCACGGCTAATGGTCTTAGTCTTTGGGTGACAAAACAGTTATGGCTCGTGTAATAGCCCAATGTTGTGGAGAGGTGAGGAAGACAATAGGGAAACATTCAGGTGTTCAGTGTCAGATTTAAAACTATCACAATTTGGTGGGGATTTCTCCTTTCAGCTCTTGAGATGTCCGGCTTGTTATCTTTAAGCTTATTTTCTCAAGAGGGGCCACATTATTAGACTGAAGATGACTTGGTTTCTGCCTAAGAGGTGGGTGTGGCTGACTTGCCTTGCTATCTCATGTTTACAGTCAGTAATGTAGAGGAAGGAGAGGGCTTGTTTTCTGCTGCTCCAGAGACCAGGACAAGGAGCAATGGATACAAGCTGCAGGAAAGGAGATTCCACCTGAACCTCAGGAAGAACTTCCTGACAGTCAGGGCTGTCCGGCAGTGGAATATGCTGCCTCGGAGTGTAGTGGAGTCTCCTTCCTTGGAGGTTTTTAAGCAGAGGCTTGATGGTCATCTGTTGGGAGTGCTTTGAGGGTGTTCCTGCATGGCAGGGGATTGGACTGGATGGCCCCTGTGGTCTCTTCCAACTCTACATTTCTATGATTCTATGATTCTATGAGTAATATGCCTCTTCCAGCATGACCTTACAGTCACCTCAGGTATCATTTACCGTATATCAATGCCAATTAATGGTGCCAATTAAATAATATTTGCAATTAAACCATGCCAATTGTTGGGAGTGCACAGTTCCGTAACAATGGTTTGGTCTATTAATTATATATCCATTTTAAAAAGTTGCTTTCAGAAGTGAACAAACATGTGCACCAACAACAGCTGACTTTTTTCAACAGCTGGTGTGAAGAATATCTATGCAATGTAGACAAATCAGCCTATAATATGCTCAGTCTGAATTATGAGCAAAGGACTAGTTTTAACAGCAAAGGTGATGCCTTCCCATACATTTGTGTAATGTCAACTGGGTAAACTTGCATTGCAATCCAGATACAGTCAAAATATCATCAATAGCAGCAACCAGTAACACAGAATAAGCTACTACAGGGATGTGACAGGGAGACTTCCTGTATCCTCAGAGTGGTCCATGAAGAAAGGGACTTTTCATGTTAAGGTTTGTGTTGCAGAATGATGGCCCAGTGGAAGCTGTTTCAAGCAGTTTCCGCATAGCTTTCATAATGCATAAACTGATCCTAAACCATCAGACTTTATGAAATCTCTCTCATAGCAAAGCTGTTACAGCAGCAGGCTAAAACAATGGCACATCTCTACCATAAACTGAGTGGTTAAGACAGTTACTTAAGGAGAATATTATAGCATTTTCTATTCTACAAGGATATACTCCTTCTCAGAAATGACGAGCATGCTTGTTTAAATTTGTGTTTTACCTCAGTGTTCCAAATCCAATTGCTTCTGATGTATCAAGGGAGAACGTTTATGAAGGAACCACAATGTATAAAGAAAAGCATTTTTTCATTTTAGTATCTTCCAGGTCTTTCCAAGCCTCCATTACTTGGGCTGTCACCCCGTCACTGCCTGAGGTGCATTCCAGCTCTCTGCTAAAGAATATGCTTTCCCACTAATGGGGATGTTCTTGCAATGGGAAATGTAATTTTCCACTCCATTACAAGTAGTGTGTAAAAGGACCTTTTTCCTCACTGCACACAGATCAGTTCCCAATGAAATCCTATTCACTAAATATTACAATAGCAGACTCTACTTCAAACACAGGTGCTCGTCATGGTTCTGGGCAAACAGCCGGGATCAACCATGAACAAAACTTACACATTCAGTGTTTGGACGTTCATCACAATTTAACAAAAATAGGGTGGAAATCAGCATGCTTAGTGAAGGAAGACAAGAGAGGGATGATAAAAAAAAAGACTTAATGGTGTGTTCCTCTGACTATTTCCCTGCTGTTTGGCTGTTAAATCTAATGATCATGCATATACCAGTAGTCAGTCATATTGTACCTACAAAACTAATGATGAAAAATAGCCAAACTTTTTCCTTAGAGACAGCAAGATGCAAAACACTGAAACATAACCATAGCACTTATAATAATAAGCCAGTGTATCAAATAATATTCTTTCAATGATAACACATTTGCTGCCTCAATATTTTCAGTAGTATGAATTGCCATTGTATGTGAAGCATCCTCTGTTTCTATGTAGCAGACAATAGAGTGGAGTTGAGAGAACCCCTCACATAGTGATTATTTTAAAATGGCAACAACATGGTGTCTTGAATTACTAAGAGCTAATTGGCAAAGTCCACCATATGTCAGCTTAGGAGGGTAGCTGTGGTAGCAGCCTAGGGCCCTTTTCGCACGGGTTTTCTCTTGCGAAATAGCCCTGTGAGCCTCGCGGGAGTGGGAGCGTCGCTCTGCACGACGCACTCCCACTTCTGCTGCGCTCACAGGGCTGCAGCGGTGCAATCGCGGTTTTTTTGATTTTCGCTTCAAAGCGAAAATCACCCGTGCTTGCACAATGCTCCCGGCGCCCATGCGCGCTTACCTGCTGTGCGGAGCGTCGGGGAGGCGGCCGGGTCACGCTTCCTTCCCTCCGTGGTGCCTACAGCTCCCACAGGCCCCTGCGGAAGGGAGGGGTGGGGCGCTAGCGCGACGGACGCTCCAGCAGGAAGCGCCTGCGGAAGGAACGAGGGGGGAAGTGGCAGCCTCCCGGAGGTGGCTTCTCGCGCGAGCCGCCCTGCCCCCTCGCGTGAGAAGCTTCAATGTGAAAAGGGCCTAGGATAGGAATGCCAATCATGTAAGCTAATCCTCCTTGCCATTACTGCCAACGTTCTCTTAATAGGCTAGCCTTGCCCACTGAAGACTTTCAATACTTAGCTTGCTGTCTTCACCTCAAATCTAATGGAAATTGGAACATCTTCAGCTGGTTGAGTTGTATTTTTGAATGACAAAGCCCAATGTGGTTGGAGTGACAACACCTCAGGAAGTATCATCAACCATGCAGCCACTGGGATGAAAGTTGGTTTCCAAGTCCAGTTGTCCACACCCACTTTACAAGGTCTCAAGCTATTTCCACACTACACTGTTATAGCATTATTATTCCACTTTCAACATACTATGGAATCCTGGGGTTTGCAGTTTAGCCAGAGAGCTCTTTGGCCTCAGTAAACTGCAAACTCCAGAATTCCACAGAATATTGAAAGGGGAATAATAATGCTATAACAGTGTAGTCGGAAATTAATTCAAGTAGAAGCCTCACCGAAACCAAAGATCTCTTTTGGCTGGAGACACTGGGGGGTGGATCTTCTAAATGAAAAGCTCATCTCCTGCAATTGAGCTTGTATATTATAGTGGTTTGAATGTTGGACTATAGCCATTTCCGCATGAGGCTGTTATAGTGCTATGATTCCACTTTCAACATCCTATGGAATCCTGGGGTTTGCAGTTTAGGGAGGGACCAGCCGGCCCATCTCAAAACTGCAAACCCCAGGATTCCATAGGATGTTGACAAATTTTAAAACACTTTGTGAACTCCACTGTGAACTTGTGAACTGCCAACTGCCACTTGTGAACTGCCATTCATAGAATGCAATTCCAGAACTCAACCAGCTTTGAATCCCAGATTTTGAGCTTTAAGAGCATTTTGTGTGAGCAAACTTGGCTAGAGAGACAAATGGGTGAAAGCAGCAATGCTCCCTGAAAGCCTCAAATGGGCTTCCTGTTGTCCTGGCTCCAAGTACCTGAAGATTACCTACTACCTGTATAACTTCCACAGATTGAAAGTGTCAACTTGTTCTCTCTCTCTCTCTTTCTTTCTCTTTCCAATTAGTAACATGAGTAAATAACATGATTATTGTTGACCAGGTATAATTTCATCCCTTTTGGGGTATAACAGTGACTTCTTAATTACTTCATCTGGCAAAGATGTTAAAAATCATACAGGTGAAGAAAGGTGATGATGTTAGAGTGATAGATTTACCTTTTGTCTCAGATGTTACTCTGTTGTCAGCTAAGATGATATTGAGGTACCTCAATGCAGACAGTCTACTTTCCTTTTTGGCCTTGTGGAGAATGGATACAAAGGACAGTAAAAGATGGAAAATAAAATTTGAACTCTATTGGCAACAGAAAAGCAAAATCTCTTGAGATCCAGCTGTCCCTGCCCTGTTTGAAGCTAACTGTCCCTTTGACTTTCTCAAGGAGTCTTTGTACTGTTACATCTGGTAAAACATTTAGGTGCTGTAAAGGTAAAACTTGACAACTGTAGCCCAGTGAAAAAGTTTTCCCTTTGTTGGAGGTAGAAAACTCAAAGAATTAAGTCCCAGATCTTTGGTTCCCTCTTGTTGTAAGGTCCTCCTGTTGTGGCAAAATTGAGTGTCTTCAAATCCAGGAAACATATTTGGGGCCAGTGAAGCTTCAAAACTTTGCGTGATATATTTTATCATTTGGAGTCAGCCTAGTAAAGATAGCCCTGCTTTGTGGATTTTGGATTTTTTTGTGTTTTGCTGCACAGCCAACACAACTATTCTGAATATGTTTCTTACTCTTATAGTTGTGGGGTGTGGCGTTACTAAATGGTGGAGGAGGAATGTCACAGGGCTCAAGTGCTTCCTTGTGTTGCTTTCTTCCCTGTGGAGGCCAAGAGGCAGTGACAAGATGGACAAGGAAGATACGTAGTGTGTTTTAGCATCCATGTTTAAGGCACTGAAAAGTATATATTGTAGGTACTTTTGAAAAACAAAAAAGCAAAGAATTTCCTGTTTTTAAAAATTGCATCTGTAGCCTTGATTCGAATGTGGCATACACTAGCAGAACTCACACTTTCACAAGTCATTATACCTTTTCAAATCTTGTATAAACAGACATTTGATGTCTCATTATACAAGCAGTACTCCTTGTTCTCAGTTCTCCATTTACCAAACAGCCTAGGCTACATGCCATTTTGGCGCCTTGGCATAGTTCAAGTTTCCCAGACTCAAATGGCCAGTAATTGGCTTGGGAACAGGGAGAGGCCCTAGAAACTCTCAGCTGGATCTCTGGATGCCAGAATAGGCCATGTGCATCATTGGTCCCTCAGCGTATAGGCTACCCAGCTCTCCAAACTGCAGTGCTCCAGATACCCATTTTCTGGTGTTAGACTAGGAAGGGAAAATAAAGGAGCAAAAGTAAGAAAGATTAAAGCATGTGAATTGCTGATGCAAACCAGTCTAGATGCCTCCTTCCTTGTGTTTGCGAGCCCACATAAGTATACCAGTTAACTACTCAGTTCTGTCAGTGGTTCATTGGAGTTTTGCCTATAATAGCAAGAAACTGTTTTTTGGAATGCCTGACACAGTAATAGTGACTATTTACTTTTTAAAGATAACTCACTACGTTTTGGGTACTCCTCTTTCCTTGGATGTTAATCTGTTTGTAACATTAACATAAGTTCCTAAGTCTAATGAGAGTACCTATTGTCTGTTATTGAACTGAGTTTGCACAATGTGCTTGATTTATTAAATAAAATAAGTTCATTCAGTACTCATGAGTGTAAGAACCTCAGTTCAATTGTCTGAGCTATGGATTTGGGTTTTGAGTCAAACATTTGTTCCAAAAAATATGTAGAGGGACCTAAGCTGACCAATGATTAAACATCTGGAAGATAGGTAGTTAAATAAAAATGGGAGCTAATTCCTTGACTGCTACACCAGTATCTTTACTTTCCAGATTCTGAATTTTCCTGAATCAAATGCTTGTCTTTTTGTTGTGTATTTAAAGTTTATTATTGCAGTTTACTTTAAACAGCTCCTGCCAGTTATAAACAGGAGAAGGTTGTATGGTAATCTACCATTTTGCAACTTGGCCACCCACAGATTCTTCATGAAAGCAGTACTTCCTTGTGATAGCATGTTCTAAATTTGAAAATGACAAAACATATTCTATAAGACTTCCTGCTGGGAGCAGAGCTAATTCCAAAAATTTCAAACATACCTTCAAATAAATGATGAAGCGTTTCTCCCTCCCTCTTTTCCTGGCTCCCCCCTCTGTGTCTGTGTTTGTGTGTGTTATTTTAGTTTTATATGTATTTGTAGTCAACCAGTGCACAGTAACTCCCTCTAAGAGGATCACTTCAAGGGGACATTATCTTTCTCTTCAAAGGTAATGGCTGAAAGAAACAATGTTTTAAAGCCACTTTGAGGTTAGAAACCTCTCCTTAAGAAGTGAAAGTTAATTTGATTAGAAAAGATGCTTAATTAAGTCTCAGGACTATAACTTTGCCATTAAGGAGAACTCTCGATGTCATTCGTTTTGAAGGAAGGCAGATTACAGCTTAGAGATAATTACTTCTCTTTCTGAAATGATACTTGTTCTAATTTTATTAAAATGAATATTATCAAGGTCTTCAATCAACTGACAAAGAAAGCAGTCATCCAATTACAACTTAGCATGGTCAAATACATGTGCTCTTATTTCCATGTTTCGCAGTAGATCTTAATTAAAACTGCTGTCGTAAGTTACTGCTCAATATAGTAGAAGGTGGTTCATGCCCAGGAATATCCATGGTCATTGCTGAGAAGTGAGTGATTGAACTCCTGGTTAATTTGCTCTGATTTGGGGCAAATGTGCTCTGAACAAATTTTTGAGCCCTGTGGTTTACTGTTTTTTCTCGGGAAGGATAATTCTGCCAGCAAGCAAAATAATGGTTATGGATGTCCAAATCAATCATTTTGTTCCAGGCATAATCAGTGAATGGACTACTGCTGGCCTATGCAATATTTTGTCTTGTTTTTTGGAAACTGTAACACGTTTTAATAAAGGGGCGATTAAAAGTTGCCCCTCATCTATGTATATGTGTGCAGTGTGTGTGTGTGTGTGTGTGTGTGGAGAGAGAGAGAGAGAGAGAGAGAATTTAGGGGGAAGGGAGAGATGCTTTTCTATTTTTCTCGGTCCAAGATAGATGCAAAGGGGTTACAGACCTATGAAATTTATTGCAAAAAGAAACTCAGTACTCATTTGTCAGTAATGTGTGAATGACTTAAAGCAAGCCATGAGGGGGTAGCTAACTTGGGCAGAAACACTTGCCTTGGTATCCCAACCCTGTTGTACATGCCTTTGTTTTGGTTGCTGGTAAAAACATACAAGAAAAAACAGTTCATCCTTTATGGGGCCCTTATTTTGAAGTGAGCAAATGGACCAGGTGATCCCAACTAAATCTGAAGCAGGTTTGATTTAACTGTTTGCCCAAGTTTAGGCATATTAGGTTGTAGCAACGGTCACTTTAGCATTTGGCAGAACAATGGAAATGTCTTCAATCAATATGGAATGTGGAGTTATTATTCAGAATTCATGTTGCTTTTATGTTCTGTTACAGAATTATGCTTTATAAAAATGTTTCCTGTGGGTGAACTACTAACTATCCGGGTATATGTGAGCTATCAATACCGTTTACAAGGTGCAAAATGTCAGAAATATAAAATTGCTCAGGGTTGCAAGTGGATTATTTCTATACTACTGACACTAGGATTTGTTATCTAACGCCAGAAGTGTGTGCCAACTTCATTAAAGTTTTAACTTCACACTTGAAATATTGCTTTGAACCTCATTTTCTAATTTTGGTGTGTCTCCTGTTAACCTCCCACTCATTTTTATTTTGTAGTGTGAACTGATGCAGTGTTATTAAGTGCTTTAAATGAACAGTTGCAATGAATGACTCCCCATCCCCCACCTCTCGATTAACAAGGTTTTCTATCTCCTGTGTTGGATGCCATGAAATAATTGCTACCACTGGGGGAAAAAATGCAATCAAGGCTACTCATGGATTATATGATTTTTATGGAGCTCTGCAATTTTGCACACCTACTTTTCTGCCACCAAATATTTCAAGGGCATTTCTCTCCCACCCTCTCCCCCTTGGTTGCATCCTTCCCTCTACTTTTCCTTTCTGTTTTCTGGAAATGTTGGTCTTTCAGAAAAGGGGATTTGGATGGTAACATTTTAAAGAAATTTGCCAAGTAGCAGCAGGATACAAAGTATGTATAAATAAGCCAAGAAGAGTATCAGGTCACCTAAAGAGGAGGTGGCTCAAAATGCAATGGTTTAGTGGCCTGGAAAGCAGCCCTCTTGCTTTTTAGATCTTTGGCCTTCAATATATTATTTGATGTGTTCAGCAGCTTCCCTCTTGCCCAACTGTATTGAAGTTTAAGAGGTAGATTCTTTCAGGCTTGTTGCTTTATGAGGAGACAGCCTTAGTGATATATGACATTTTGTGGTATCTGTTTGTTGCATTCACTAACTGTTCATTGATTTCCAAGAAATAGTCACGTTTGTTTCTTGTAGCATAAAAAGGGGGAAGGGAAGGGCAGAGAAAGTCTTAAAGGTGCTACCACATTTCCTAACTAATTTGTATTTTAGCGTGAGCTTTCATGAGTATAAAGCCACTTCTTCAGATGCAGGACTGAGTGGTTTTAAGGCCTCAGGTATGAAGCATATTTATACAGTTTTGGGAATGGGATAGAATGTAGTAGGATCCAGAAAGATGCAGATCATGTCCTTTGCCCTAATAACAGCCTTTCTGTGATTCTACCTACAGTGTTATCAACTTTAAGATAACACTCTCTGTGAGACAATGAAACAACAATTGGGCTTATTTTGCTTAGGGAAAAAAGGCAAGAAAGGAGAACATTATAGAGGCATATCAAATTATGCATGGCATGAATAAAGTGGAGAAGGTTAAATCTGAATACTAGCACCTGAGGTCATCCATTTCAGGTAAATGATTGGAGGTCAGGACAGACAAATGGAAGTATTTCTTCAACTACTGCATATTTATACTATGGAACCCAGTATACCGCAAACTGTAGTAATGATAGCCAACTTGGTGTCCAGTGGAGTGAATGGAGAATACAAAAATAGGAGGGTGCCTTTTCAGTTGTATTCCTCTGTAGGCATCCCATAGGTTCGACCATTATAGATACCAAATGTCAGCCTAGCTAGGCCCTTTTGTCTGACCATCATGACTTTTCTTATGATCTTACTCTCTTATCTTCTTATGGTGTAGTCGTATCTGTGAAGCTGAACTGAATGCTGGCTTGGTAAACAGTGAGTGTTTTAACAGAAGTAATATTTAGGTAGGCCTGTCTACCATTTCTATGCATTCCTCCTGGCCCCAAGTGACTTTTCCCACTTATCACATTCGAGATAGGGCGTATGCACTTCTTTCCCCATTAATTCCCAGTTAAAGCTACAAAGTTGTGTGCAGCCATAGCCCAGGTCACTATTTATTTGCAAGTTCCCCTGCACAATTTCATTATCCTCCCTAGCCCTGATTTCTGAGTACTCCACTGGAGGCTTCTTTTCATGCAGAATGTGACTTGGTCCAGTCACTCAGATACTTTGACCTAGAAGCC
Source organism: Ctenosaura bakeri (assembly GCA_948474755.1). NCBI lineage: Eukaryota > Metazoa > Chordata > Lepidosauria > Squamata > Iguanidae > Ctenosaura > Ctenosaura bakeri. Next base: position 67,636 of record CAOLHI010000788.1, read on the forward strand.
CTTTATGACTGTGGTTCATTTCTATCTAGGTTGTATAATAGAACTCCTCCTCCTCCTCTTCCTCTTCCACAGACCTTCTTCTCTACATTGCTGCCTCCCTAAGTTGATGTTTCGTTATTGTCATTATTTAAAGAAGAGGAGGAGGAGGAGAGTTGTGGAAAGTTGAAAATACATACAGTGCGAATGTGACCAAAAGCTCGAGAAGTCTTCTGGTAGTAGCACACAACCCTCTTTCCCCAAGCCAATATGAATAACACTTAAATAGTTAAGCGATAAATAGAAAGTTTTAGCCCTGTGCTGAAGCTCACTTTCAAATTAAACAGGAGACTTGCGCTGCGGTGTGGAGATGAGCAGTGCTGCATTTGTAACAGCAGTAGCCTCAGGAGTCTGCTGTTTATTTATCAATTGTTAATTGACTCGATGTTTACTCATGATTGCAAACAGATGATTAATTTATCTTAGACTTTTATGACTAGGATGGTGAAGAGATCATTAGAAAGAAGGATTATAATAGAGTTCTCTGCACTTATGAGCCTTCTAATAAAGATTGACTAATATAATTAGATATAGCTTTATAACAAATACTATTAAACTTAGCCTGGATTTTTATTTAAATGCACTGGCCTGCTATCTTAAACTTATTATCTGTGTGTGGGTTAAGGAGAACCCCTGCCTGTTCTGTTTACTCTCACCACCAGAGATTAAAGCTGCTGCGTGCTTAGAGGCCAAGTTGTGGTATTATGTTATTTGTTCAGATGTATTTCTCTGTCAACCTTTCCCATCATCAAATGATTGCTACAAGTTTGGAGGAGGAGGTGTCGTTTTAGTTGTACTTTTTAAAATGAGTATAATTTTAAAACTTACATGTAGAGGATCAGTTGATTTTGATAACTTGGGGTGCTGGCATTAAGCTCATTTTTTAAGAAGTCTGCCATGTCATTTGCATAAGTCTGTTTAATAGGAGGATTAAAACTACCTGGGATTATATAAAAAGTTTTATGAAATATCCCATCCTCCAGAAAATCTTCATTGTCTCTGAATTTTGTATCAAGTTTGTAAAGGGAGTAGAAAACAAAATACAACAAATACACATGAGAAAGCCAATATGGTTTCAAGGCTTTCTTTGGTCCCAGCATCATTACAGGCTGTCTTGTTGAGGACATGGGGAGAGAGAGAGAGCAGCTTCTCAGTGGCTGCTCCCACCTTCTGGAACTTCCTTCTGTGGGAAACTAGGCTGGTTCCCTCTCTGCTTTCCTTTTCCCTTTGGGAGATTTCATTCATTCATTCATTTACTTACTTAATTATTTATTATGTCTTTTAAATGATTTTGTACTATTTAATGTGGTGATTTTTCATTGTCTTTAAAATGTTATTGTTAAGATTTTTAAATTTTTTATTTTTGCCTTGAGTCCTACTCTGGGAGAAAGCTAGAATACAAAATAAATAAATAAATAATATATATTACACACACACTAAGTGAGAAAAGTGCAATCCAAATGCATGGTAGATAGAGGCTATATATTACAGTCATCTCTCCACATTCACTAGGGTTAGGGGCACAGGACCCCTGTGAAAGCAAAAAAAACCCCATAACTCTAGGCCCTCCCAAACTGTATTTAACACACAAAAAAGTATGATCACCATATTCAACCCACCACGATTCCTTTGAGGCATCAGGATTTCTTCACAAGGCAGAAGTGTTTGGTTGGTGGGGCTCACTGCCACCTCCATTGCTCTCCTGCACTGTTTTTAATAGGGACTTACAAACCTCATTTGCAGTTACTCAGTCTCACAAGGCTTGCAGTCCCCATGAAAAATGGCACAGGGAAGCAGCAGAGGTAATGGCAAATAATCCGTGAATAATCAAATCTGCAAAAGTGAAACCCACAAATGTGGAGGACTGACTGTACTTACATTATTGGAGCCAGTATGCCTTTTGGTACTGATTGCTGGAAGGTGCTGTTTCAAGCACATCCTGCTTGTGGACTTTTCATAGGCATTTCCCTGGCCATCACAGAAACAGAATGCTTGTCTGATCGAGCATAACATTTCATGTGCTGAACCAGAAAGGAAATCTGTGTTTATTTTGTGTTCCTACTCAGTCTTGCATCTCATTGGATATTTTGGGGCCTTCATGTGTTGCAGGATGTAGTGGTAGAAGGGGGAGGACCACTGCAGGTGAAAAATAACATTTTAAAGTGTCCTGTGTATATAAAAACGAAACCTTCTATGCTACTTCCCATTATGCAAGGGGAGTATGCATGTATGTTTGTTTGTATGCAAGTATTTATTTATTTGATGTGGGAGAATATCAGAATATGGTCCTCTTCATGGAGGATGTCACTGTCTATGCTACAGTGCCAAAGCTGAAGGTCTCTTGACCTAACTAGCCTTGCAGGAGAAAATGAGAACTACCATTTTATGGTGCTTTGAACTCATTCGATAAGCAGCAGGGTTAAAAATAGGTTGAATGGATCCTGGGATAGACACCGAACATGACCTACTAAACTGACCACTTCCTTTCCCATCAAAAATACTTTCAAGGATATGGGACTACGGGGGGAGGAGCCAACTACGATGGCAGAGAGAGGCTAAATATTCGACTCCCGGAACAGATGATTATAAAATAATTCCAGAAGCCTTTTTCAAAACAAAGAAAGAATGTGAGTAATTAATTGAATAATGTGGGAAAGAATGTAAGATAAGATAGTGGATTGGTTTCGATTCTTCTCCAACTGGAGGGAAAATAAAAGACTCTGTTTAAACTGCAAATAACTGTTGAAACGGACTGAAAGCAAAACAGTTTTTTTTCCCCCCTTTGTGGTCCTTGAGATATATGCCGCCTAAAAAAAAGGTCTATAAACACCCTGTTTGGAAGCGACCTACAGCAACAGATAAAACATATAATCGTCTAGTTAGAGATTTTGAAAATATAAACTTAAACTCTAACGGAGACGAAAAAGTCATTAAAATGGCGGCGAAGAAAGCTGCGAACGGAGCTAATGAAGAGATAAAAACTTTTATACATAAGCTTATTACAGAGTCTAATCAAGCTCTTGTTACTACAATAACATCTAATATAAGGGCAGAAATGGGGCAATTGCAGGAAAAAATCTCACAGGAGTTAAAAGCATTGGACCTTAAAGTGGATGATATAAAAAAAAACCCAAGGGAATCAGCAGACCAGACTAGCAGAACATGATGGCAGGATTTCTTTGTTAGAGAGACAAATTATCCAGCTCCAAGACCAGAACAGAAGAAACAATGTGAGGATTCGTGGATTCGCAGAGCAGCCACAACAAAGTCAAAAATCCTTGAAAGAGGAAGTTTTAAAATGGCTAAAAAGCATTGTTCCTGAGATTTTATGGGAAGATCATGACATAGAGAGAATTCATCGTGTGTCAGCTGCAAAAAGAGGAATAATTCCCAGAGATATTATAATGAGAATTGCGAATTTCAACAAGAAAGATGATTTGATGAGAGCTGTTAGAAAGAATCCAGGAATATTGAAGTATCGAGATAACACAGTGGAAATTTATAATGACTTATGCCGCGAAACAATAAATTGGAGAAGGGAAATGAAACCCTGCATCATAGTTCTACAGAGAGTTGGGATAAGATACAGTTGGGGATATCCCATCTTTCTGAAATTCCAATATGCTGGCAAATACCACAGAATAAATTCTCTTGAACAAGGATTGCAACTCCTGAGAGAACTGAAACTGATCCAGCAAGAGGAAAAGGAAGAAGAAGGAGCAGCGGGAGGAGCAACTGAGGAAGGAGTAGTGGGAGGAGTAACTGAAGAAGGAGCAGCGGGAGGAGCAACAGGAGGAGCAAAGAAGAAGACTTCGGGAGATAAACGAAAGGACAGAGGCTGAGGAGGACTGGAAGAAACAATATGATATAACAGAAGAAGAAGAAAGAGAACTTCATAGAGTAGGAGAAGGGTAGATGACTAGTGAGTAAAATATATTCTTATAGATTATAAATGCATAGAGATAGATTTATATATATATAAAGCAAGAGGGTAGAGAGAGGGAAGGGAGGGGGAAGAGAGGGAAAAAAATATGGGAGAGAAAATAAATCGGGAGAGGGTATTGGTCTCTATGCCGGGAGTTGGCATACCTTCACCCCCCCCAGGACCATGGCTGGTCGTTTCCAAGGCAGAAGCGCTTTGGAGGAAGAGGGGGGACAAATGTTTGTGTGGGGAGGGGAGGGGAGGGCGGGAAGGGGGAGGGGAGTGGGAGGGGGGAAGGGAAGGGGAAGGGGAGCACCATCACATTAAAGAGCCAATGGGGAGTGGGATTAGAAAATTCAAAATATGAAAAATGGAGAATAGATTGAGAATATCAACATTGAATGTGAAAGGTTTGGGGTCAATAATAAAGAGAAAAAGGATAGAATCGATATTAAAAAAAGATAAGGCCGATATAATTTTTTTACAAGAAACACATGGAAAAAGAGATAAAAAAAATGAGCTTAGATTGAACTGGGTAGCCATTTATGAGGAAGCATTTGGTACATCCAAATCAAGAGGAGTTGCAATAATAATTTCCAAAAGATGCAATTTCATTGTAACAAGTGTGGAGTTAGATGAAAAAGGTAGATATGTAATTATACAAGGTGAAATAGATGGAGAAACATATGGCATAATGAATATTTACGCACCTAATGAAAAGCAAAAAGAGTTTTATGAAGAAATATTTAATAAGATCAAAAAAATGAAAGGAGACTATACAATAATCGCAGGTGATTTTAATATGGTGATGGATAGATGGAAAGATAAATCAGATCCATCAATTAGAGATAGATATAATAATATAACAATTTTGAATAAATTAGTGAGTAGAAATGAACTGATAGATGTTTGGAGGCTAATAAAGGGTGAAGAAAAGAAATATACGTATTATTCATCAGTTCATAAAAATTACTCAAGAATAGATTATATTTTTGTTTCATATTTGTATCAAATATGATACCTAGATTAATAAATACAGAAATTGAAACAATAAAAGTGACAGATCATGCTCTGATGAACTTGGATATAACTATGAAAAGGAATTATAGAGAAGCAAAAAGGTGGAGACTGGATACTAAGTTATTTAATTATAAGGAGATAGTAAATAAAATAGAGAAGGAGTGGCAAGAAATTTGGGATATAAACAATAAGGAAGTAACACAAGATGTATTGTGGGATACAATGAAGGCAGTGGTAAGAGGATTATGCATTAAAGAATCAAGCAAATTAAAGAGACAATTAGGAGAAAAAAAATTAAAATTAGAAAAAGAAATAAAGGAACTAGAGAATGATTATATAATAGATAGAACTAAACAGAAATTAATAATATTACAAGCAAAAAGAGATGAATTAGAAAAGATAGAAATGGATGAAGTTCAGAAAAATCTAATATACTTGGAAAGGGAATACTTTGAATATAGTAATAAAAATTCTAAAATGCTGGCTAAATCAGTACAATAAAAAAAAACTAGAAATATGATTGGCGTAGTTAAAGATAAATTTGGTAAAGAAAAAAGGTTGATGAAAGAGAAATTAAAAATATTTGAGGAATTTTTTCAGAATTGTATTCAGCAGAAGATAAATCTTTAGAGAACATAGAGGAGTATATTAATGAAAATTGGAAAGTAAGATTAACAGAACAAGATAAAGGATTGATGGAAGAAATGATATCAGAAGAGGAAATAGAAGAAGTAATAAATAATTTAAAAGGAGGAAAATCACCAGGATTGGATGGACTAGGTCCAGAATATTATAAAACATTTAAAAAAGGTTTAATTCCTAAACTAAAAGTGTTATATAATAGTATATTGAGGGGTGAAAAAATTCCATTATCATGGAAGCAGTCACTAATAATATTAATTTTAAAACCAAATAAGGATCCTATGGATCCAGGTTCTTATAGACCAATATCTTTAATAAATCAAGATGCAAAAATCTTGACAGCAATAATGGCGAAGAGGTTAAATAAATTTATTTATAAGTATATACATAAAGATCAATGTGGTTTTATTCAAGGAAGACAGATGGCAAATTTAATAGGGAAAACGATACATAAAATAAATATAATGAACAGAGATAAACAAAAAGCTGGAATTTTAGCCCTAGATATATTTAAAGCCTTTGATTGTGTGGAATGGCCGGCATTAAAAACAATTTTAAATAAAATAGGATTAGGAGAGAGATTTAAAGGGTTAATAAATCAATTGTATTCACATAATACATCTGTAGTGATGGTAAATGATGGATTTACAGAACAGATTCAAATAACAAGAGGAACGAGACAAGGATGTCCATTATCTCCAGTTTTATTTGCAATAGTTATAGAAATGTTAGCGAATGTGATAAGAAATGATGAGAATTTGGAAGGAATTGGAGTTAAGGAAAAAAATAAAATAAGCTTATTTGCAGATGACACATTGTTGACAATTAAGGATCCAATTGAAAAGATAGATAGGATAGATAAACATTTAATAGAGTTTGGGGAGAAGACGGGATTAGAAATAAATTGGGCCAAATCAGAAATAATGTTATTTAATTATACTAAAGAAGAAGTACAAAAATTTATAAGTAGTAAAAGAGGATTACTTAAAATAAAAGAATCAATTAAATATTTAGGAATAGAGATTACAAAAAATTTACAAGAATTACAGGAAAAAAATTTCAAGAAATTAAGATTAGAAACAAAAAGGAAATTAGAGGACTACAAAAATATAAAGCTATCGTGGTTTGGTAGAATAGCAGTGGTAAAAATGAAAATTTTACCTAAAATTAACTTTTTGTTTAGAATGCTACCAATAAAAATATCAGAGGAAGAATTAAAGGAGTGGCAAAAGATATTAAATAATTTTTGTAATGGAAATAAAAAATCGAGGATTAACAAGAAATATTGGTATAAAAGTCAAAAAGAAGGTGGCCTGGGACTTCCAAATTTAAAATGGTATTATTATGCAAATCAATTGAGATATATCATAGAGGGGGTTTCAGGAAAGGGTGATTTAGATTGGTTAGAGATAGAAGATATGAATATTGAGACAAAATTAGAAAATATATTTTTTAGGAATTTTTCAAAGAAAGAAATGGAGAAGATAGAAAATCCTTTTATAAAAAATATAATAGAAATATGGAAAAAAAATAAAAGAAAATTATTACCGAATATATCAATATTAACTCCGATAGTGATGATGGAAAAATTTCCAATAAATTTAAGAGAAAGAATAGAGAAAGAAATAAAAAAACAAAAAATTTATAGATTAAAAGAATGGATGAAAATAATGATAAATAAAGATAGAATGAAAGAGAGATTGCAGGAAACTAAAATATCCTGGTTAAATTATATACAATTAGAGCAATGGACAAAGAGTATGAAAAGATATGTTAAGGATTTTAAAGAATATACTAAATTTGAACAAATTATTATTCAAAGAGAAAATATGCAAGAAAATGAAATACTAAAAGGTATTACAAGTGAAATATATAAAATATTAGCAAAAGAACAAGAAGAGGATTTTCTTAGAAAAATGTGGGAGGAAGAGATAGTACAAAATATAGATATACAAGAATGGAGAAAAATTTGGAAACAACGTCATTTAAAAAAATTATCAATAAGAATAAAAGAGAATTATTATAAATTAGTGTGGAAATGGTACTTGACTCCAGTGAAATTAAATCAAATAGATGAGAAATATTCAAGATTATGTTGGAGAGGATGTCAAGAAATTGGTACATATATGCATATGTGGTGGAATTGCAATAAGATAATGGAGTTTTGGCAAAAGGTTTTTAAAGAGATAAAAGAGATTATAGGAGCAGATATACCAGTATGTCCAAATATTGCATTGTTATCTATATATGATAAGGTTGAGTGTACTCAAGTAAAGAAAGAATTAATAACAAATTTGTTAACTGCAGCGAGATTAATAATAGCAAAAAAATGGAAAGCAAATGAAAAATTTCAAATAGAGGAATGGTATAACGAAGTGTGGAAAATCGCAATTAATGATAAACTAACATGTAGAATTAGGTTTATGAAAGGTTTGGTTAAAGGGAATGATTTTGAAGAAATTTGGAAAATATTTTTGGATAAAGTTCTGAAAAGAGATAGTAATACTACCCTGTCAAAAGAAGAATGGCAATTTTGGAAAGTGGATTAAATAAAAAGTTGGCTCTGGGGGGTGGGTATTTTTTAGTTTTAGTTTTGTTTTTCTTTTATGTTGTATATTTTGTAATTCTTAGTAGGTGTGTGTGTTAAACTTGTGATTTATAGATTTAAAAGGATAAGTGATGTCAATGTTTTTTTAAAAAAAAAGTTAAAAGAATTAACAATAGAAATAGATTAAAGGGGATGTGAAAAATATTGAATTAAATGTGAAATTATAATAGTTGAACAGATTTATAAATTTAAGGGTAAAGGTGCAAAATAACAATGAAAGTTAGTATTGCTTAAGAGAAGAGAAAAAAAAGAAAAAGAAAAAAAATTTTTTTTTAATTCACTATTATGTATATCACATGGTGTTTAATTTTTTTTTCTTGTTTTGTATTTGTGATTTAGTTATATAATTAATAAAAATTTAAAAAAAAAAAAGGATATGGGACTACGAGAAGAATATTGACACTGCTCTGCTCCCAGGGCAATTGTTGAAGCTATAGCTGAGGTACTGACCTCCTTACATGTGTGGCCCACTGTTTTGGACTGGGGTCAATCTCAGCTGGTGAGCTGGATCTTAAGTCTCTTAACCATCACACTGTGTAACCTAGTTAGCAAAGTCAATCTTTTTCACTGAATTTAAGTTGTGATATTTTATGGAGTGGTTGGATAGCAGAAAATAAAAGCTTATTTGTGAAGTGAAACTGAAAACCTCTCAGGATTTCAGTGTAGCCTGCATGCTGTGGTGCTTATTTGAACAATATGGGTTGGATATAGTGTGTCTGACTTGGCGCGAAATTGCTGGTCTCTTACATTTCATTATTTACAGGAAAGAAATTAGCAAGAATGGGTAAAGTGGAAGTCGCTGTAACCCCAACACTCTCTGTGGAATTGTGGTCTAGCTTGCTGTGTCAATGCAGTTTAGCCCCCACAACATTTACAAATAGGCAAGAACTAGCTAAAGAGCATGAAGTCAGCAGAAGACTTGCAACGCAAAGGATTAACTCAACTTCTGTTTGTTCTTTCCAATTCTCTCTGTTTATATTAGACAGAAAGGGGAAGTTGACAGTTGTATTACAGTGTCAGAATGTGTATGGGATTGAAACAAGATGGTTTTAAGAAAGCCAAATACAGTTTCTGTTATGGAAGTAGCAGGATTTCCCGCTTCCTTTCTAGGACTCTGAAGTGATGCATTGTAAGTAACAATGTTACTTGTTGCTTGCAACATTTTACTTTCAAGAGCTCAAGGGCAGAGGAACTTTCCTTTTGCATATAAAATAAATAATGCCATTGCTTTGTCATACGATGACTAAAGTTTACTTATTACTTTGCACTATTAATTCTGGAGGGCTAATATGCTTTCCTGACATTTTGAGGGAATTATTTTAAAATTCTTCATTTCTAGAATTTTTACCAATGATGACTAAAATAATGATGAACACAGCGATGAGTATTGTAGTGAACAGCCATAAATTGTTCAAAGTGTTAACAGTATCATTTTTTCCCTTGATTTTGCAGGTTACATAGCAACTTTTAAAAAACTAGCATTCTAAGTGTTTTTAAACAGCTTTCAAACAGATTTCTCAAAATGCATACCATCTAGGACTCATGCAATAGCTGCCCTCTTTTCTTCCTGCTGAACCTTTGAAAACTGAAGAGTAGGTTCTGCTTAAAGTTTTATTAGTGTCTCATAAGATGGTGGTACTGAGGAGTAGCAGAATGTTTTCTGTGATGCCCTTTTAATCAGCTCTTTGCGACTTTCAGAAAGATGGCACAAAACTTTTTTATTTAGAGACAAGATTTAGGAGGGAGGTGAATTTTCATGTCACTTTTCTGTTGACCTGGGGGGGGCATTCATACTATACAACAGTGGTTCTCAACCTGGGGGTCGGGACCCCTTTGGGGGTCGAACGACCATTTCACAGGGGTCGCCGCTCCTCAATCCTGCCCCCCTTTTAAAAGAAGGTGGCCTCACAGCCAGTGGGAGCAGTGCTTCTGAGACCCCTGCTCTGGGGTTCAAACTGCAAACCCCAGGATTCCATAGGATGGTGAAAGTGGAATAATAGTACTGTAACAGTCTAGTGCAGAAATAGCCAGGATGACTTTCTCCTCTCACTTTTGTTGTGTCTGGACCCTTGGCACTTGCCACATGCACGTGTTGTGTTCTTCACCCTGACTGTCTTGCATTCCTCGCTTTTTCTATGTTCAGTGTCCGCACTCCCTTTAAGGGAGGGAGGGAGGGAGGGAAACAAAACACGTCTGCTTATGCCACCGCCATCTTTCCTCTCTCCCCGTCCTTTCCTCCTGCGCCTCGTGTAAAATGTGGGCTGTTTCAGCATTGCCTTTGGGAGTGACTGGCTTTTTGAACTGTGGAAACCCAACATTCAGAACTAGAACTACTGCCTTAATTCTGGCATTGATGGACGCCTTCTGTGCTTAAAAAAGCGGGGGAGGGTTACCAGTTTTTAGGCATTAGAAGTCTATCCAGAGCAGTGATTTAGGGCAGTGTTTCCAATCTATTTGATGTTGGAAATAACTAACTAACTAACTAACTAAATAATAAATAATAAATAAATAAATAAATAAATAAATAATAACAAAAATGATTTTATGGTTGGGGGTCACCACAACATGAGGAACTGTATTAAGGGGTTGCGGCATTAGAAAGGTTGAGAACCACTGCTATACAACTATAGTTCTCTGTTCCACTTTAACTGCCATGACTGCATCCTGTGGAATCCTAGGATTTGTAGTCTGGGGAAGAAGAGGTCTGAAGTGATTTCTGTTTGAATGTTGTATGTCTCTGGTCCTGCATGTTGTTGTTGTTGTTGTTGTTGTTGTTGTTTTTGGGGCCCTCAAGTTGTTTCTGACTTATGGTGACCCTAAAGTGAACCTATATCACAGGTTTTACTAGGTCTGAGTGTGTGCTATGCACCTTAGGTCACTCAGTGGGGTTCCATGTCTGGGCTGGGAATTCAACCCTGGTCTCCAGGATCATAGTCCAATGCTCAAAACACTAGTACTCCAGAGGATAGGAGTTCAAAAGGACTGTGGCAGATTAGAGAGCTGGGCCAAAGCTAACAAAATGAGTTTCAACAGGGAGAAATGCAAGGTCCCACACCTAGGAAGAGAAAAATGGAATGCACAAATATAGGATAGGGGACATGTGGCTGGATAACAGTACATGTGAAAGGGATCTAGGAGTCTTTGTGGGCCACAAGTTGAACATGAGTCAGCAGTGTGATGTGTCATTCAAGAAAGCCAATGCAATTCTTGGTTGAATCAATAAGAGTAGGATGTCTAGATGAAGGGAGGTAATAGTACCACTCTATTCTGCTATGGCTAGACCTCATCTGAAATACTGTGTCCAGTTCTGGATACCTCCTTTCAAGAAGGATATCAACAAGCTGGAGCATGTCCAAAGGAGAGCGATCATATTCCTTTTTCAAATAAAAGTCTTGAAATGGAGTACCAGCACTAAAAACTGCAGGACAAAAGTCTATAGTAAGTTTGACAAAACTATTTCTGATTTTAATGATATATGTGAAGGGTCTGGATGCCATGCCCTATAAGGAGCAGCTTAGGGAGCTGGGTATGTTTAGTCTGTAGAAGAGAAGGTTAAGAGGGGACATGATAGCCATGTTTAAATATTTGAAGGGATGTCATGTCGAGGAGGGAGCGGGTTTGTTTTCTGCTGTTCCAGAGACTAGGACAAGGAGCAATGAATTCGAACTGCAGGAAAGGAGATCCCACCTGAACCTCAGGAAGAACTTCAGAGCTGTCCGGCAGTGGAATATGCTGCCTCAGAGTGTGGTGGAGTCTCCTTCTTTGGAGGTTTTTAAGCAGAGGCTGAATGGCCATCTGTTGAGAATATTTTGATGTGCGTTCAGGCAGGGGGTTGGACTGGATGGCCCCTGGGGTCCCTTGCAACTCTATGATTCTATGAATTGATGAATCTACACCATATGCTGACTCTCTGAGGATTGTACATGCCCCTCCCTAAATTGCCAACAGCATCAAAACCTTTGAGTGGAGAATCAGTCACTAAAAATACTTCTTTCATGCAGGAAGGAAATAACCAAACACTGGCCATTTCCACACTATACTGTTATAGTGCTATTATTCTACTTTCAACATCCTATATATTCCTGGGGTTTGCAGTTTAGGGAGGGAGATTTAAAATTCTCAGCCAGAGAGCTTTTTGGCCTCAGTAAACTGCAGACCCCAGAATTCCACAGGATGCTGAAAATGGAATAATAGCACTGTAACAGGGTAGTGCTGAAATAGCCATTTACATTTCTGGGAGACAGTTAACAGGTGTTTTCCTCATTCTTCTGGGTGCAATAAAGAATTTGACCCCATTTAAGTTTGCTAAAATGTCCATGTGGAGTGTGGGCTTTATAAATTCATATTCCTTTTTCGAATAAAAGTCTTGAAATGGAGTACCAGCACTAAAAACTGCAGGACGAAAGTCTATAGTAAGTTTGACAAAACTATTTCAGATTTTAATGATATATGTCAAGAGTTTCTGAGTAACATTTGGTTTTGGTAGAATTAGTTTTCAGCAGAAATTATGTTCGTTCTAAATTTCAGGGACAAAATTTGAACTCTGAAATCTGACTTTTTTGCAATTAACTTCAAACAGGCTTTAGCCCTGAAATAGATTTAGTTGCTCTTGCAAGTCAAAAGTCTCACCTTTCAAAACTCCAGCTATTCTTTTGTTGTTAGTCGAGAAGTTTTAGAAGTTAGAGGCCAAATCACTTATACATGGTAATTCAAGGCTTGGCATTTAATAGAAGTCTCAGGTCCAGCACATTAACCTCCAAATAGTTATTTCTGACCTTATGAAACAAGATGTTGGCTAACCATTAAGCTAAAATATTTTTTGCCAGTTTTAAAACAAACAGTACTTTAGAGTCAGCATGAATTGTTCAAAGTCTTCCCTTGGGCTAAATCTGAATTTGTAATGGCTTTATGCAATTAACATTATTTGTGGTTTGTTAGAGTGTTCACCTTTAGAGAGGGGATGCAGTTTGGTATCACTGTGTGGTTTTTAAAATGGAATCTCTCTGACATGCATAACATAAACGTTTCTGGCTGCAGTCCACAGAGGAATGTGTTGTGTATGTGTGTGTGTGTGCATGGAAAAGCAAGAGGGTGTTGAAGAATCTTCTGTTCTGGCAGCAGCTCCTATCAGCTGACAAGAGTGTCTACCTAGAGAGTCCCTTCATGTTCTGAGTCTCCTTATGTGTGCAGTATAGGGGCTTCAGTAAGTATGGGGTGTCTGGCTGCCTCATTGGCTAAGAGTCCCATGGAAGACTATATATGTCTCTTTGTACCTTACCCGCCCCCCCCGCCCAATAAGTAAGGTAGCTACAACAGGATGCTGGGCATATATGTTTGAAACTGACTGGGTTTTGTTGGATGGTGGTGGTGTTGGCAAGGTGGATAGATAAGAATCATTTGTTTTAAAAAATAATGATGTAATTGTATTCTGATTATTATGATGAAATTACAGAACACCAGAATTCACATGATTTTGTATTTTATGGATTGATTTGTTCCAGAATTTTTACAATTGCACTCAAAGTGTTTTGTAGGCTCCCAAATTAAAGGTTAAACATTCTATTAACCAAACCAAAGCCAAAGTGCATCAGACTTGTCTGATAAAATACTTTCTTTAAAATATCCATGTTTAAAGAGGTCTTGAGGGATTGTCCATATTGACACAGCATGTCAGCCTTGAATTGCAACAGACCAAGCACCAGGCTTTGCCATAAGCACCCTGTTTCCCTGTGTTGTGCAGTAGCTCCTCTGTCCTTCATCTCATGAAAGCAGGCCTCATGCATGCCCAGAGAGCCATATTTAGCCATCTTATGTTTAAGGTGATTTGCCATCACCTTGATGGCTGAACAAAAGACATGGTGAAACTCAGTCACCCCAAACAGACATAAAAAAAAAAAGCAGTTTCCCCCCCAATTTTCCCCACATTTATGACTGTGCTTTTCTGAGATGCCTTCAGCGAAGTCTGCAAGTTTGGATAGGCCACTCTGTCTCATAAGTACCAGAGTCAAGAGCTAGCCAATAAACACTCTTCAGGGAGATCATGGATCACCTCAGAGACCCTTTTTGTGTACCACCTCCAACCCACAATGGCCCCAGGATCGCCCCGGGATAGTGACGATGGTTCTGCATGAAGTTGTTGTGATCCTGTGGCCATTCCATGGCCATCCCATCGCAATTGTGGATTAAATCATGTTCAGGTTTCTCCCAACAATGACACACAATTGTGGAGTTCTCCCACCTCCCTTCTGCAGTTACCTGCCATGCAGAATGTCAGGAAGTACAATGGCTGTGCTTCCTCCCCTAGCACAGCCCAGAGAACTGCCAAACTATGCTGCAGAAGGGAGAGGCAGGGCCATCACACTTCCCCCCCATCCAGCAGGCAGCTGGTGCAGAGGGGGAATGCAGTAGAAGCAATTTCCTCCCAGAAAAGGCTTTCCCTGGATCCCCATGCAATGGCTTTGGAAAAAGGTAAGTTGCAGAAAGGACCAAAGTTCTGTTCACAAATACTCTGTTAGCAGCCTTATCATCTACCATCTACTAATCCTCTCTTCACCTTACTTAACGTCCTATGGGGGTGGAGGAGCTGTAGAGATGGGACGACTTGCTCCAGCCAACTAAACCTTTTTAAAAATTGGCATGTTCCTGCTGGAAGGAACCTCTTCAAGGGAGAATCCAGAATCTCCAAAGCAAGATAGCAAACTGCCTCTGAAGACCTCAGGGTTTTAGGGAGAGGGTTACAGAATCCTCTACTCCAAAGGAAGGAAGACCATTTGTAGACTTAGGCCCTTTCCACACATAGGGCGTGAATTGGGCAGAAACGGGACTCACCGGATTTCTTCTCCGTCCGATCAAGTCTGTCGGGATGAGGAGCAGCGCGAGCTCGTTGCTCCGCACTGCTCCGGCGTCCAAAATGGCGGCTTCTGGTTGGTGAAGGCTCTCCACCAACTGGAGAAGCTCACCAGCCTAAAGCCCACCCCGGCAGATCTGCAGGCACGCACTAGTGCGCACTTGCAAATCTGCATCAGAGCGCGGCGACGGAGTGACACAGGGTTGCGCGCTCTGTGCTTTTGAAAAACCTCTTAAAAGAGGTTTTTTAAAAGCACGCTGCGCGACCAGTTCCAGTCGCCCCGGAGCAGACTGAGGTGTGGAACTATGAAAAGTAGTCTGACCCAGTCCACTCCACGGTGCAGAAGACCTCCGTCAGAGGTCGCTCTGCACCGTTTTAATAGCCCAGTGCGGAAAGGGCCTTGGAGGATGAAGCAGGACTTCCTCTCAGCCCAAGGGAGTAGCATAGAATTAAGCCACCAGCCTCACAGAGATTCCTTGGGAGCAGGGATCTTCCTCAGGAAGCTGTACGTCTTTTGTTGAAGGATGTACAGCTCAGCCTCATGAGGAATTTGTGCCAATTCAGCTGCAAAAGCCTCATTTCCATGCTTTAGAAGGCACTGGAGGAAATGTCTATTCCTTCTTGGATTTTGCATGCAGTCCTGATTCTCTTTGTGACAACACTGCTGTGTATAACCTTGAACTGTGTATCAGATGCCACGCGATTATCCTTAGATTGAGATGCTCTGCTACCTTGGTGGATTGTCTTAGTTTTAGCTGTGGAATTTGCTACTTTGCATGAACTTGTCCACTGGTACAATTTGGATGTCAACTTCAATTCTAATTGAATTGTTTGACCTTTTTTTGTACTGAATTGCTTGTCTGAGTTCCTATTCAGGAACAAGATGAAGATCACTTTCTCAGCTCATGACAAGATTGTTCTCTCGGTGCTGTCCACTTCATAGCCAGAGCCATGTTTTCCCTCATGGTATGGGGAGGAAAAATCTGGTTTAGCCACTGAACCTGAATCTCAAACTAAATGGGCTAGCTCCACCTTTGCAGGAACCAAATTGACCATGGCACCATTATTTGTGTATTTAAAACATTTTAAAGCCATCTGTTATCCTTATGGATATCAGAGATCTATACAAATATGGTTTAGACCATACTTAAAGCAATGAAAAACTCCAAAACAAAGACAAACAACAAAAATAATTAGAAAGACCAAATCCGCTAATTGAAATGTCATACGGAAAGATATTTAGCTGGTACCAGAAAAATTGCTGTGTTAACATCCAACATACTGTGCTATGGGGAAGGTATTCCATATTTTGGATGCCACAACCAAGAAGTGTCACTCTTTGCAGATACATGATATACCCAAAGTACTTGGATAAGAACCTCCCTTGATGATCTTTAGTCACAGGAAGACCGATGTAGGAAGAGGTTCTCCTGGGAGGCTATCCTTGTCAGAACAAGGGACAGAAAGAAGTAAGAATGTGTGAAAATTGTTTGGTGGAGTGAGCGTTTAAAGGAACTTCCCAAAATGTACACATTTCTTCATAACATTTAAAAAATGATTTTACAGGGAAAAGCAAAACTGGCAGATTCACCCATCTGGGCAGAAGGCCTTGAGTATTTAACTCTTCCAAGTCTGTCTTTGAATCTCTGTGTATTCTTCCACATTTGCTAGGTTGAAATATTTTATTTTTCTGACAGGCTTCTCACCCTTAATAGATGAGGCAAACATAGTATGATCCTCTTCTTACTAGGAATTGCTGCACATATCCAGTATGGTCAGTGGAGATAGATGAGAATTTCATTCATTTACTCATTCGTTCATTCATTTTTGACGAGGACTTCCCAAAATTCATAAATTCCTTTATAAATACAGCAGAAAGAATTTTTAAAAATCATTTATGAAGTTTATAAAATTCAATTAATCAAAAATGCATTAATTAAATGCTAATTATTACTTAGCTAATTAATTGTTTTGCTAAAAGTTTGATCTAACAGATACTTAAAAATTTATCCTAAGACATCTCTTTCCTTAAGAGAAGGTATACTTCCAAAGGGAATAAGGGCCTTTCCGCACTACATTGTTATAGTGCTATTATTCCACTTTCAACATCCTGTGGAATTCTGGGGTTTGTAGCTTACTGAGGCCAAAGAGCTCTCTGGCTGAGAATCCTAAATGCCCCTCCCTAAACTGCAAACCCCAGGATCCCATAAGATGTTGAAAGTGGAATAATAGCACTGTAACAGTGTGATGAGGAAAGGACCTTTTTTTGTTTTTGTTTTTGCTATTATTTGCACTTGAGATGAATTTGAGCTAAGTCTTACCAGTTTTGTCCATACTTTGAGGATGTCTTGAAGCTTGCAATTCGTTTGTGAGTATGTTTGGAGATTTTTTTAAAAAGAAAAGAACTTGAAGTTTTAAACAATTGAATGTAATAGAGACTGAAACTGACTGAAATGTTCATCTCTAAAAAGAAGGCTCTTTCCATGATATTGTTTTGAAGTGACCAAAGGCCAGGAAACTATCCCTCTCACTCAATAATCATTCTTCAATGATCTATTCCATGTGGGCATTCAAAGGAAAAGAATAATTCAGGATTCAGAGTGGTCTAAAATGTTTAGAGTGCACCAGAATGCCCCTCATTTGGTCTGTGCTAGCTGTAAATGTTCACAACAGCTGATTTCTATGCGTTCATCTTACATTAATTGCAAATATATCTCTTCGCTCTTTAATGTACTTAACGTGTGGTATCTCACTTTTATCCTGAATGGGTAGTCTTTCTGGTCACTGACATTGTAAAGAACACTTTTCAGAGTAAGTAGATATATTCTTATCACTATTGCTTCTTGGCCCATAAAGCACTGACTGGTTATTTGACTTGATGCTAAGCTGTTTTTTTTATAATTTGTCATTTGCTAGAAACTCTGATAGACAATTGTGCCTATTTCATTTTCAAAACCAGAGGCAGGTATGCTGGTTTAGTTGGGCAGGAACTTGCATAACAAGCTGCTCCCCCCTTTTTTTTAAACAACACTTTTGGAAACTTCATTCTTGCTCATGACACTTACCTTTATATCTGATTTTTCTTTGGAGAACAGAAAAATCATAGATAGCTCCTGCATGGTACAGAGCATACTTCCTTGAAAGCAAATTCCATAGGACTTCTTGTCAGTTTAGATTATTTTTGTAAGAAAGTAATTCAAGTACAACATTCCATTCTTTGTGGTCTCCAGTGTTAGTTTTAAATATGTCACTAGAAATAACTACTTTTTAGAAGTAAAATGTGGTGAATTCCTGTTCTGTAAAGCTCTGTAGACTTTTTAGTTAGAGCTTACTTGGAGTATCATGCAAAGACTTCATAATTAAAAAAAAAACAAAAACCATTCTCTGTATGGGGTGTATGTATGTGTGTGTTCTGCTGTTGTCCAGAGTCATTTCCCACATTTGTCAAGGCAGAGGCTTAAAAGGAGAGAGAGGGATGGACAGGAGGAAAAGGCCACCCATTCATTCCCATATGTCAGAAGTTCACTTTGTCAGGATAACATTCAAGTGGTATATTTATCTAGCCAGCTACTGGAGGTTACAGCAAGAGGTTACGAGGAAGAAATGGAGGGAAAGTAAAGACCAAGAACAAAAAGAAGAAATTTGTATTTTCCAGTTTTACGAAGTAATGCAAAGACTGAACAGGATGACAGTTTGCTGTGGAATGTCTACAATATGGCAACCACTGATACGGGACAGGACTTGTAGCTGCAACAACAAATCCATTCACATAAACAGTGAATCCCTTGCCACAGAATGGGTCTGTTTTGGCTTAAGGTCTGAGGAACATGTTGCTTTCAAAGTGAATTCGTAGGTGTCAGTTCCCATAACTTATTGCTGAAGATTACAAAGCTACTGATATAACATATTAGTTTGATGGACAGAATTATACCCCCAATGCTTCCTGCTTTCCCCAATGACGCACACTAACTTAGTGTGCTGTGACAGCTGCCTTGATTTACCACCAGACTGGGAGGCCAAGTGGGAGAGGGAACATTCACATGAACGCCAGGGCCGATACTGGCCCAAAGCCTAGTTTATAAAGCTGCCCCATAATTCACCACAAATGTGTCACCATTAAAAGGGAAAAAAGGATTGCAGATAATAAATAGTCTTTAATTTATTAGCTAACAACAAAGAGATCAGAGCCAGTTGTGATGTGATTGTTTGACATAATATTGTCAAGGAAAAAAGCTAAGTTGACCAAAGATGTATATTACACATTCAAGCAGATGCATCAACTCTTGGCTTGTCACAAGCAGAGCTAAACAAAACGCCAAACAGAAGAGAGAACTGGCAAACCGCACAGTCATTTATCTCCAAAAGAGACATACTCAAGAGCAAGTGAAATAAGACATAGTTCTTTCAGCTTGGTCAAGGGCCAGCTTCTAACTATTATAAATTAAATGTTTTGTGTATAGTGTATGGCAACTACTCTGGCCTCTTCATGGCCTCAGGACGAGAATGCTGAATTTCCCTCCATCTCCCCTTTGCAGAAGGGCTGATTGTGTTTCAGGAGGTAAATGTGTGTGCTAATGGTCACAGTGCCTGATCATTGCATGTGTGATTTTGGTAAACAGAAAATTAAGCAATATGTTAACAGTACACTGTGGGATTTGTCCAGCAAGTTCTTTAGCTGTCTTGTCTTCTTTCTTTATCTCTCTGTGGTGGTGAGCTGTTGGAATATATATCATATAGTCATCAATACAATGATTTCAGGTTCATCTGTTTTTAATCTGATTTCCACAATGCATGTAGTTTATTTTGAGGCAACGTTGTTGGCCTACTTTAGGACACTATTGTTCATGCTGTTAGAATGATTTGTATCAAATGCTCAAATGTACATTGCTTAATATGCTTTGACACGCAAAGGGAATACGTACTGGAAAATCCCAGCCTTGGGATAGGAAAAGCTGTACTTTTGTGTATTTACATTCTATTACAAACACTGTTATCTTCACTCGCTCCTTGCTTTGCTCAGCAGGACATATGTGTGTCTCCCAGTTGTGTGAACCATCATTACATTTTTGGAAATGAGCATTTTCCATGTCACTGCGAGAAAACTACTCGTTCTAAAAGCAGAATCCTGTACCTAGTCATAGTTGCAGGTTCAACAAATCTAGCCACTCTGTGCACTTTCCCTAAAATTCCTATTTTAAAAGTGATTGGGTAGGTGGGACCTTTGTTCTTCTTGAGGAAGGAACAAAATAAGTAGTGAGGCCTATTCTTGTTGTTGTTTCTAGAAAGATCGTCACTCTGCACCAATTTGCTACAGTGCTGCAATTGTTTGGATGTGAAGTAGTGAGTTCCAGTGCATCTGGAACTCATCACTGGAGGAAGTATGCATGAGAGTTTTCATGATTAAAATGATGAGAAAAATGTTGTTATAGCCCACCATAACTATTTTCTCATGGCTAACTGAGGCTGTCAGTTCTTCCTATGTAGGACAATTTTAAAACTGAAGGATACATCATTAACTACCAAAGTCAGAATCATCCATGCCACAGTATTTCCAATTTGTCTGTAAGGACTTGAACACTGGAAAATCTAGAAAACTGACAGGAAGAAAATCTCATTTGCAGTGGGGCGGAGGAGGAGAGTTCTATCAATACCATGGACAACTAA
This sequence comes from Ctenosaura bakeri, assembly GCA_948474755.1. Classification (NCBI taxonomy): domain Eukaryota; kingdom Metazoa; phylum Chordata; class Lepidosauria; order Squamata; family Iguanidae; genus Ctenosaura; species Ctenosaura bakeri. The sequence continues at coordinate 88,375 of CAOLHI010000788.1, forward strand.
AAAGACAAAGAAATGGGTCTTATAGCATGTTAGACCTGAATTCCCACTGCAAACCCAGATGAACAAACTGAAGTTATAATACTTTAAACATATCATGAGACAATACAACTCACTAGAAAAGACCATGATGCTGGAAAAGGTGGGAGGCAATAGGAAAAAAGGAAGATTGCAAGACAGTTGGATTGATTCAGTCTATGAAGCTGGGGTCCTGAGTTTGTATGGTCTGAGCAGGATGGTTGATGACCTCCTGGAGCTCTCTTATTCATAGGATCACCATAAGTTGAAGTTGACTCTATGGTAAAAAAAAACAGTGATAAGGGCAGTTGCTGTGGCTACATAATCCTTACTTTTTTTTTCTTTTTCTGTAGTAAATATGTAAAATGTGAAGGCTATATGCATACTTGTAAACATGTAGCAGGTTCACACTGCAGAGCTACAGCCTACCCAGATACATATTGCCCAGTGTTTAGGGGTCCACACATATCCTTTACCCTGTAAGCAGGAAACCTTGGTGTAAAAATGGTGTGGCTGCAACAGACACAATTATTGTGTAAAATTATAGCAACTATAGGCACACTGGCTTTTGCCTATCAGGACTTAAACCAGTACTCATATATGAGGCCTATAAGTTCACCTTGAACTAGTCATCTTTTTACAAGGCTCTTGTGGTGATAGTCACATATTCCACCAGCCCTGCAGCTCGTGGCTTCCATGTCAGTGGAGCAGTGAATCTCCTCCAGGTTTTAGTTTCAACTTTAAGAACCTACCAAAGATGCTGAAAATATTTTCAGGATCAGATCCAGCATCTAGTTTCTGTGTGCAATGTTCTACATTTGAGCAGCTGAGAACTGTGAAGAGCTAGTGTTTAAATGTCCAAAGTGTCTTCAGATGAACACATGGAGATGCAATGGGATCATGACTGAGATCCCTGTTTTCAGCTGTCATACAGACAAAGTCCTGTCTACATAGTGCTGGCTCCTGGTGAAGAGTCATTGCCTCACTGATATGGAAATCACCAGCCACCATTGCCCATTAGAGATCCTTGGACAAAGAGCAGAGTGCAACTGTAATTAATACATAAAGTTAGTAGAATTGAGACCACTTTTAATTTTATTGATTGTTTAATTATATGTTAGCTTTTGTACAATGTAATCTTTTTAGCTGTCCAGCTTTTTAGCTGTTTAGCTGTTCTTTACTTTTATGAATGCCTTGAGTCTCAACACAGAGGCCATTTCCGCATGAGGCGAGGGAATCACTCCATGCCATTACTCACTGGATCTTCTGGCTCCTCGGTCCGGCCCAGGGTGAATCGAAGCAGTGCGTGGTCTTAGAACCGCACTGCTCCTGCTTCCAAAATAGCAGCTTCCAGTTGGTCGCAAAGCTCACCACGCCTAAAGCCTGCCCTCTGCAGATTGCAGGCTGGCATTGGTGTGAGCCTATGAATCTGCACAAGGGAGCAGGAACGCAATGGCGCGTTCCAGGAAAATAAAGACCTGGTTTTTGCAGTCTTTAAAAAACACGCTGGAGGACCGCTTGGGGTCATTTTGGAGTGGACTGAGGTGCGGATCTCTGGTAAGTAGTCCGCTCCTAGTCTGCTCCAAGATGCAGACATCCTCCATGGAGGACGCAGTGCACCGTTTTAATTCCCCCGTGCGGAAAAGGCCTAAGAAAAAGCCTGGATATAAATGACAACAACACTGCCATGTCCTGCATTTTATAAAATGACCTTCAGACTAAAGTCCCACAGCCTAAAATTGTTCATGGGGGTATTACTTCAGATCTCCATCCACAGGAGATGAAGGTCTGTACAGAGCTCTGCAACATGTTCAACTGAATGTGGTGACAGTGTTACCCTGAAAATTGGGGGGTCCCACAAGGGGCGCGAAGCCTTTCCAATTAAAATACCAAATGTGGGGAAATTAGAACTCGGAGCACTGTTTAGCTAGTAAGAGGCAGGGTAACGTAGCGAGGTCTTTAACCCAACGTCTACGGCTTCAGGTCAAGGAGCAAGCCAACAGGGTTTAGATAAACCATAGGAACTTTATTAAACATAAACAGCAAATAACCAACACACATGCTACCTGCTAACTAAAAGAGTGAGGGACACAGAGGGAGAACGGATGATACGACACCTGGTTGCGTTGTCCTGAAGAAACTGGAGCAGAAGAAGGTGGACTCAGCGTAGTTGCTGAGGGGAACTCCTGAACAAACCGGCAGCAGGACAGGATGGATGTTCAAGGGGAACCAACGAAGTCTCAAAATGAGGACCTTATATAGGGTGGAACATGCCTGTCGGCTATGGCAAACTAGATAGGAACAAAGGAGTTTTGGTGCTAGACAAAGGGATCTGGTGAGGTCAGCGTTAGCATGATGGGATTTGCATTGAAAGACAATAGAGTGGCCGGTAGGTTGATGGCCCTCTGAAAAGGTATGACTTGGCAGGAAACTGCACTGCTATTGTGGAGTGTGGGTATGGGAGTTCCCTAAAGCTACGTGAGGCTTGGGGATTGCTGGCTTGAATGGAGAATGGAATGTGAGCTATTAATCAGCTGCAGCCAGTATGTGCCTGTATGGAAAACAACCCAAACACGTGCAGCGAGGCAACGGAGAGGAGTCTAGCAAAGGCCGAATTAAATGATATCAAAGTGATATCTGGGAGCCTCCATCTGGGGTATCATAGCCGGCATTACAACAGAGCTGCCATGACTGTGAGTCCTTAAGAAGTCAAGTTCCCAATCATGGCATCTCTGTCATTACATTGAGTTGAGCATGGTTGGAGACTCCTACATAGATCTTCATGTCTAATGTGGAAAAGTCTGATGTAAAGCCCTAGCGTATGTATTTTGCGAATGTGGGAGAACTGTGAAGAGCTAGTGTTTAAATGTCCGAAGTGTCTTCAGATGACCATCTCTAGTAGGATCTCCAAGTTATGTGTGATGCTGATAATTCAGAATCAGAATGTGCATTCCTCATAATGAGATCATGAGATAAATAATGTGAAATACTTTTAGCACTGGCCATGCTATAGAAATGTTATTCCTTTATTTGTTTTATTTATTTATGCCCCACTTTCTTTCAGTGAGCTCAAGGTGGTAGACACGGTTGCCCCCCTCCCCACTTTATCCTCACAACCACTCTGCCAGGTAGTTGCTATTCCCTCAGTAGAGAAGCACTAGTTTCCAGTTCCATACTAATTAATACTTCCATACTTAATCCAGTGAGGAAAATTTTTAGCATACGAGTAGCTTTGCATTAGAAAAATCTTAGTATGGAACCAGCTGATGAGGTCTTATGGACTTGTTGCCACAGGAGCAAAAGATCCAATCTTGGTTTATGACCACTCCTTCTGCAGCTGCTCTGGGTTGTATGGGTGGCCTTCCAGTGTTTTGTTGAGATTAGGGTCCAGTACCCAGTTGGTTCTTGTAGAGCCCATTGCAGCCGTGGTTCTAGCTGTACTATCCCTAGAGATAGCAAGTACCAGGAAAGTAGATGACAGCAGGCAGAAGCAGTTACTGGGAGGTCATGACAATCCAGATCATATACAGATAAGACAGAGAGTTAATCAGAAATGAAAGGATGTGCAGTAGCAAGGTCTTCCCTTCCGGAATCAGTAATGAAAGCTCAGGAGTCACAATAACCAAAACCAAAAGGGAAAGACAATAAATACCACTTAAGTCAGTGCAGTGGTCAGTAACCCAAATAAATAAAAGAAATCTATGAAACAGACAGAATGAACTATTGCACACAACAAGAACTCCCAGTAGCTGCTAGGTGGTTCATAGAGACCTAACCTTGATATGTCACATAGTTAGTTGCTCGGTGTTTCTCATTTAAACTTCTACAAGGGGTGTTGGCTGTGTCAATTGGTGCAAATGATGAGGGTATCTACTTAGTGTCCCTCCATTCTGGCTGAAGTGGGAGGGTCTTTTACAGAAGTTCCTCATCAGATGAGTCTTCCACTAGTTGCCCATAGCTGTCATGTGGAGCCAGCTGTTTTTGTTGTGCGCTTGCAAGTCATTTCTTACTCATGGTGGCTCTAAGATGAACCTATCATGGAGTTTTATTGGCAGAATTTGTTTTTTTTGGGGGGGGGTTGCCTTGCCTTCTTCTGAGGCTGAGAGTGTGTGACTTGTCCAGGGTTACCGAATGGGTTTCTGTGACTGAGCAGAGATTTGAACTCTGGTCTCCCAGAGTCCTTGCCCAACCCTCAGACCACAAAACCACACTGGCTCTCCAACATGAACCAAAGGACTGTACAAATCTGAGCCCTTTGTGTTGGATTCCTGAGATTCCTTGGATTCCACTAGCAGTGGTAAAACTAAGGCTTTGCTGTCCTTGTGGCAGTGAATCCCTGCTACTCCATGTGGCCACTCCTTATGGAATCTTTTCTAGAAGCCTACAACTGAAGAGATTTCCCACAGGGCCTGACTTGCTGTGATAAAACATTCCAGATGAATCATTCAGTGAAGAATTATATTGGCATATTTTCCAGAATTTTGCCAGGATACAATTCAGTGAAAATTGTCTAGCAGCATATCATTCAAATATTTGGAAGACTTTCAGGAGACATAAGGATCACTGACTTGTTCATCCTATCTAGTACTCTGTTTACAAGGACAGCTAGCTAAGTGCCCTTGGATGCAAGCCCTGGCCTTCATTCTCATCATCTGGTACACAGAAGTATACTGTCTTTGAATATGGAGCTTTGTTTGTTTATTAAACACATTTTTTTTTGTCTTTCCATGAGAATATGCCCAAGGTTTCATGGCTCTCACACTCTGCTAGAAACATTTTTGTGAATCTGTTTCATCCTACATATGCTTTATATTCAGCTATTAGCTGTGTTACAATACCTTGTGGTAGTGAGTTCCAATGGATAACTCCATATAGAGTTATACATTGTGTGAACAAGCGTTTTCCTTTGTCTGTCATTATTCTTTGTCAATCAACTTAAGAGAGTTATCCCAAGTTTTCCCCCCAAAATAATTATAAATGTGATTCACAATTTGTTGAACGTTGTTTACGTTCTGTTTAATCATCTGATTTTCCTAGACTCTTGTTCATAGGAAAGATTCTTCAGTCCCTTGATAGTCTGAGTGGTCTATATCTGAACTGTTTCCATTTCTGTGAAACCCTTTAACAAACAATGTTGTAAATGGGTTACAGTCTGGTTTTATATAAAAGCATCATGATACATGGCATTCTTATTTTAATAATTTTCCAATAATTCTAAACATCAGCTTTGGCTTTTTCAATGTTGAATTGGCTCTCAATATGCAGTACTCTTGGGCATCACCCCTTCATTTCAGTGGGACTTGTGCAGGAGAACTTACTACGTGGACTATATGCCAGGTTTTATCAGTCTGTCCCTTGGAGTGGGGAAGGAGGGTAAGAACAACTGGCATGTATAGCATTTAAAGTGCTCCAACTCTCTTATGTCATTGTTTCAGAAATCATTACACTAGCCCTACAGAGTTGGCCAATATTAACTTCATATTGCAATTAAGGCTAAGAGACAGAGGCTTTCTTGCAGCATTGTAGCCGTGGAGAAGGTAGAACTGGAATTATAAGCCATTTCTGCACTGGCTGTTATAGTTCTATTATTCCTCTTTCAACATCCTATGGAATCCTTTGAGGCTCCTCTCTAAACTGCAAACACCAGATTCCATAGGATGCTTAAAGTGGAATAATAGCACTATAACAGTCCAGTGCAGAAATGGCCATAGACCCTTCCCATAATAGCTCATTGTTCTTAGCTATGGGGCAATCCCAGTTGTCAGTGTTCTGGGGATATGGGGGCAGCTAAGGAAATCAAAATGGAAGAGAGAGAATTCAGTTGCTCTTGCAGCCTGTATTTGCAGCTCTACTAGAGTTTTTTTTTTGGATACCATTTCCATGCATTTAAATGAATTGTTAGTCAACCATATACTCAAACATTCTCAACATTTCCATCAAATAGTCAGGCACTTAGTCTGATTCACAGCAGGAATCAGACACTCTTCAAAAAGTGAAGGAATCTTTTTGGCAATTTTGAAACATTCAAATCCTATTAATTCCAGTGACAGTTATCCTCTATGTCACTTGAGGCAGCTGCACATATTTTTCAGTGTTCATGGCTCTCAAGAGAAGTGTATACGGTTTTGTGTGTGTGTGTATACTGATGCCGAGGCCTGCACACATGGAGTATTTCTTAAAAAGCTGAAAATATATTTAATGGCCTCTGAAGCCAAATGTTGGACTGGATGGGCCTTATGGTCTCTTCCAAGACTATGATTTTGTGTGATAAAATAACTGGGGACGGGGAACACCCTTTAAGCTTTTAAAGACCTTGAACTATTCTGCATATTAACATTTTTAAAAAAATGATAGCTAGTAGAGAAAAGGTGCCTCTGAATAAATGTGGTCGGAGACAAAAGATGGGCTGCTGTACATTTCATAAGTGTGCCAAAGAGGGGATTTGAACACCTCAACATCTACTGAAATTTTCTCTTCTGCACTCTGTTAAAGATGCAAAAGTCCCTGCGATTATTTGCATCTGGCCACTGGAGAGAGGCTGGGGGAACAAGCAAGCAATCTTACACACTATGTTACAGTTGCACAGAGTAGATTTACTGTGTATTGTGGAGAAAGCCACCCTCTACTCCCCCATGCTCCAAGGCAAATAGGTTTGTTTCAGATCAATGGGGCAGAATCAGGTAGCCACAAGTTTGCCCCTAGTAGATCAAGGTAAGGTGGTAGTACAGGAGGTATATCCTGACGGCAGCTGTTAGGAGAGTAGTATAATGGTAGAAGGTTCAGGTTGAGAGCTTGAGTGTGCCTTCTTTCTCAGTGGTGGAGCTGTAGGGTTACTGAGTAGGTGAGCAGATTGCTGAAGGTCAGAGGAAACAGAAAATAGCCCTTGATTATTGTTACTCACTTTCTGTCTTGAATTTGGAGTCCCAGAGAAACCCTTGAATCTGTAGGTCAAACCCTGAGATCTAGTATCCCCCCCAAATATTCTATTTGCTTAGAATAGAGTACACGACTTCTCCAGAGTATATGGCTTGTCTATTGCAATTTACATTTGTTATTTGTGACCACTTTTAATTTGTGAGCTTAGATGCAAAGAAAAGAAACACATGATTTGTCATTTCAGATTTGCTGTAATCTTTGGACTATCATAAGACATTCCTTCACTTCTGTAATATCTGTGATACTGGCACTTAAGGAAGTAGATTTCATGACAGGAGAAGAGATGAGTGGACATAATGGTGTTTATGTCTGAAAACAAATCTTTTCTCATTCTTTTTGAAAGATGGAGATATAAATGTGACTTTTAATATGACTGTTATCTAGTATAAACTGAGAAATGATATATGCTGTATTTTATCAGAGAGCCCTTGTATCTAAAATCAAAAAGAAAATGCAGAAATAATTTCCTGTTAAAACCAACATGTATGGCAAAGTTACATATGTACACACCTCTTTTGGGTCTTCTTAGAGTAACCCCCAAAACACAACTTGTATGCACACAGTGAGTTCAGAAGTAGATTTCAGGTTTGGCCATCCCCTCTCCATTAATTACACAGTGTAACAGATATTACCTCCTTTGAGCCTCTGCTAACTTGATCAGGAACTCCCACCCAATCTTCAAATACACATAAGGATCTCTGCTCACACAGTAAGGTGAGTGGATGGTATGCCTGAGTTGGATGCTTGTGGCCAGCTGCTGACGTCTGTGCATATAGTTTCCAGAAGCAGTATTATCTGTACAACAATGCCTCTTCTGTTTTGCATGCCATGGTTCTGCTCCAATTTGGAAGACTAATATGCTAAACTCCTTGGAATCATTAGTGAAGGAGGATTTTTAGTTCATGAGTGAATGTCAGCAGTATTGATGAAATGGAAAGGCCTGTAAGCAATAAAAGAAAGTCCACATATATGCCATGGAACTATTTATTTATGACCTACTTTTCACATTTGTTAATAAGTAGCTGATCTACCCCATTGTTTTAAGGTTTTGTGCTGTGGATTTTCATATGGTTGTATGTATGTTTGACAATGTGCTTTAAATAATTATTGCTTTTTGTGTTAAAGCTGGATTATACAGATAGATTTTGTATCAAGGACATCACTTAACTTCATTTAGAACTATGGGTGTCGCTGCTATGTCCATTTCCCAATGCTATAAAATAGCCATAAATCAGGAGAAATGGCTGAACAACTTAAAGCGTTTGAAATGAGCTTTTGAGTATCCTGCTTACAGGAATGTCAGTCCATCACAGAGTAAATCATCAGCATGTCCTTAAACCTTCACTGCATCAGTGACATCCTTCTGCTCTATTGGTTGTGGGGTTGGTTGTTCATCATTGTTCACAGTTCCATGTTTGATGCCTATTTTCTTTTGATATTGCCTGAGTGGAGCAAGATTTTTTTTAAAAATTGATAAGTCACTGAATTCCCTGGTAACCCCAGACAAAAACCATCACAGGAACAGTATGTCTAGTTCATATGTTGTAGGTTGATTTGAACTTCTTTAATGGCATTCCCATACCACTTTCCTTCCCTGCCTACTTTTGAAAACAGGATGAGTTTCACAATCCACATATTTAATTAAGTGGCTTTTGTTCAAAAGAAAGAAACAGTGCAACCTTCCAAAGCTCTTGGAAAGCTGAAGTCCTCTGTATGTGTGTCTATGTCTGTGTGTGTGCATGTATGCATGCGTGTGCAGGGTCAACTTAATTTTTCATGACTGTAAGACTTCTGGTGATTTTATGTGACCTTTTCACAGCTTTTATGTGGCATTTCCTTTCAGCTGTGTTTGTGCTCTGGACTTTGTGATAACTTATGAACCAATTCAGATGACACAGATGAGGTCTGTCTATACACATTGTTGTTGTTCACATTGTTTGGTTTTACATACTGACTTTTTTAAAAATAAAAAGTGGTGAAAGTGGGCATAGTTCAGCTGTTTTGTGCTTCCTCCCTGTGACATTTTTAGTTTTTTGTTTTTTTTTAAGGATGGTGGAATGTGGCAGGAGGTGCAGTGCTGTGAGTTTCCATGGGGCCCAAAGTGGTCTCCTAACCATTAGTGTCTTATGTAAAATACCATAATCATCCTAAGCATATTTGCTCAGAAAAAAGACCCACACTTTTGTGGGCCTTATTGTATCACCTTTACACTTAATAATGGCATTGAAATTTGTTTTGTTTACTATATAATGTGAACTGCCTAATTTCACATTTTAAAACCAATATAGAAATATAGAAACCAATAGAAATTAAAATGTAATTACTTCTTCAAAATTAATCTTTTTCTGAATTTTACAATTCAATTATCAAACTTTATAAACGTGTAGAAAATGTCTATATTAAGGAAATTTTGTGGAGGGGACACTGTATAAAGTAAAACATAACAGCAATGAAAACATTGAACTCTATAATATACATGGGAATTATTATTCTGTAAATACTGTAGATAGTTTTATATAGAACTTTTCATCTTACACTTTTGTGAGTGAGTAAAAATTTGTCTTCAAACTTATTCTACTCATTCCAGAAGCGGAAAAAAATCTTATTAGTCTTTCCCCACTGTCTCCACAAATTCTCAGTTTTTCAACTGAAAATGTTTTATACCAAGGAAGAGAAGATGAGACAGTTAAATCAGCAATGATATTGTGGGCTCAAAATGTCGGACATCCAATTCAATTAGAATACTGGGAACAGAGCTGGCAATGGACACAAAAATTTATTGCAGCTTGGAACCTAAAAGAGAACTATTGCAAGCTTTTTCATAGATGGTACATGACACCAGAAAAATTAAAGAAGATATATAATACAGGAACAGGGCATTGTTGGAAGTGTCATGAGAATGTTGGAACACTATTTCATATGTGGTGGTCATGTCCTAAGGCTAAAAAATATTGGAATTATATACATAATACGATATGCAAAATATTGAGGGTTCAAATTGATGAGAAACCAGAATTGTACTTATTAAATATGACACATATGTTAGATGGAACTGTTGCAAAGAAATATTGGAGAATAATGCTGTATATGATTATGACAGCCCGTACTGAGTACGCAAGGCTATGGAAAACTGAGCAGATACCTACAATAGAGCAATGGTGGGCAACTTTAATTGAAAATCAAAATGCAGATATAGTCTCTCAGAGATTAAAAGGAAAATCAGATGATGACATTAACAAAGAATGGCAAATTGTTCTGGAAATGGGTTGGGTATTGACAGGCAACAATTCTTGATTCATGGTAGCATGAGTAGCTAGAAGTAAAAATCAGTGGAATATCATGGAACATGTAAAGTAGGGTTGAAGAGCAGGATCTATCGTGTATGTTAACAAATGTAATGTGATGCATAAATGTTGATATGTCAATGAAATAACAGTATTGAAATCCACAGAGGTGTGGAAGATGCTGTAATAATTCGGTAAAATGTACAATGAGAAATGTTTTTTTATGTGATGTAATCATAATAAAATTAATTATATAAAAAAGAAAATGTTGGGGAAAAGTTCTTGGTGTGTGTGGGAGAGAAAATCAGATAGCCTCTGATTTTTTTCTTCTCGGTTTTCACATATCTTTGTCACCTTCACCTCCCTAATGCTGGCAATCCATTAAACAAACAAACAAACAATACACAAAACCAAATGGCATATATATTACCATGTCTGTTTCAGCCTTTACTATGATGAGAATGTATGGTCTGATTAAATCTGGGCTGAGTTTATGTGATACATCACCATAAACCAAGCTCATCGATCAAGTAAATATCACCATAATTTGGTAGCTTAGTAATAGTTTACTTTGTCTGATAACTGTGCAGCTCTCCATGGTCTATAATCTGTTAAAAAAGTGTTCTTGTTATTCCTAAGCATGTTGGTTATGGCTCCGGCAGGAGTACCTCAGAATTACAGGTGTATAAAATGCAAGTTCATCAGTGTTCAGTAAAGACAGTAAATCTTTTTTTTTCACCTAAGTCCCAAAGTATGTTGACAACAATGCAACAGTTTTTGATCCCATAGCTTTGAGACACCATTTGGAAATTTTTCTCCCCGCTATTATGGGAAGCTGTGCAGTTTTTCCATGAAGCTGTGCAACTTGTCCAAAAATTTGTGTAGTTTTCCAGAAGCCATGCAGATTCTCATGAGAACTGTACAGCCTTCCATGAAAACTATGCAGCTTTTGGAATGTTAAGGAAATTGCACAATATTCAAGTTGTGGGGATTGTGCCAAAATGTCTGTTTCCAGGCAAAAATTTGTGTAACTTCCAAAAGATTGTTGTTTTTCATAGAAAACAGCAATGTCATGGAACAGAAATCTTCCGCAAGAAAATTGTATGTGGCTAAATCTTCAGTTGGCCTGAGTTTCTTTTCTTGTTGTGTCATATTTGGATTGTACTTTCAGAATTTCAAAGTCTGCAATCATAATGTCAAACTCCACAGTGTGTTGTTTCAATAAACATATAGCATGCAATTTTCTCTTGTATTTTGTGCATGTTCCCCAAATCTACAGTAAAAAATAATTGTAAGCAGGTGATTTTTTTTTTCTTAGAAAGCTGCAGTTTTCTGTGCATCGTGAAAAGACTGTGAGTGTATGTTTTTACTGCAAAGCTGGTCAGTTTCTTAGACTTTGCACAATCCCCTAAAGTGTGTAGTTTGTGTTGCACTGGGAATGGGGAAAAAAAGGTACCTGCAATTTGCAGGAACTTTCCATGTGCCATTTGACTTTCCACATAGTTTTTTTTTTTTTTTTGAGGGATCGAAAACTACAAATTTGATCCCAATCTGAAAACTGATGCATTTCTGTCCTGTCCCTAATCTTAATATGGTAGAATCAATCCCCCAATTCAGTGTCTCTGCCATTTGGCCCCTTGTCACTATCAGCATTTTGTCAACAATTTTAGCATTTTGTCATTAGCATTCTCATTTCAGTGTTACATTATTTGAATGCCATCTGGGTGATCCTTCTGAACCACAGAATAGTGTCATAACTCAATGCTTAAGATCTATTGTCTTTTTAAAATGTCTTGTCCACCACAACTAAGTTGTGTGTTTAGGCGCCTTTGCAAATAAACTAAAATAAAAGAGAGAGAGAGAGAGAGATTGAGAGAAGGAACACCTTCAGATGGTAATTGTTTTCTGTCACTAGCTACCCAGGATAAATTTGAACCATTGACCTGGAGGTGAGAGTCTCCTTATCCCATTAGCTTTCTCCTGAGTTTGTTATCACATGGCATTGTGACAGAGATACGTGTGTGCTTTCACAGTGGGAAAAGATTAAAATGAAAATTATGAAGTGTTCTCAAATGAGGCCTGTTACCATGCAGGCCAGTTTTATGTCTATAATAAACCAAAGTCAGTAGCTGTACTCGTAGCTCTTATCAATTTGCCTACTTGGGCCTGAATGAAGGCCACAGTTCTAAATTTTAGTTCTGCTTTGCACACTTGGAAATGCCTAAATGGCTGCAATTATAGAAAGCAAAATCACATTTTTATTTCTCTTGGAGAAACAAAAGCATTCCCAGTTATCTCTGCTTCTATTAACAGTAACAGATATCTAATGATATTTGCATGGGATAACTATGAGTGGAAAGAGTCCTATTAGGTGCTTGGAAGTTAAGTAAATTTGACCATAAGCATAATTAAGAGCATTTTACACATTATAGGTCTGGGGCTCAATAATGAACCAACAACTAACTTGAGAGTTTAATGAAATTATAGCTATTTTTTCCCCTCTGCAGGAATAAGCCAATATTCTTTCATTCTTTCGGAAGCATTTTTCACACTGAAAATGCAACTTTTTGGATGGAAAATCTGGGTAGTTATTCTTGTAGTGTACATTCTTCTAAAGATGCTGCTGTAATTTATATAAAGTTTATTTCTGTCCCCAGATGTCAGCAATTGGAATCTGCATAAATATATTTTGTGCAAATCTGTCAGCAGCTGCTTTCCGTTCAGGTTCCTCCAGATATTAGCTTGTCTTTGAGTTTATGACAAAGTTAAAAATTATTCATTAAACTGACCTGCAGTATATTCAGTAACTGGAAAATTGCCTTGCAGTTCTATTTGGTTTGTAGATGTGATCACGAGTAAATTTTTAACTTAATTAATTGGCCGTTTCTGTTGACAAGAAATTTATGTGGTAATAATTTGCTCGAAATAGATGCCGACTGTAGGAAATGAGATATCCATCATAGGCTTGTGTTCCACCAGCTGCACAGTGGCTATTATGAAAGTATTTCAGCTTGCAACGACCCCACTGTTTGTGCAGTCAGGATTATATATACCCACGATCCATTGCCTGCCTGAGAGGCGCTCATGGAGGTCTATGATAACAAAGACTTTGTGATTTATGGCTTGCTGTGAAAGCAGAGCTTGATGAGATTAAACAATTTCATAGCACAAGTGTTTCTTAAGACCTGATTTGTAGTTGCAAGCTGATGGTAAATCACATTTATATATCCGAAAGCATGCTCAGCAGAGAAGTGCAATTACAGTTTAAGACAGCTACTTTTTATTTAATTTTTATCCTGGTTTTGTCTCTTTTATAACCTCTTCGTCTGCAAACCATTCACCTTCACAAGTCCTTTCCCCTGGTTGGAAGGCCAAAAGACTGAACTCATGGATGCTGCTGGAGCCTTATGTCCTCACTTATGAAAAGCAGTGAGGTATTTCACAGCAGCTTTTTACTGGAGCCTACAGTCTCTGAACTGGCTTCAGCTGCATTTTGTGGCTCAGTTTCTTGGCAAACGTCCGCGGCAGGGGGGCCTTCCTCACTTTAAGCAACTGTGAATCAGGCAGCAACACTTCTAAATATGAGTGATTAACAAATAAAGAATAGGCAAGAGCTATTCTTCACATGATGAAGCCAAATGTCTTCACTTGGTATTTTTGGTGACAGTTAGAGAAATGTTTTTAAATGTTCATCTGGATCTTCTTTGGAATGGCAGAGAAACTGCTATTAGTGATGATGACTTTTCCAAGATTCAAAGATGCTCTTGTTAAGCCATTGAACTGTTTGAATTACATATATATGAAACTGATGTCATACGTTGTTGCATAGACAATGTCACATTTCATATGCTCAGCAGTGGTACCATTGGAGGGGAGCAGGAATGTTGGTGGCGACCATGAAGGGACACTGTGCATTTCCAACGGCTGGGAAGAGTGTTTTAAAGAAAATCAGGTGTTAGATTTCTGAAAGAGAAATAGTGATATATTTCATACTTGCATTATCAGCCTTATTTCTTCTCAAGGCCTTGTGTATGTCTTTATGTATGGAATTCTCTTTCAAGTAAGCATGTGTGGAAATAAATCATTTTTTCAGTTTGAGTTTATCGTTCATTCTAGGATTGGAATATAAATATTAGCTTTTTTCCCCTGCCACATGAGAATTAAAAAAAAAAAATCAAAGGTTTTCACTCCCTAGGATGAGATTATAAAAGATTTCGTCTCATTTTGGATGTGTGTGATTGGTTAATTTGTTTGTTCATGTTTTTGTTGTATTTCAGGACTTTCTGGGTAAAAAATTTTTAAAAAATTTTCTGAAAAGGAAAAAACAAACAAACATTGGTTTAAGTATAAAATGGAAAGTTTTTGTATATCCATCCCCCCTGGGGAGCTGCTGCTGAAAAACAGTGTTGGCCTTTTTGCTGTTCCACACTGGGGGGAAAAAATCTCATAGAAGCTGATAGTTAATTCAGTGGGGTCTCTCAGCATGTCTTCAATACCACTTTCTCACTGAGGATATGAACATTTGTGAATCTTTTTTACATAGCTGTTTTAAGAACCCAGCAGTGGCAAGTGAGCTACTTTTCTGGAAGAGGTGCTTTTTATGTCTGATTCCCCCATGATACTCAGTTTCCTGTACGTTCCTTAGGACACTTAAATTCACAATCCCAAACCAAAAATTCATCATTGTTGTCATCGTGAACATCTACAATGGTTCTTTAAAGCATTGAACAGCACTTGTATGTTTTGGATCCCCAAAGAATGTAGTTAATCCCTTAAAATTATATATTTTGAGAGTAACTAACAAAGCAGAAACATTTGGATAGCATGATGAGACTTGATTTTGGCCTTTTTCAGCTACTCTAAAGACAAAGTGAGCAGCAAAACAGAAGATACTAGAGTGGATAAATTATGTTAGATTAGAAAATTTTTTTTTTTTTTTTGCTAATTTTCTTCTCAATGGAAGCAATAAGTAATTTAAGCAATTCTCTTCCCAATGTGAGAAAGTCTTTGAAAACTGTGCAGTTTCTAAAGGCTGTTTACAACTTGGGATTTATTCTATGCAAAATGTGCACGTGATATTTTTACACCAGTGTGGAATAATGGTTTGAACATTGAACCATGACTGGAGACCTGTGTTAAATCCCCACTTGGCCATGGAAAACCTCTATGTGACCTTAGGCAAGTCATACTCTCAGCCTCAAAGGAAGACAGTGGCAACCCCTCCCCAACAAATCTTGCCAGGAAAACCCCATTATGGATTTGCCTTAGTAGCTGGTTCTCGGCAGCCCCTTCTGCTGGGATTCTTTCTCTTCTTTTGAGCCTTGGACTCTTGGACTTGGACTTGATTCTTGATCAACCTAAAAAGTGGAACTTGCAACAATAGACAAGGTTCTAAATTCAAGAATGGACAAGACTTTTCTGCTAGAAGACAGGCTACCACTCTTACATGACATTCACAGTTTCTGCAATGCTGTCAGAAAGTTCAGGCAGGAGAGATGCAAGTCTTTCTTGATCACAGCAACAATCTTGGTAACCCTCGTACAAGACTATGAATGTGGATTCTCCAGCACTGGTTCCTTTCAGGTGTTTTTATTTTCAATTAGAGACAGACAGTCTTTTCATGCTGCTGACATTTCCCTGTCTAGTAGGAGAGTCCTTGGAATGGTGGATGTCTCCATACAACCTCCAGAAAGGCATGAAATTCAAGGCACTAGAATCTTGACACAGAATAACCTCAAATGCCTCACTCTTGATATGGGGTAGGAGATACAGAAGGTATTTTTGTATCAGAAATCTTTGGTCCTCAGAAAAATAAGAGCTTCACACCAATATCTTGAAATTTCTCGCCATCATGAGACCCTTCAAGTCATTTAAATTTAACCTTGTTCATCACACAGTGCAGATCTTATTAAAAAATACCAGAATTGTTTTTAGGTGAACCTGTCGTGGGGTTTTCTGGGGGCTGAGAGTATGTGATGCACCCAAGGTCCCCCAGTGGTTTTCCAAGACCAAGTAGAGAACTGAATCTTGATCTCTAGGTTCATAGTCCAAGAACCTAAAACCTCCTGCTAAACCTTTGGTTCTGAGCTAGAATATTCCCATGGTCCTTTTGAATCACTATCCACATGTATCCTAAGGCTTCTTTCCTGGAAAATAGCTGTTACTTCAGCTTGTAGGATGTGAGAGATAACTGTTTTACATTGTGATTCCCCTTATCTGCAATTCTTCCCTGATAAAGTGACTCTCAAACCAGGTATCTCCATTTTACTGAAGATTGTCTTCTATTTCCACTTCCCTCAGCCTATCTCCCTGCTGATGTTCTTCCCACAACTGAAAATGGATGAGGAATGCACTTGGTATTTATGGAAGATTGACAGGGCCTTTGCTTTCTACCTTGACCATACCAAATCCTTCCATATAACTTTTTATATGCAGAAAAGGACTATGAATGTCCACTTATTGAGACTACCCACGTTGATATTGTTCACACTCGGTGAGAGTGATGAAAGCTACTTCAGCCTTTCTCTTTGGAGTATCCTGTGATGATGTTTGAGTTCACCACTGCAGTGGACCAAACTTGAGAGAAAGGAGTGGAACTCACATGGACCGTGCATGCTAAGGAGGAGATGGGGCGTCTGCCCACAGACTGTCTAGCTACAGAAGTTTCTGACAGGTGAAGTTTGACCCATTTGTGTGAGTTCACAGATGACCTCTTGAAGAACCACACTTACAGATAAACAACCTGTTCTCACATGAGGAAAGGATACTCTTGCTTTATTCTACCAGCAGTCTAGCTTGTGAAATTCAGTGGTGGAGAATAAGAAAACTGGGAGTAGGGGTGACAGGAGGTTGCTGTATGAGCGGTCCAACTGATGAGATGTCCCTGATCAACGTCCCTTGATAAATACAGCCTTGTTAGGTGGCCTGGGCTGCTGCTCTTGGGGCAAGTTTCTTTCTCACGGTCTTACAGTTCATCCAACCCATCTTTTCTAGAGTTGTCTCTAAGTCTCTTGTGGGAGAGAGAATGCTTCAGGAGAGTCAACACTTCTTGTTCTAGTGTCATTTATATTTGATCTGCTGCCTGGTTGATGGGACTTTTCTCCCTCTAACCATAGCAAAACCAGTTGGTGCTTCCTCTTAAGATGTTCAAGCAGGCTGCTAGTACCAGGATGCCCAGGAAATTTACTCCTGCTCATTTGCTACCTAGCAAGTTAGAGAGCAACCCTTGGCTCCTCTGCTGTCTCAAAGTAATTCCAAACAATACTCTGCTTTTTGGGGTGAATCAGATTGTCTGCTTTCTATTTTACACTTGAGAACTACAACGACTGGGGTGGAGTGTGGTACAATAAATTTCACTGCCTATGAACATCAAGACTCATGAACAGAAGCATCAGCAAGAAAGGGTGTTACCCTGCATGTTGGGGGTCCCGGGAGGGGCGCCCAAATTACCAAATAAAAACACAAGATGGGGGAAATTAGACTCGAGCACTCTCTCAAGCTAACGAGAGGCAGGGTAACTCAGCTAGGGCGTCTTTGTGTAAAGTCGCGCTGAGCAAGGCTGGTTTGCAAGAAGGAATGGTCCCTGAAGCATCAGAGAGGCATTAAGTTGCCTGCCTAAATGAGGTTTGGAATGTACAACCATTAACGGCCGCGCCTATTACGTGCTTGTCCGGTGGCCCTTGCAAACACGTGGAGTAGGGTGGCAAAGAAAGGTCACATAGAGGCCAAATTATCTGATATCAAAAGATATCTAGTGCTCTCACCAGACATAGTATAACCGTGGTAACAAGGGAAACAAAAGGTTATACAAGGTTATACAATGCTATTCAAAACAAAAATAAATGAAAAAGAGAATGACTTGGAGAGACCGATTTAGATGACAATCAACAACTATCCACCCCTCACTTAGCTCTTTCATGATTTCCTATTGAAACAGTTAAATCCAACCAGTAGACTAAGAGATGTCAGAGGGCATAACTGACTGCATTACTTCAATGACTTCAAATAATCCAATTCCGTAAATATTGTGAAGAGTTTTGGTTAGATTCTTTCTCCATTGTACAGATTGACCAATGAAGAAATCCCATATCTACTTCATCCCCTCTCTCTACATTACACCATCTTATCATTTCTTTATGTTACCATGCTGGATGTCATATAAAAGAAAATGCTTGGATTTACCCTACACTTTTTTTAACATCTGGATTGCTGCAGTTTTCAAAAACACTTCAGACTTGCCATTCTATTTTGGAATCAAATTCAGTCAATCAGATTCAATCTGGATACTGGTATAAATCAGTCAGAATCAGTCCAATTCCTTTCATGGTTTGGGATTTAGCAAAATTGGTTGCACAGCCCTCATTATTTTTAGATATTTGACCTTTATAGCCAGAAATCAGGAGGAGTAGAATGCAATAATGAAATGCCCCATAGACAAATATAGAAATAAAATGAGAGAACTCACTGCATTCCCTGTGTCTTCTGAATGTTTCCTTGAATCTTGTCGTTTTACTGCTTCCACCCCCAAAAGGCATATTATCATAAAAAAAGGGATTCTCCTTTCTTTAATTTTTGCATCCTCTTTTTCCTTGCTCTTGTTTATAACTGCACATATATGGTTTACGAGCTGCACTTAAAACTGTATTGATTGTTGTATGATTATTTCTTGTCTTTTGCTGATATATTATTTTTCTGGTTTCTTCTGAATAATTTGTGATTGTTGAGAGAACTGGAAGAAAATAATGGGAGAGAAGGAAAGCAAATGTTGCAAGGACCACAAAATTCACCTCCTCCCATGTTAGTAATATTTCACACAAGGAAAGCTGCCAGAAGATAATAAATCCTTGAACTAGAGGGACTGAGAGATAAATTATAGGAGTATTTCTATTAATCTTACAGTGATTGTGATAGTCCTAAAGATTAGAGAATTATTGAGCAAGGCACTCCTCATACAATGCTATCTTCTCCTCCTCCAAGATGTACTTACCTATAAGATGAGCTGAAAGAAGGTGTTGTTGGGGGTTTTTTTGGTTTTGTTTTGTTTTGTGAACATTTTTGGCTGCATCAAAAGTACCTCCACCATCTTGCTTGCATTTGTCCATTCAAAGATCATTACCACAACTCTGAATTATCTTAGTTTGCCCTCAGTAATGTCAGTGTATAGATTTCTCCATTGTGACTGATATCTGATTGTAGTCATTCTAGGAAGACACAATGACATTTACAGTAATAAATCAGTAAGACAGGATCCACTATAAAGCAAAAACAGGGATGAAGCAGGAGCAGTTTCTGTTAAATTGGAATGTTTAGATTCTGTACAGTTACAGAATACTTTACCAAGAGCTGGTATGTGGGATGACTGGCAATGATCACAAGTTTCAACAGAAGATTTGTGAAACAGTGGACCTCTTTGTCTATTCTGAAGAATGTGTCTGAGTGCTCAGAGTGGGGATGGAAATCAAGAGAGCATACAGCATTTTCTTGTGAGGTGGGCCCTGACCCTGAACTGCAGCATATAGAGTCACAAGATCTGAAGTTGTTTTCTACTTATTGTAACTTGAATGCTCAACACAAGGAGATCTAGAACATAATGGCTGGGCTTGCAGCATACCCAGGGATGCTGGTGACAGAGATAATGTATACAATCCTCCCTATCCCTCATTTTGAACCTTCACATATCCTTAGAATGCTTGAATAACACTAGGCTGAGTCTGGATATACTGAAATCTTAGAAAAGTAAAAATCTTGTTTTCCTTTCCTCACCTGCCCAAATGCTCAGCCTGTGAAATACTGCTGTTGCCTACCGTATCAGTATTTGGTTGTTTGTTTTGTTTTGTTCCTCAATTCAGTTACCATCAACGAATGGATCTGTGTAAATGAGAGGAGCAGTTGGAAGTTGACTGTAGTGCTATAGAATGCCATTGTGAGAAAACTAATTTTTTTTTAATGCTCTCACCCTACATTAAAAACAAAACTCCATCCTATGAGTTTCAAGCTGTCTTGGAAAGAATAGGTCCAGGCAGGTCTGAGGTGGTGGAAGGTGTGTAAAAATAAATTATGGCTACCAGTGACTCTGTGTGCGTGCGTGTGTGTAAAAGTATATGTATATAATTGGGGAATTAAAGGAGAATTATTTTTCTTTTAATTCTGAACTTGATTCTAGTTTAGGCAGGCATCTATCTGATAACTAAAGGTTGTTTCTCATGGGTGACCTTGCAGGAATTTCTTAAGATAGATGCAAATGTAACTGGAATGCTAAAAGCCATGCTGCTGTATTCTTGACAAATCCATTAATGACATGACTCCAGAAATATTACTGCAAATTATAAATATTTTCTCCATGTATCCTAATGCATGTGATGCAATTTTATACTTTGAACATGGATGCTCCTCACAAAGTACTGGTGTCTTTTCGGGCCAAATCACAGACATTTTTATGGATTTACCACAGTTTTACATCAGCAGCCTTCCAAACGTTTTTTGACTTCAATTCCAACCGTCCTACCCAGCATAATTAATGGGAAGAATGGTGGGAGATGCAGTTCAACAACTTGTGGAGGACCTCACATTTCCTAGCTCTGGATTACATAAACAGAGTGATAGTAAACCTCCCATCAAATACCTGTTTACACAAGTGTATCATGTAGATAACATTTTTGTGATCTGTGACTGATTGCATCTTTTTGTTGAATGCAGCTAAAAGGAAACTCAGATTTGTGCTCTTTGGATTTTGAATGTTTTCATAACTTAAATACAACCGATAAATTGCATTCATAGGGGTGCAATTTTGCACTAAATTTCTTCTCAAATGAAGGAATTAGTAGTTTTAGCAATGTTCTTTAGCAATGTTCTTCCAGTAGCAAGAAAATCTTTGAAAATCACAGTTTTCAAAGACTATTTGCAATTCAATGCATGTTCTGTGCAAAATTCACCCATGGTTGCATTGTACAGAAAAATATTTCTATGCAGAATTGTTAATTCAGATGTAGAAAAAACTGTTTCCTGCATAAAAAATTTTTTCTTATGCAAATCATCCATGTGGTGCAGAATAAATCCCTATGTGCGGCACTTTCCACATAAGAAACAACTTTTTGTCACAGGAAATATTATATATATGTAGATTTTTTTCCCAGAGGAAATGCTATTTGCTTCTCAAAAAAATTGCTGTTTTTCTTTTTCTTTTTTTTGTGTGCAAAACAACTGCAGAAAAATTTGCTGCAGAATACATCCCAAAATGCATAGAATCTCATCAGTCCAGGATTCTTTTTGTCTCTTATGTGTGAATGAAGTTCTATAATAGCACTAATACTTCTCCATTAACTGCCACCCTAGGCAACTGTCTACTTTATTGATAAAGGTGTCTCAATGTCCCTATTTGATAACTATGTAAGGAATCAGTATTTTATTATGGGGCAGGTATGTAACAGGAAGTAGAAGATTTTATATTAATTTTTTCCCTCATGTCTAGAGGTGTGTTTTCCAGTAGTAATTCTCATTGTCCCTCCATTTAGCTTAATCTTAACAATTTTAAAAATGCTTTGGATTTGTAATTAACTTCACTTGGGGGACTGTGTTGTGCCATGTACATTTTGTAGACCCACACTCGTGCTTCAAACCATTTTGTTTGAAATGCTTTTCTGTTGTGCAGAATGCTGTGTACATGAAGCTTTAACATCGGTATTGATAACACCTGGGAATGCTTTCTTCTACTTCCAACCCCAAAGTTTAGATTTTAAAATGTATGGTGAGAAAGTTCAATAACTTTAATATGTTAGATAAGCTACCAGAGGAATATTAGACTTTTATATCTTGAAGACTGGTAGGAGAAGTGTTTGCAATCATTAACTTTAGTGCTATTCAACAGAAAATTTGAAGAGCTACTTCACACTCTAGGGACTGGGCAGTTTTTCATTGAGGCTGAGTGGGGTGTTTTTCATCCATCTCCTACTATTAGCTATTAAGAACACACTTTTGCCTACTCTAGAGACAATACTGGGAGAAATGCTGATATTGTATAATGTACTGGGAGGGTCCGGTTGGGCTAAAAGAGTGTTAAGTACAAGAGAGGTTAATGAGCACTGTGAGGCAGTTTGATTGGGAATGGTAGCTCCCGTCAACTACCTTTCCCAGTCATCTGGTAGGAATGGTTATGGGAAGGTAGATACCCAAGCCCTTCCAAGAGGCCTCTGTCATCTTAAATCGACAAGTGAGAAGACAGAAAAAAATGTGGATTAGTCATTGGGCTTATTTGATGTTTATCACCACAGTGATGCTTCCCGTATGACAGTAGATAGTGGGCAAATGTTGTATTAGTTTTTGCCTGAAGGTGAAGTAACCAGTTTTGAGTTTAGTATACCTTTTAGGAATTTGCTTCTTAATGCAGAGCTTTATAAAATTAAAAAAAACAAAAAAACAACCTGTGTCTATTTATTACCATCATATTCATCTTATGTCTGTCTTCTATGCTGTGAATTAAGTGCCTTTCACTGAATGCAAAGCATTTCCTGTCTAAAGCAATGGCAGGCACCTGTGCTTGTATAGACATTCCACTGACATTCATTTTTCCTAAAATTAAAGATAAAATATTTCTCCTCTGAATCATTGTAGATGGTCAGCAGAGTGGGAGGCTGAAATCCCCTGTGCACCAACCTCACAGTAAGCCCCACTGAACACAGTGGGATTGCTACCCTAAGTGGTGGGGATATGGGGGTCCACCAACAATGCCAGAATCTCCTTAGAATTTGGGAGAATTATAGCTCAAAGGAAACCTGCAAGAGGAGGGTAATGGTAGGATCTTTTCATCTGTGGATACCAGTACTAACTGTAGAGAGTGCCTCCAGTTGAAAGTTAAACAGAGTTATTAGAAGGAGAAGAGTTTTTTTTATTATTATTAACTGGTTGTTACAAATTTTAAAAGTAGGTTTGCTTATTCCTGTGGGGCTCTGTGTGTAGGATATTTCTAAGCTAATAAGAACAACAAAGAGACTTGCTTCAAGTTTAAATATTAAGATATTTATTATGTCATAACATTTCATGAACAAGAGTCCAGTCGATTGGCCTCATGAAGTGTTACCTCAGTTTGACAGGTTTAAAACAAAGTTGCACATTGGGAGCAGAAGAAAATGCATACCCTTTCTTCACACATGACAGTACCCCATATATCACTTTCCACTGTATGTTTACATGTCCATGATGTTCATGGAACAATTTCCTTATCAAGTTCTGTGCCTTTTGGTGGGGGATGATTCTTGGATTCTGCTGTATGTGTATGTGTGCATGCACACACACCTATAGGCTATTCTTTTGAAAATGGAAGTTAGTATGGCAGTTTAAAAGTTATAATGCAATGAACATCTTTATTATCATTTCACCTTTGAACTACCCCAGGTAGGAAGGTGTTTTGTTTTGACTTATGTCAATAGAGAATACTAAACTTTGCCTTAGGTTAAAAATGTGCCTTTAGCAACCATTAAAACACCTCCCGCCCGAAACCTCCAACTTTCAGGGTCATCTGAGTCTTTAATATTCAACCTCATGTACTGCCTTTCATTTGGAGGCTGGCTGGCATGAGCCATTAACTGCCTGTTGGATGCAACCGTGCCATGTCTTACACACAGCTGCACACGAGCCCCTGGTACTGTACAACAGGCTTCCAGCTCATAGTATGCAAATAAAAAAGGCCGTTTAACTTGTGATCAGTGATCATATGATCCATTTACAGGGTGCAGACTCAGTCAAGTAGAACTAGTAAATCATTAAAAAAATGCACTCCATGCTCTTCCTGCTGAGTAGAACATCATGCTAACATAATTTTCCCCACTCTTGCTAAGCAGCTCACAATATGTTATTAGTAGATCTGGATGGTGCAGCAGAGTTTGTAGGCTCATTACAAAATACAATAAATGTGCGGAATGCATCTTACTGGAGTTAAAGTGAAAGGCGCTGGTAATGCATTGAAACTGGATTTTGTGGCTTCAGGGCTTTGGAATAGATAATAATGCTTGACATAAAGCTATCATTAAAAAAATAGAATTAGGAACTGTCATCCTTAGAATTGGGAGATGTGAAGGCAGATTTAGAGGCACCTGCTCCAGAGAAATGGAGATGTTCATAAAAAAACTAACCAGCTTTCTCTGCAGGTTTTTACAGTATTAAAATCTTTCCCTCCTAATTTTTGCTTCCATTAATTTAACCCTACCCAAGACACAAAATAATATTTACATACTTTGAAAAATTATCACATTCATAGCAGTTAAAATGCATCCATGTGGGTACTTCCTAATACTCTTTGTGAACTCTAAGCACTAATGTGAATTGCAACTGACTTTTCATCCCTGATGGAGGTATTATGCTAGTTGTGTGAAACAGTAATGCTGTGTTCTAATCATATTTCTAGGTGTTGCACAACTCATCAGAGTTGGGCACAAATTGGGCACAAATTTGACATTTTTCACTTTATTGGTGGCCAGGAAAGGGGGAGGCTCTTCAAGGCCAACATTTTCAATAGCAATACATTCAGCCTCTTCTTTTATGCCTAATGTTAGCTTCCATTTTGTATCCTTCACAGTGTCTTAGGCCCTTATAACATGATGCTCCAATAGTGCATCATTCCAGTGGGATCCAAGCATTGCCATTGCTGTGCTGGGATTGGGCCCTGAATACTCACCAATGCACCTGGTCCACTGCCAGTGGATGGGTGGAGTCAGGCACACTGTTCTTCATTCCACAGTACAGCATCAATAGGAAGTCTCTTTCTCTGCCTCCTCCTGCTCTGTACTGCAGAAGGAAGTGCTATCAAGCACTTTGGCCCTTACCACATACCCACAGCTGACAGGATTGTGGCAGAAAGGGAGCCATTACTGGATTTTTTTCCCCAGTAATGAAAAAGAGCATGTTTCTCATGGATGGGGATGTGATAGCACCTGGTCAACAATGACATCTTGCAGTGGCATATATCCTGGACTGGGAGCACCATGTTGCCCTGCTGTGTTGTGTGGTAAGGGCCTTAGACCTATTATCATTTTATGCCACTGTCCAAGGGCCAGATGCAAGCCCTTAGTACCTTCTAGCACCCCAAAATATTTTTGAAAAAAATATTTTGCCAAAAATGCTCACCCAACATCCTCAAGGGATATTTAAGGCTCAGGAGAAGCCCTTTCAACCAGGAGATAAACCAGAAGCTGACCTCTGGGATTTACGTAAGAGTGACCCAAAGGGAAGCAATTGGGTAGGAAAGAATGTCTGAGAAGAATGCTGAGAAGAAAGAAGAATCTGATCTGTGCAGTATAGAATTACGCTTAAAATAGCTGTGCAGATTGTTTTAATTTTTAAAAAATCATATGAAGTTAAGGTTGCAGTCGTATGTTTACATAGTAGCAGGACCATTTAATTCAATAGGACCTACTGGTACAATCTACTCAGAAGCAGATGTGTGTTTTGTAAACCGCAAACATTTGTTTTCTTTTGGGGCAAGGGAGAGGCTTATATATACTTAGGGAAATGCAAAGATTATTGGTGTATTATTTTGATATTCAATGGAATCAAATCCTACGTCTGCATATTATTCATTTGAACAGTGTTCCTTTACACCCTTTCAATGGCTATGCCAATGAGGAGATGTTGTGCTTGAATGGTGGGGAAATAAAAGTTCTGAGAACTTGGGTGCAGTCTTTTGAAATTATATTTTTTACAAGTGGAAATACTTGGTGTAAATTAAGGTTCAGAGCAACATTTTTAAAATAAACGTGTCAGAGGGATAATTTCCTACAAGCTAGAGAAGGGAGGGAAAAGGAAGGATACCTTTTGTGTATTTTGCCTCAGGCATCAGGTTGTTTCTACTGGCCATATCATGTTAGTTTCTGCATATGTGAATTAGTTTCGGGATGCTGGTTCTTCTATACATGTATATAAGCAGAAGAGAATGATCATTTTGGTTAATATTTATTTATTCATTCATTCATTCATTCATTCATTCATTCATTCATTCTGAGGGTCTATTCTTCACATGGAAGCCACACTCCTGTGGCATAAATTTAGGAGTTACATTGGTGTATTAATTATATCATGCTTTTTATATTTATGTTTTGCCAAGAAGTTAAAATTCCACAGTGAAATAAGATCCATCCCAGCTTTCCATTAATCAGAATATTGTACGTTCAGCAGACATGGATCATTTATACCCGAGGGGAAAGAATGCTTTCCCCCTTCCTTTCTTTTTCTTACTTTAGTAATCATGTGGCACATTAAATAAAAAGAAAGGGCTGCTGATATTTTGGTATAAAATGAAGCCAATGGGTACATTTATGCAGATCTCTTTATAGCTGTTTTTGCATTAAAGGTTCAGTAACCAAGAATGACAATTGCAACCAAGCTACTCAGAGAATAGCAGGGGGAAAAGGACAAGAATTTCTGGGAAATGCAACACAGAATACCTAGCATGGTAGTTTACACTTAGGGGCATTTTACACAGTCAATAACTGAAAAATGAATTTTGCGGCAAGTATACATCCACTAAAGTAAATAAGGATATGGTGTTGCTGACATCAAAATTTCTTCTGTTCTGTCACATGCTCAGGGTCAACTTATCCAGTTTTTATGTCAATGGAGGCTCTTGGTAAACCCTAAAACCAAGATACAGAATCACATAGGAAGCATAAAAGGATGTCTGATGCCTACATTATGATGAATCATTGAGGCACTTGGAGAAGTTGCATGACCTTGACAGTAGGAACTCTGTGACAGGAAAGTTGTTCCCTTGCCACCAGGAGAGAAATAAGGCTAGGGTTGCACATAGATAACGTGGGTTATCAAGAAGTATGGTAAAGTGTCAAAAGTAAGTCAGGAAAAAAAGACAAACCTTGAGGATCAAAGGGAAACAGCATAAATAGTTATGGCTATCTTGAAGAAAGTAACCATAATATAAGTTCTGATGGGCAACATCAAGGTTCTGGTTCTCTCTTTTAGTGGTTCTCTGTTTTTAAACTTGACTTTACTAGGATAGAATTTTAAATACGAGGTCATCCCTGTAAAGTAGAGCACACTAGTTGAACGTCTAGTTTGAGTTATCATTGTCCAAAAGTTTTATCTCCATCTCTTTCTGGTCACATCATAAACTGTCTTAGTTGTACAGTGGGCCTTTGTTCAGTGAGGTCATATCCTAACAGAAGTGCAAGAAGTAAGATGCAGACATGACCTCTAAACAGTATAGTTTTTTCTCACAGTTTTTTGCCCAGAGAAGTCCTGAGTCTTTGCCAGACACTGCCTTCGGCTTCACAATTTTTTGTGAGCATCTATTAAGATTCTTGGTGGGGCTTTCTGTTGATTAAACCAATGCTAGTTGAGTAATCATTCATTCATTCATTTTAAAAAGAGATATTGAAAGATATAGAAGAATTTATAATTAAGTAGAAATGGTTATTCACCGATATCAGTGAAGGCAATTAAGAATATTTGCTTTTTCAGTTTCTGCTAGAGAGCTACCATGAGAATCAAGACAGCCTAGAGAAAGGAGGAAGTGAAACACAAGGATATTCTTAATTCTGAATGCTATTAATTTAAACTTCACAACTGAAAGTACAGAATCAATAAAATTTGATTGCCTCTTCTGATTAAAAACAAAATTCAGCCACCACTATAAATTTTCCTGCATCCTTAATTTGTGCATGGAATAGCTTTTCAGGTACGCCACATCTTCTGAAAAATAGACTTGCTCCACTGACCCATCCTACTCCTCCTAAATTAAGAAAGAAGACTGTTGGGTGAAACAGCATGGATTTTATGGCAGGTTAATATAAGGGAGTTCATGGAAAGAACATTTCCCAGCCCTCTACTCCTTCCTGCAGTAATCCGTGTCCACTGAGAAGCCTTTGGGGAGGATCATAGGGTCCTCTTCCTCTTCAACAGGATATTGCATACTGTGGACAGACATCCCTGGACAGTTATCGTCTTCATGCTGTGTTTGTAGACTTTCTAGATGAATATAGCTAGAAAATGTCAAAATGACATTTGTATAATTTTGTTGGCTGTTGGAGGAGAGTTGTCTTCCTGTTCTTTGCAACACATCACAAAAGATCAGTTTTTTGTTTCTGCTTTGTAATTATATCAGCAATTGATCTATAACTTCAGCACTGGGAATGTGTCTTCTCAATATTGAAAATATTGGAAATACGTATTGTAAAGCAGGTGTGGGGAAACTATAGCCCTGAACCTCTCTGACAAACAGCCCAACATGTGAAAAAGTCTCTTACTTGGACTTGTGTGACAAACGTCACTGCTGGGGAGGGTAACTATTTGATGGTCTCCATGAGGGAGACCAGAAGGTAGGTGATTACTGCCTTGTTCCAGATCACAGCACATGATAGGGGTGGGGCTGGAGGCTATTTAAACCTGATCACTCTTTCATGTGCTCTCTTTGATTTTCCCCCTCTTGCTCCTTTTCTAGGCCTTAAATAGGTTAGGTCAAATAAAGTGGTCTTTATTGAAGCCAATTTTCTGTCTCTGGTCTCAGTATTTCATGGTTGATAGTCAGAAGGTGATTTTCAAATCACTCAGAACATGTCCAGACTGACAATACATACACTGGCTTACCTACTTTTCCCCGCCCCTTTCAAACTCTCTAAAATATGCTGAAATGGGAACCAAAAGTGTTGCAATATCACTTCTGGTGTACCGTCAATGCCCTGAAGTAAAATGTTGGAAGGAGAGATTAGCTTCTATGCAATTGTCCACCCCTGCTCTAAATATATGGTAAAATGTTTTTGCATATGTTTTAACTGAGAAGCTTGTAATGGGGAAAGCATAAGGAAATGTATTTTAGATTAAATAAGATATGCACTAGCATCATGTTGTCACTACTTTGTATACCAAGATTGATCTTTTTCTTTAGAAATTAATAAAAGAACTCAACAAACACCCAACTTCTGATTTTTAAAGCAATTCAATATCATCACCCTTGTTCTTCATAATGACTCTTTTGCCTCTGCACCTTGCAAAGTTTTTTGCAGGTTTTCTACTGGCAAGTATATGTGGAAGCCTAGTCAAGCTCATTCCAGAAGCTGCCATATGATAGCATTTTACTGTTAGAAGACAGCCATGGAAAGGTTCATGTATATCTTGGGGACTCTTGCCTCATGATTACTTAATTAAACTCAGTGTGGTGGCCCATGGCAAAAGAGATTTAAAAATCTCCTCCCCTTTTTGTCCATGCTCTTCACCATTCACCAGCTGCCTGTATTTCTGCTGAGTAATTGTGTGGCCATTGCACCTGTCTCAATATGTGGAGTCTTGTACTCTGTACATGCTTTGTTCCGGTATTCTGACATCTTGCTGGTTATTTTGGTATATATACTGAATATATATCTTTGTTATGTTTGGCTGTTATAGTATGCTTAACAACAAAGGTACATTCTCCTTGCCAGGTATAATTAAAAAAATGTTTCCTTTGGTTTGAGGTGATTTTTTTGGAATTTTTCTTTGTGCCAAGTCCAGTCTTGGCCAGTTAGCCCCATGTTGCTGTTTCTGGTTTTATGTTTAAGACTCTAGATTATTGGGTGCTCCTTTGGCCCTAGGCCCTTAGAGTATTCATTGTAGGTGTGGTATTTGCCCAACTCACGTTGAGTAAATATACAAATGTGTGATGACTTCTCATCTGATGGGATCACTGGGGCACTGATAGATTCCCAGGAGACTAACACTGGTGGGTAGAAACTGCGCACCTTGACATCTAACCTGATCGTTCCCACAATGAAGACAATATTAAAAATGAGATGCTGGGGTAAATAAATACTTGCTTAGGTCCATCAGAGCATTTCTTTTACTTTCCTTGTGATTTTTTTTTTTTAGGGATCTTTAAAAACTTAAGGTTCAAATAAATTATTATTGTGATTTATTACTTTGCTGATATTTTTATTGCTAGATCGTTATCATTATATTTTACCAAGATACCCTCATGTATTATCTTGTAGAAATCTGTATGGCATTCTGCCAACTGATTTCAAAGCAATCTAAAGAACAAAGTGGAAAATAGGTTAAGCAAGATTCCCAGCAGAAAGTTCATATTGGATTTGCCAGATAATGTTTTGCTGAAATTTTGTGGTTAACTTTACAGCATCTTGTTAAAATAAATTCCATATATCTTGGTGTTATTTTCTCATGTGTATTTGTTTTAATTGTTCATAACTCCAGAACCCATGATGTAAACAGTTCTTAATAGAAGTCAAATACAAAACCATGTTAGAAGTTATTACATGTGATTGTTACATGAAGACATTTGTTTTGCTATGTATTTCACCAATGTCCAAAAGCATATTGGTGCTTCAATAAAACACCACACAAAAATAATTTGATGCTGTAATACAGAATAGATTTTTGAACAATGTTTTCTATGCGTATTTTATAGAATCCTAAAATCATGGAGTTGGAAGGGACCCCGCAGGCTATCAAGTGCCAAAAATTTCCAGTTAGAACATCCCCTACATATAGCTGACTGGCTACTTTTGGAAAATGTCCAGAGAAGGCGATCCCACCACCTCTAGATGATTGGTTCCATTCTCAAACAGCTTTTACTATCAAGAAGTTCTAGTGTTCAATTGAAATCTACTCTCCTATAACTTAAAATCATTAAGCTTGATCCTTCTCTCTGGGGCAGCAGAGAACAAACTTGCATCCTCTACTCTGTGACTGCCCTTCAGATATTTAAAGAGTGCAATCATGTTCTTTCTCAGTCTTCTCCTCAACATATTGAACATTTCCATATGTGTTGTTCTTTGGACCTCCTATCATCCTTGTTGTCCTCTCTGAACCTACTCCAACTTCTGTATATCCTTCCTAAAATGACATGCCTAGAACTGAATGCAGTTCTCCAAATGAGCCCTGTCTAGTGTGGAATAGATTGAGACTATTATTTTTCTTGTCTTGGAAACTACAATTTTATAAATGCAGGTGGAAATATTATTTGCCTTCTTTGCTGCAACATCACACTTCTGGCTTATGTTCAATTTATTATTAACAATAATCCCAAATTATTTTTCATATGTACTGCTCCTAAGCTAAATATCCCCTATCCTGTATGTGTGTGTGTGTTTTTGTGGCCTAAATGTAGAATTTTGCATTTGTCGCTGTTAAATTTTGTTCTTTTAATTTCTGCACACTTTTCTAGTTTATCAGGGTCTTTTTGAATTCTGTTCCTATCTTGCAGTATGTTAACTACCCTCCTCTGAAAAGCTGATAAAAATTTCCTTTAACCCATTTTCTAAATTGTTGATACAAATATTGAAGAGTACCAGACAGGACTTACCCCTGCAGCATTCCATTTGAAACTTCCCTCCAGTTTGAAGTGCAGCCACTGGTGATGACTTTTTAAACATAGTTTTCCAAGCAATTATGGATCCATCTGACAGTGTTCCTATTTATTTCACATTTAATCTGCTAATCAAAATGTTATGAGGAACTACGTAATCCTTTGTGGATAGGTGACTTCTCCAGCATTCTCATCATCTACTAAATTAAAGACCTAGTTGAAAATGGTATAAGATCAGTTTGACAAACCAATATTGGCTCCTACTAATCACTGCATTGTCATCTAGATGCTTTCACTTCCTCCTTGAGTTTGCTGTGCAGCAACATAGGTTTTTTTTCCAGATATTTCCCATTTTTCTTTTTTATGTGATTGATTGTGAATGTGCTTTTTTCAGCTCCTTCTTGAAGAACTCCCACTCTTGTTGAGTTTCTTTTTCTTTTCTTTAGCATGTCTAGCCATGTGACTCCACCCAGTATTTCTCTGAGACAGTTAAAATCAGCTTTCCTGACTATTCTCTTCTTTGCTGTGTCACACAATTGAGAATTCTAGCAGTACGGTTACTTCTCCCTAACAAATTGACTGATCAACTCCTCCCTGTTGCTTGGAGTCAAGTCCAGCATTGTCAATCCCCTTGTTCCTTCCTCCTTGAATTAGGAAATTATCTGCAAGGCATAGCAGGAATTTGCTGGACAGCCTGTGCTTAGTAGATTTAGTGTCCGAGGTTTTCAGGTGTCCCAGTCTCCAACAAACTGTTTGGGTGGCAGAATCGAAAGACTCAGTTTGCCTATTTTGGCACAGGGATTCGGATTCCCAAATCCCAAATCCCTACTAAAGATTTGAGGATTTGGTCGGCCCATCTCTAATATGAAGTCATATTTACCTTCCTTTCTTACCTTAATTGTTTAACTAAAAGGGTGCATAAAAAGGAGGAGAAGGAGAAAGAGGATTGGATAAAAGCAGAAAAGGAAGAGTGTGGAGAGACAGTAGAGAGATCAAGAGAAAGAGAAATAGGGGCTGAGTTTGAAAACAACAACAACTGTTCACTTGATTATCCAAGTACTTAGCATTGCCTAAGCAAGACTGCAAAAAAAATTAGTTGCAGTTCACCCCAGGTAATGTTATCCAAGAATGTACATTTGTTTTCTGTCTTTTTTGTTGTTGTTATTTATATGTGTGTACATATACAAAAATAGAATAGAATCTATTGATGTTATGTTTAGTATGTAAAAGCATTTTTGAACAATAATTTTTTTAAAAAAATATCATATTGTATAATAGAAACCAGTCCAGAATATTGAGTTGTAATGCAGCTCTACCCGCCCCTACTCCGCTCCAAGATTCCACACTGATCCATAGGTGTGGTGGTAGAGCTGCTTTTCAAGCCTAAAAAGGCCTGGTACTCTAGAAGGGCTCTTGCAGCTCGAGGGCGTTGATCTCCAAAATAAATAAATAAAAATTTTAAAATCTCTCTCCATATTCATTCCAAAACAAACATTTTTTAAAAAAATTTCCCATTCTTCAATGCTTATTTCTCCTGCTTTTCCAAACTAGGCTGCAGAAAGGTATCTTCACACCTGCTTAACAACAGAGTCATGTGATGCATTTTTTCCACTTCTAATACTTCCAGAAGGTCTTCCTGTTTCATTGAAACAGACATAGGGAGAGGCACATGCCCAAACAAATTCTACTGACCTGACCCAATCAGTCATATTTTTCACTTTTATTTCGTTATTTGGGGATGTGAGGTTGGGAAATCATCAGAAAATCAGAGCAAATTAATAACTTAATAACTGAATGTTGCGGTGAAGTAGACTCGAGTCAATAGACTCAGACTCAAGTCAGACTTAAGTTGCTTCAGTGACTTGACTTAGACTCGACTTGGCAATAAATGATGCACTGACTTGACTCGACTTGAGACTTGAATATTTTTAATGACTGACTTGCTGCCCTCAGTTCAGTAACATTTCATCCAGAAACCTTATGATTTTTGAACAACACCCATCTCTTTTTGCCTACTGATCACATGGCAATCTGTCTCAAGCCCATAAAACTTTTCTAAACTAAAACTTTTCTAAAACTTTTCCTAACAGTAGAAGACAAGACTCACCCCTAGAGTGCAGGGTGCATTTCTCAGAAGGGAACAGCAAATGTATTAGGCAACAGGCTTAAGGAGGAAGGATCCTTCCTTCTAAAGCTTTTGAAGCTTCAGTAATGGGGAGGAAGAAGGATCCTATTCCCCACTTCTGAAAAGTCATCCAGCTTCAGAAATGGAAAGTAAGAAGGATCCTGTTTCCCACATCCGAAGCTGCAGATGGTAAAATCACAAATATTAAGGCTGACTCTGATTAAAATGTTAAAACTGACTTTATTTAGTTCTGTCCAATAATTCTGGAATTTTGGTTGGGGTATAAAGTTGACTTCCAGACTTGAGACTTGACTTGAAAGTATCTTCAAGGACTTGAGACTTGAAGGTGTTGTCTTTCTGTTGCCAAGGAGTTGGAGGCTGAAGCTAAGAGACAGTGGCTTGCAGAACACCATTTATAAGTAGGTTTGCAGTAGCAGTGGCAAGATTTGAATTGAGGGCTTCCTGGCAGATAAACTATGTTCCATTTGGCAGGTCATAGATTGTAGCTGCTGCGACTGTTGGTTTCTTATAGTATGTTGTTGCACACTGAGAGCCTTTCTGCCCTCCACTGTTGTTGTGCTATTATTCCACTTTCAATATCCTGTGGAATTTACTAAGGCCAAAGAGCTCTCTGGCTGAGAATTCTAAATGCCCTTCCCTAAACTGCAAACCCAAGGATTCCAAAGGATGTTGAAAGTGGAATAATATCACTATAACAGTGGAGGGTGGAAAGACCCTGAGAAAGCATTGTTTCATATTTGGGATGTAATTTGTGATAATCCTTGGGTTGGCTGCCACTTTAGCAAAAATTCATTTCTCATTAAAATTAAAATATATCATGAGTTTCCAAATAAATAGTCTTTCAGTGGTACTGATTTTGTTTTGTGCTACAGCAATTACTGGTGTGAAGAAGAAGGGGTCATTTGTTATCAGCGGGAACACTTTTAACATGGATATGTATTTGTACCTGATGATTACTTTTGAAAGTAGTGTGATAAGAGGATGTATTCAGGGTAGCAAATTGCATTTGAGCATGTGTGTTTGTGTTTAAGATGTCTATCTCTGTGGAATGTTTCAGGTCAGGAACACCTTGGTAAGATACAAAAGTTTATTACATTTCTAGACCACATTATCCTTGTCAGATAGATTAAAGCATTCTTCCAGTTTCTGCACTGTATTAACATAACAAGTAAGGAAATAATGTAGTGTTTTTACACAGAGCAGCTGATCAATTTTGACATTAAGTGTGTCAGAAATCACATGAAAATGTAGAGCAACCAAGAGGAATAATTAGGAGCCAACAGAACAATCTTGGTAATATGACAACAGCGTCTTAAAGCAACACACAGGATTGAAATCATCAGGTTTGCTTGACCTATATCTTTAATAATACAGCTCATTGCCCTTTTATTAAAGCTAGAGGGGAAGAGAAAGTGTCAGCTTTATCTTGTTTTAGGGGCAATTGCAAACAAAAAAAAATTATTGACCCTTTGCAGATGACCCATTCTGCTATTGCCAACTGAGAAAGCCAGTCAGTGTGCTGAGGACTTTTTAAAAAATGTTCACACACACACACACACACACAAGCTGGGGATGGCAAAAGGAAAATAAATATTATATAAAACTCAGTAAAGAGAAATGGCTGTGTTACCAGTGGAAATAACCTCCTCTTTAATTAGAACATAGAGCTATAGGGGGCAATAAAAATGGTTACTACTGCCCTTGGTTTCTGTTTAGGAAATATGATTGTGCTAGAGATAATACTAAGTATTATTTATTTGTGCAATATCATGGGCTCGGTAATTGTTTGCAATGTTGATAGTTTCCAGATATGCAAAGTAAAGTTGTTTTTAAAAACAAAATCTTCCTTGTATTGAAAAAGGGGAAAGGAAAAAGTTTCTCCTTTCCCATTTATTTATTTTGAAGATCTAAGCTTTGCTTTTTGCATAAAGACTTGAGTTACCTAATGCAAATAAGGCTGTTCTGATGTAAACTGGTACTTTGTTTCCAATAATACTGTACATTTATACAGATGCTTTGAAAGTGCTCTGAAACTATCTTCTCAATCCCTTTTGCTGAAAGTATGTAAGGTACATCCACCTGGCCCCTCCCTATACTGCAAATCCCAGGATTCCATAGGATGTTGAAAGTGGAATAATCATGCTATAAGAGTGTAATGTGGAAATGGCCAGAAAGACCAGATCGTAACTGAAAGACAAAGGCTTGCCTAAGATGTCCTAATGAGTTCATGAAAGAGGCAATGTTTGAAGTAGTGTCTTCCAAATGTATATGTCACTCTCTTAAATGGTAGACTACACTAGTTTATTAATGTACAAAGATACATTTTCCTACTGGAACAAATCTCTGCTTTTTGTTGAAGCATTACATTTGCATGTTTTTTGAAGGTTTTTCCCCCCATCTGTATGAATGTATAGATTACAATATGCATCTTTTTTCTAGAATGTGTTTCTGCACATTTTAAAAGGTATATATTTTAAGCAAGATTTTTTTTTTTCAATTGTATGCATTTGGCAAATGCTATTATTCTGCAACTGGTGCTGGACACGCAGAAATGTGTGGCTTTCTGACCACTAACTGCATTTCTGTCTACTTCATGTAGAGCAGTATGTTTGTGTACACTGGACAATCTCGTATAAGTATGTGAATCCTAAAAATGTCTCAATGTTCCCTAACTGTTTGCAGGCAGACATTTTTCATGACAGCTTCCCAGCTTTGGAACCAACTCATGTGAGTCATCAAAAAGCAATACTGAGAGGTATAGTAACAAAGTGTAAAGGTCTTTACAGAAAAAAAGCAGGAGGTAGTCAAAGTGCAACTACTTTCAACTACTGAATGGGAAAATAAGAATTTGAAGCCTGTCCCCTTTCATTGTCAGACAACTGATGTTTATCAGCAGTTTTCACTAGTCATATTGACATATGAAGCCTACTCTGTTGCCAAGGTATGTTGTATTTTGGCCAGTTTCCCCTGCAAGATGAAAAAGCTTAATCTCAGTTCTATTTGGGCACATGGTTTATAGCAGTGGCAGGAGGACCATTTTTCCTATCATGGGCCACTGACAAATATAATAAATAAATTAGCACCACCACATACAAGTTAAACAAGGAGTTGCTTTAAAAATGTAGGTCAATTTGGTGAAGGAGAACTTTGAGTCTATGAATTGGGCTGGTTGAAAACTGACTTGATCATTTGAAGGTATGGAGACAGTTTTTAAAGGCATTCATACTGGACAGTTTCAGACATGGGGAGAATTTTGAAGATCCAGTGCAATCCATGCTTTCAATAGTGTATCACTCATGGGAGAGACTGTATCACCACAAAATTATCCTCTTGACTTTTCTTTCTTTTCATACAGCATAGAAAGCGCTATATCTGATCAGGTTCTGTGTGTGCACCAGAGCTTGAAATGTTTCATTTGCAATTTAATTTTTTAATATTGGTCATTAGAAACTGGGAGATTAATTCAGCGTTATTAATGTTAATAATTGAATTTATTGATTTGATGAATTGATATTGACTAAACTGGTTATTTAAAATACCAATTTGCAAAACAGACCACATGATCACCATTGACTTCTGGGGACACACTGTGTCATTAGTACCTTCAAAAGTTGTCTTTTTCCCATTTATTTTTCCCCTAACTTGACACCTTTTGCAGACGGACATGTCCATGTACAGTTGTTACCTTGGGGCGATAGAGTCTAACACCTTTGAAAACGGTTGGGTTAGAAAAGCATGAGATCTCATCTTAGAACATGTAGTTTTTGTCACTGATTTGCATTTCTCTTCTTTCCTCCCGACATGTACACTGTTGATTCGCCCTTCAAACACCCTTTTAGATCACAGTTAATAAAGATTAGTTAGGAATAAATGTGTTTATTTCAGATGTTTCACCTTGGTTTTTTAAAGAAACATGAGCTTAATGGCTCCCACCAAAGCCTTTCAGGTATGTGACTCACTGAAGTAGGGGTGAGGAGAAACAGAATGAAGAAAGAGAGGAGAAAGGATGCCAGACCCGAGGAAAAGGAATCTCTTACTTATCCAATCACACAATGCTATGTGAGCAATAAATCAACACAGTAAAAGAGTACAAAAGAATTCATTATAGCTCACCTCAGATAATAATACAGTAAACCAGGAATTAAAATCTATAAAGAAGAACTGAAGAAAGTTACAATGCCCACCTTGGCTCACCACATAGAAGGTCTCAAAACAACTTTCATGGAGGCTGTACCCCCTTCAAAAAAAGTAATGAATAGGCTGTCACAATGGGAAACAATGTTTGGACTCCTCTAGCCATGTGTAACTTCAGGCCTCCAGTATAACTCTGCTGTGGCTCAGATTCAATCTAGAGCTTCCACCGGTAGAAGGTGGGATCTTTTACAATACATTTTACGTGTCTCCCATATCATACTTAATTTGATCCCTTCATATTCCCCATATTTTGCTTCTTCCTGGGGTTAATCATCAGTGTAATCTTTTTTTTTTTAAATCATATTTATTGAATTTAATGCAAAAGGTGTACTCCTTAGACCTCCTCAATACTAGAAGTGCTAATATGTATTTTAAACTATCTGGATGTGACTGTCAGCAAATCCCCAGAGTATAATAGTTAAATGAAAAGAGCCACTGGGTTGCTCAGAACCAAACCCAGTAACTAGCTTGCACAGAATCCATCCAGTGGTTTGAAAGAAGGCATAGGGATAGGCTCCCTTGTTGATGCACATGGAATTGGCTTTAATAAAGGTGAAACCTGGTAAAAGGTAAGATTTATTGAGAACTGGGGAAAAATCTAGAAGCCACAGAATTATATGCCGTCTAAGATATCACCATGTTGTTGTTATCTCTAAGGAAGTCCATCTTTCAGTACTGGTATTTATTGCAATGATGTGCCAGGCTGCCGAGCCAGATCTACTATTGCTTTTAAATGTACCAGAAATATAGAAAACTGGCTGGTGCAGAGCAATATGGCTTCAGCACAAAATGTTTTGACAGAAACTGCATCCCCACAAGGGCATTTTGCCTGTGGAAACAATAAATATTGCAGCAATACAGTCAAAGTTAAACTGTTCATCAATCCCCGTGATGGAAAAACATACTATTTAAAAAAAAAAGAAAACCTCCCAAAAGTTCACAGCCTTTAATGCTGCTGATAATGTTCTCTGCCATCAGGAATTCTTGCAACAAGTGTACCCTAACAGAACCATTGCAGAATAAGGATATGAGAATGCCTAAATAATGTAGTGGATAAAAACACTCTATGTGGTTTTTCACACAAGTAAAGATCTCTTTTTTTCCAGATTGTTTTGAAACCTGTGAAATTAAACACAGAATTTCAGTGCAGTGGTACATCTCTGTCTGGGCTGTACCACCTCAGAGTGCAGATGGAAAGATCACATAATTGAATATTCCTACATTTAAAAAAAAGAAGCAAAAATACAGAAGCAAAAATACAGATCTTCCCGAAATAAGTTAAACAGTTAGGAAGATCGAGTTCTAACCTAACCTACTTTTATTAAGTGCAGGATTTGTCGGTTTGGTCACTTTTTTCTGTATAGCAGACATTTCATCCATGCAGTCAGAAGTTGTACAGCCCCAACATAAGTTTAAAACCACAGTAAAAGGTAGACCCAAGTGAGGAGGCTGTTGTAGAAATGGAGGATAGGTCTATAAACTTTGACATTAATAGAGTGAAATGAGAAGTCAAGTGAATGGCCGCCGCTGATGTAATTTCCAAGGAGAGGGGAGAGGTAGGGACAGGAGTAGATAGTGGGCCCTTTTACATCACACAGTTATGTAACTATAATTCCATCTTAACTTGAATCATACATTTACTTTCATCCCATGGAATTGTGGGATTTGCAGGTTGTTGTTATATGCCTTTAAATCATTCCCAACTTATGGTGAGCCTAAGGCAAACCTATCATGGGGTTTTCTTGGCAAGATTTGTTCAGAGAGAGTTTGACTTTGTCTTCCTCTGAGGCTCAGAGAGTGTGATTTGCCAAAGTGGGCATCCATAGCTGAGCAAAGGTTTGAACTCTGATCTCCAGAGTCATAGTTCAACAGTCCACCATTATACCACACTGGCTCTCTGATTTGCTGTTTAGGAAGAGGCATTCATCTCTCAGTCAGAGAGCTCTGGTGACACACAAGACTACAAATCCCAGGATTTCATAGGATGCAGTCATATATGCAGCTATTAT
The DNA here is from genome assembly GCA_948474755.1 of Ctenosaura bakeri. NCBI lineage: Eukaryota > Metazoa > Chordata > Lepidosauria > Squamata > Iguanidae > Ctenosaura > Ctenosaura bakeri. The sequence goes on from CAOLHI010000788.1 coordinate 128,254, forward strand.
TCTACTTTAACTATCATGGTTCCATCCTATGAAATCCTGGGATCTCCAGTTTTGGGAACAGCATTTAGAATTCTTAGTCTGAGAGCTTCTCCAGTGCCTCACCAGACTCCAGAATTTCATACTATGCAGTCATGGCCACTGAAGTTCTCAGGTTCACAGTTTGGGTGTAGTCCTGGACTTGAAACTGAGACTGGACACCCATGTTTCAGCCAGGAATGCATTTGCACAATCTAAACTAGTGTTCCAGCTGTGCCCACTCACCAAGAAGTCAGATCTGACTGCAGTGACAAATGCTTTGATTACAACATGTTGGATTACTGTAACATGCACTACATGGGGTTGCCTTTGGAAACTGAAAATTTCAGCAGCTTCAAAATGCTACGGCCAGGGCTATTGACTGGGGCTGATTATATGGAGCATGTGACCCATTGGTTGTTAGACCATTTCTGAGAAGGATTCAAAGTGCTGTTTTTGATTTTTAAAGCTGTACACAGCTTGGATCCAGACTATCTGAAAGACCATGTCTCCCTATACAGGCCAGCATGAGCTTTGATATCTTCAAGGGATGGGTTTTTCTCAGTCTCACCACCTTCACAAACACATTTCATGAGAGAATCTCTCTGTCTGCTCCCAAGCTATGGATCACCCTTCCATAGGAGGGCCAATTGCTCCCTCCCTCCTCTCTTGAAGGAGAAGGTAAAGTCCTTTTTATTTAGACTGGCCTTTGAGATATATATATATCTCAAATATCTATATCTATATATATCTCAAATGTTAGTAGTAATTGTTTTAAGTGTGTTTTTGACTTTTGGCTATGATTTTATATATATAGTTATTTAATTCTTTTTAACTTTTTAAACTTATTTTAACTTTTTAAACTTATTTCAACTTTAACTCTTTAACTTATTCATTTCTGGAAGTTGCCTTAGATCACATCCTGGGAGGAAGGGAGAGTATAAATTCAGTGAATGAATGAATGAATGAATGAATAAGCAAGCTGACAAGTTAGGGTTCTTTTCATGCCCCTTTGAGTACCCAAAACTGAAAATATTGGCCTGTGGAGAGGCATCCACTATGGTTGGCTGGCATTAAGAAGAAGGAAGAAAGGAGGGGAGAGGGAAGAGGGAGGGAAAGAAAAAAAGAAAGAAAGAAAGAAAGAAAGGTACATAATGTATATGTGCATGTGCCTTCAGATCCCATGTCAACTTATGGTGAGCCAATGAATTTCATGTGACGTCCCTGGGTAAAGAATACTCAAGGGTGGTTGTGCCAGTTCCTTCCTCTGAAATACAGCCTACAGCTCCTGCTATTCATTGACAGTCTCCCATCCATATAATAACCAGGACTGACCTGGCTTAGCTTTCAAGATGATATGGAATCTGGTGCCTTTACATAATACTGTACCAAAATTCTTTTTACTGAGAAAGGGGGCTTCTAAGAAATTGCAGTTACACAATTTTCCAAGGCTGCTCAGCCCTTACTAATAGAACAGAAGGACTCAAATAATTATGACCTATGCCTTAGAAAGATTTGCCTTTGCTTGTGATTATCAGTGAGTTCTGCACTGGGTAGCTTCTCATGTCAACATCCTCAGACACTTTAAATAAATCCCACTTTAAATATAGTTCAATATTTGCCAATATTTGCTAATATTAAGCAATATTTACCAATATTAACATATTTAGGCATCATATTGTTGGACCATTAGATCACAAACTCTTCTCCAACAGATAGCTCTGTTCCAATTCATCTCTGCATGGTTTGTTTAGCCAGACATGTATAGAGACAGATGCAAAACAATGCTCCACCACTGTTCTATATTGGCCTGTGAAATGGGTAGGAGATTGAAATGTTTATGATCAACCTCCATGTCCAGGGAATAATATTTGATAGGAAACTGTATTAGTGTGTATCATATTTGCTTCTCCACTGAATAGTAGAAAGTATTATTTATTATGATTATGTGTTGTTGATTATATTATATTTGAATTTGTTATAAATTGTCCTGGGACCAGTAATGAATGGCCCTATGCAAGTCCTTAACTATAATAGTGTGCAATCACAAGAATGTGGCAAGATTGTGGGTTAAAAGGGCAAGGATTTAAACAACAACAACAAGAATAGAAAGACAATTGTGTTAATGCCCTGTGGCTCTAGCTACCTCATGGACCTAGTAATAATAATAATAATAATAATAATAATAATAATAATAATAATAATATTTTTTGTAGTGCTATATAGCTTTTGTTTTTTTGTGCTACTAAATATCCGATGAAATAAAGCTGTCAGAAAGGACCCAATATGTGATGGGTTAGTTTAAACAAGCTAGTTTGCACTTTGCTAAAAGTATTAAGGCTGCAGAGTCAGTTACACACCAGATCTCATCGAAACCACTTAATTCTAGTGGATCTCCTACTGCTGCAAAAGCCATTAAGGTTTGTGGAGAAAATTGGTTATCTGAAGTTCCTTCATCCTGGATTTATAACAGACACTGCAGTTTCAGGAAAGTATAAATGTCCAATACTTTTATTTTCCTTTAGGAGATTTAGAAAAATAAATAGATCTGTGCATGTTTATCCTTCTATCTCATTGTAAACCTGTCTTTTAAAAGGCAGAGGCAACTGTTTTTCATCATCCAGTTCACTCTTGGCTTCAAAATCTGCCCCAAATCTCCAGTCTCCTTTCTGCTGCCCGGTTCCCACTCTCTGCTTTCCCCATTCCTTCTGAAAGAATGAAAAAAGAAAAAAGAAACCCTCTTCTTTTAAGGGCTTGTAGGTTAGGGAAGGATGCTTAGCAACAGCATTCCTGTGTTTTAAGTAGCTGCAAGCCCCTTGCTGAACCCTTTGAAGTGACTGTCAAGCCAGATTTATTTTGTTTTAGCACATTGTCTACTTGTCCAGATGTATCAGGAGATAAAAAGGAGTCATGTTTACACTCTGTTTTTTTCCCTTAAGATGTAATTAAATCGCAGTTTTGATGAGTCTCTGGGAGATTGGAGATGAAATAGAAAGCCGGAATTGGCTGAAGGAAAGGGGAGGAAACTCAGTTGCTAGTCTAACACCTGACGCATTAGGGAAAAACATATATTAAGCCACAAGAGTGTATGTCGATTTGGCGCTGCTGAAGCCTTAGACCTGTGTTGTCCAAATGTTTCATAACTGAGTCATACTTTCTTGGTAAATTAAAAAATGGAGAGCAAAATATCTCCTGTGTGTTCCAGGGGTTATTTTAAGAGAAAGAACAACATCAAAAGAGTAGTCTGAAGCCAAAGGAAGCCCATGCCCATTTTTCTGCAGGAATCATTGGACCAGCCATGTCTCCTGATTGGAAAGAATAAATCCCAGAATGATGGCAGAAGGAGAGGTAGAATGGGAAATTTTCTCAGAGACAAGGCAGTTCTGTGTCCCTGCATTAAAAGTGATGGATCTAGTATAATAGCATAGTTACCAAGTCCACACTATAGGCAGATTGGAAAGAGGCAAAACAGTGAAGTGCCTTTCCTCACCAAATCAGTAGACAGGATTAAGTAATTTTGCAATACAAAACAAAAGAATCATTGGATTGTACAGATATCTACTTTCTTCTTGACTTTCTTGAAAAAATTGATCCAGTTTCAAACTCCCTACAATTATCATGGAAGATGTATTGGTGGTAATACTGCAGTTGCCAATCAAATTCTGAACAGAAAAGATTTTCAGCCTCAGTAATCTCAAGTAAAAATGTCCATGCAAGGCAAGCTTAGTTAAATTGCCCTAGAGAACTAACTCCACAATGAATCTTTTAAAATATTCTTGATTCATACTTAGCTTTGTTGTTCTAACCTCTGTTAAAAACTTGCATTAACAACTTGATTATGGTTTGAATACCTTTCCAATCCCTTTGAGCATGCCAGGTGCCTAAAATTTTAGACTTAATATGTAAGAAGTCTTTCTATTTGCATCTTCAAAAAGATTACACTACAGCACCCCCTTCTGCTAACTAAGCTGTGTGGCAAGGGGCTTCAGGTATAGCACTTTTCTTTCTCTCATACCATTATGAAGACTGCAAAAGTTTACTTTCCTGAGCGTATTACAAAAGAGTAATGTGGCTTAATAATCATAAACTTTGCATTTATCATTAATTTTCTGAGGTTTCTGTAGTTTAATGTACCACCAGTATGTCAGAAGAGAGAAAAATAATCAGTTTAAGGAAACAAACATCTTCCAGTAACATGAGGTTTGGGCATTGGTCTCTACTGGTAGGTTGAACAGACTTTAAATCAAGGCCTCTGTTGTAATCAAGATACATTTACTTCATGTCTACATTTATATACTGCCTTAATATGATGAAATGTGAATCATGAGAAACTAAATTACTGTGAACTAAAATATGGCAAGAGTGTGTGTGTGTGTGGTTAAAATACCAATGTTAAGAGAACAGTCATACATAGTCAATAATCATCAGTGGAAAGAGAAAAAAAATGTTGAAGGAGAATATGATAAACTAGCTATGAAATGAATAATAGGAGTGGTTTTTAGGAAGTTCCCAAAGCCCCACTGTTTGTTTAAAATTAAAATATCTAAATTGCTCTTCTAAATATCTGAAGGGAGCCACGTTTGTGGGCCAGCCTAGAGGGTTGCACAATATGGACGCGACAACTGAGAATTATTTCCAGTTACTCTGTGTTGTTAAATACATAGGGAGCAAGGCTTTGGTTGCCAGCATGCTGCAGCTAAACTGATATGTGTCAACCCCATGAATACTCTTCACTCACAAAAAGACCCTGATGGGCTGGGGATATTATGAATGAGGACTGTCAGAAGAGAGGCAGGAAAAGGTGCCTGCCATTTTAATGATAAGTACAGTCTGCACTACAGAAACTTCCTTTCCTTGGAAAGAGTCTCCAACAGAGGGTTGTCTGAAACAATGGGGGAAATCTGAAATGAGATGCTGGACCTTTCCTACAACTTATTTCTACATGGACCTCCATGGAAAGAGGTGAAAGATTATAGGAATCAACAAATCCAAACCAGTGAACATTATGCACTGTACTGTATTGTAAGAAGTACTTTTAATGAACACTTTGCTTGTTTTAATTTCTGAAACAGTTGTCAGGAGCAATAATATTGCTGTGTGTGAAATTAACTGCTGAGTGGACTTGTAGAATTAAAGATGGAGCTGAAATACAGTCAATAAATGGAAACTTTCAAAAAACTGAAAAGAAACAAATTATCTGGTTTTATAGATGTGTAATAAATTACAGTAAAACAAATCACTTTCAAGTCCCTTAGTCATTGCCTTCTGATCATACAAAAGCTTGTGGTCTTTGATCAAGGAGCAGCGTTTCATTTGAGCCTCTAAGTCCAAACGTGCTAAAGGTGTTTAGCGGTGGGGAAGAGGACAGAAATCTTGATAGCTGCAACTTTTTGCCTGTCTTTTGTTTTGAAAGGATTTCTGTTATTCATCACTTCCTTTATCATACAAGAAAGATGGGTCATTGAATAAACTGAAAAGGAGTAAGAGGAAATGGGTGGGAACTTTGAATTAATCTTCTGAGAGGGGAAAATGTTTGATCAGTGGGTAGAAGAGGATGAAAACCTCTGATGTTGACAGCAGACAACTTTCTGACTAGCATGTGATTGACATCTTTGATGCTTCAGTGGGGAACGGAGGTCTAGTGAGGCTACAACACCCTCTGACTGTGGGTGGTAGTGTTAATAGTGTAGCAACTGCAAAGATTAATTGTGGATGAGGAGCAGGGTTATGAAGAGGGCTTTGTGGATCTAAAAGGAACAGTGGTAATAAGGCCTCTGATCTGTCAGTCTAGAAGGAAATTAGTCAGGGCGGACTGAATCATGCTTTTTAAAATTATTATTGTAGCAGGGAAGGAGGGAGGGAAGAGCCTGGCTAAGGGAGATTTTAGCATGGAGGCATTTAGGATATTAAGCTAAATCCTTGAAGAGGATATTTGAACTAGGTCAAAGGAGGGGAAGGAATTGGTAACTTCCCTGAAAGGCAAAATATGCCCTTATCCAGAAGTAGCTTTAGAGATCTCAATACAGTCTGTCCTTTTTACAGTACTGCTAGAGTTCAATATGTTTGTGGCTAGGTATTGACCTGTTGACTTTCGCAGTGGTTTTGCCTGCCACAGAAAGTAAAATTCAGTATTCATTTTGAAACAAGTTTGACAATAAATTGCTTGTTCATAGCCAGTGCATAAGTTTGTGGTAAAATAAATTTAACCATCTCTAAGACACAACTCAGCCCTGCCTCCTTCTGACACGCACTCCAAATCAAATCACATTTGAAAAAAGTTTACTTAAGCAGTATCTGCATTGAACTGATCCTTTGTATATTTTACTTCCTACTCTTTTTGGTAAAAGAGTAAGGGAGGTTTGTCGATAAATTCTATGTTACCATTAAAGAGGCTATTCATCATGCTTGCTAATGTTATTAATCAAGATAACCACAGTACCCTTAAAATGAGATCATTTTGATAAATCATGTATGACATGAAAAGACTTTATTCCTTTTAAGTGCAATTTAGACTGTAATTTTTTCCCCTCATTTATGATTCATGGGAGAAGCATGGATAAAATTCCCTTTCACATTTACACCTTATCTCCAGTCATAATTCAAGACTACTTTGAAGTGGAATTTCAAGGTCTGATTCACCAAAGCAGATTGCTGGCTCATAATTTTTTGGCATTCCGGAGCCTCCCAAAATAATGTCCATACATTAGCCACTTATTGATTTCAGTCAATTAAGCTTAAATGAATAAGACCTCTTTTGACTTGATTAAAATTTCTCATCTAGCTACACCCAGCTCTCAACCTAACTTTCCCATATGACAGAGAAAAGGGGGGGATAGTAAACTTCAGCAGCTTGTGACTCCATTTCATGGGAATATTAAGAAGACTTTTGTGTGTTATCTTAATTTTGAAACGGTGCTGCAGAATTTAGAGAACTTACATAGGTTATGGCTGAACACACTTTAGCAAGCACCAACTTCCTCCATGTACATGGGCTGGGTCATGAAGGTAAATGTCCATAATTGGATGAATGTCCAAGGTTACAAAGGACTATTAGAAATTCTTCAGACACCTGTCAGATGCCTGAAAATATGGAGTTTGTCCACATCCATTAGTTTGTCTCCTACTGGTCACTGTCAATATTATTCATTGTCATTACATAATTCTTCAGATGTGGGCAGAATTCCTAACATTCCCTTGTTCCTAGTTGTGGCATTTGGACCCAGCATATTTCACTGTAACATATATATGCTGTCAAAGCTAAGCTGGAATCATAGGTAGTGTACCTAAACCTAGACAAAGAAGGTAGGTTCTTCAGCTCAGGATTCCCGAGCTCCAAGCTAGAGAAATCAGACCCCAAGATGTGACAAAAAGATATGTATGCCAAATAGACAAGGAAAGTCTCTTAATTTTTCTCAGTATAATTGTGCAGGGAGAATTTGGAGGTATGAGTGTGCAGGATCTAGAGTAACTTGTCCATGCCCTCAAGGTTCAGTATCGCTGACATACATGCATTAACAAAGTAAAAAATGATGATAAAAGAATAGTGTGTATATCGGGCTTGGCAAGTTTCCTCCCAGTGTACACACACACACACACACACACACACACACAGAGCTTTCTTTTGGTTGTAAATATTGCTTATAATATTTTTTTTAAAAATCCTCAAACTTTCTTTCCTCATGAAAAAAAAAATCCAGCAGCAGTTTCATTTGAAAGTAGAATCTCATGTAGAAATATGCTTAAACTATCAACATCATCATACTTGTTATAAAATGTAATGTTCGCACTGTTGATTACAAGTAAGACAATAGTGCTATTCATTAAGCTAAAGAACGCTTGAAATGTTGAACTGTTATTTTCTTTAAATCCTGAAATAAATTACCTTGAAATGTTTAGTTTACACTGGCATTTAGGTTTTACAAGAGCTCACACAAAAAAGTAATGCTATTTCATTTGGATTAGAGATCATTTAAGACTCGGTATTTTTTATATTATTATTTTTAAACAACTTTGACTGGAAAGGGATTGGCTAAGGGGAACCACAGGCTTCTTTCTGCTTCCATCAGAGAATGAAGTATTTAGAAGAACACAGTTGGCCTCCACTTTGTATTATTTTTAATCACTGGTCCTTACAAATGGGAATGGATGTGGCAGTTATATGAGATATATCCTGCCTGTACATGGAATTTGCATTTAGCGGTAAGTTTTGCTTCTATGCATAGAGAGTTCAGAAAATAAAACATACAAATAGCACACATTCTATTAAGCCTTGAATTTAATCAAATATCGATATACTTGTGAGAAGCTCTAACTAATGGCAACTGAATAACAATAGAAGCAATTATCTTGTGTGATATGAAACAAGGATCTCAACTTGTCTATTCTGATGTTGTTTTCTTCTGTATCTACAAATAAATATTATCCATTTGGATGCACATATAGGAGAGGAAGGGAAAAAATTAAGTCCCTCTCCATGTGTGATTCTCTCTTTTGCCCCAAAACATTTGCGGAATATCTGCTTAGAGTCCCTACCTTATTTCAGAGCAGTTTAGGCAACTTGTCCTTCTAGGTCTATTCTTTTGGAACGCAGGTGGCTGGTGGAAACCCACCTATTTGAGCAGCTTTATAAAATTCAGTATTTATGTGTGTGTGAAGAGAACCGTGAGAGGGAAGCCAACAAAGACACCACCTATTTACCTTTCTTTCTCTGTGTGATTGATGGGTGTGTCTCTACACACATACTGTCAGCTCATGAAGTAGGATCAAATCCTTATAATAATTTTTAAAAAATCATATATGTCACTCCCCCCCCCAGTCATTAAAGACTAACCAATTCTTCCCCACCCCCCACAATAAATTGACACAGCTACTTAGCTTGGCCAGGAGTAAAAGAGGAAAGGGATTCATGCACTGAAAGGTTTAACAGTTTTCCACAGGAGTGAATTTCAGCAGGCATAGCTTCCTTGACTAGCTACACTTGCTGAATTTTCCACTTCTGCAGTGCCACTGAAGGAGGACTGGGAATCCTGTGCCCATCCAAATGTTTTTCAGTGGCAACTCCCAGCACTTCTCACTGGCTGAGGCTGATTGGATTCCTGACTTTATATTAAATGACACAGGAATATTTTCCTCTTTTGTGTCAAATCACCCTACAGCTAGTTCTGTGTAAAAATAAAAACTGGTGTAACATTTTAGATGTATAGGCCATGATGTTTACTCCATTTTGTTTTGTTCTGAGACAAATGTGAGTTTGCTCTTTCCATTAAAGGCTTATGTTTTCTTACACCCTAAGACTATCTGCCATATCTGACAGATGCTAGAGAAGACAGTGGTAACATGACCCCCACTACTGTTGCCACTTCCCCATATTTAGATACTTCATTCATATATGTGCATTGTGGGAAATTTTTCACTTGTGCTCCTTCCTTCCAAGCACCTTTCTTCTGTTTTCTTCCTACCACCATCATTTTTCTACTGAGTTATATCTGGTCAGTTTTTAATAATTAACTCTTTCCATTACCCATGTCCAACTGTACCAGTCTGGTGATTGCCTCCAAAACACTTTGCTTGCAGTGAAGTTGTTTGAAGCTCAGCGTTCCATGTTCCCATGGTGTCCCATGTTCAAGTGTAATATTTCGCTCTGATAGACTGGTTCTACAAAAAGTTAGTGTTCCATTGTGCTCCTCATTTCTGTAGTTAAATACTGTATTTGCTGGTGTATAAGACTTTTTTCCTGAAAAGTACTGTTTGAAAATGGGGTGTGTCTTATATGCCAGCAGATAGTATTTGCCAGTGTATACATGGGGTGCATCTTATACATGGGTGCGTCTTATACACCAACAAATACGGTAGATACATGGGTGAAATTTTCTTCACCCATCCTGTCTCTGAATTTTTGCAGAAGAGATCACTAGTTATGAGCAATGTTAATACACCCCATTGCTTATTTTCATTTCCCGTTTTGTTGAGGACTTCCTCAGAGTGTGAAATAAATACTGTAGAACAGTTTTGACCACTCTACTAATTGTCAGATGCATTGGGTATGGTGGCAGAGGATGATGAGAGTTTTAAGCCATTACATGTGGAGGGCTCCAGGCTGGGAAAGTCTGTTGAACAAGGGCTAGAGATTTTGTAAGGATATTGTCTTGAATATTCTTGTTGTCTCTTGGATTGATAAAGCTATTGTGGTAACAATATAAAACTCCCCTTTACACATTATTGCTAATGATTTACCAAGACAAACCAGTGGGATTATTCTTCCTTCTCTTTGTTGTCCCTTTAAGGATAATATGGTTTCCATTTGTTTTCATACATTATAACAATTTGAGCAAGAGTCAGCAGATTGCAACATCAAGATCAGTTTAAGGTGCATCTTGAGTATATATGTGGCTGATAAAGTGAAAAAGGAGTTTTTTTTTTCTCCACCCAGAATGAAATGCATGTCTGTTGTTTAGTGCCTTGGTCAAATCTCTGAAAAACCACTTTTTGGAACACATTGCTGTTTTATGTGGGGTTACCAGGTCATCTCATTAAGCTAGTAATGTTTGGACCACTTGTGAGATAATGCCATACAGCTGGTATTTCTTCCTAATTAAAATGGCTCTTTATGACTAATTTATACTACAGGTTTACCAACACAGATACCCTCTCTAAAGTATACTGAGCCATTGCAATGTTTAGAATAACGAATAAACTCCAGGGGTTATTAGCAAGCAAAGTCAAAAGATTGGGCTGGACAGTGAAGGCATGCCACCTGTTGGATCCTTTGAAACATAACAGTCACTTGTTATAAATCACACTGGAGCTCTGACCTTCCTCTCACTTGAAGCCTAGTTTGCAGTAGCTTGGCAGAAGACAAGATCGATGTACCTTCCTTAAGAAGCAGAAGTCCTTCTTCCTTCTTCTTGCAAGCTGATAAATAAAATTGTCAACCGTATAATATTTATATCATAACTCTCCAGCTGGTTAGCTACGTTAGCCTTTTGCAGGAAAAGCGGCCAAGAGTCCTGTGGCACCTTAAAGACTAACAAATTTATTGTGAGATGTGCTTATGTGGATTAAAGCCCATTTTGTCAAATGCAAGAAGTGTGATCCTCAGCTGGCAGATATATACCAACAATAAAGTATGGTCAGAAGGCCATTAAATGCAATGAGCAGCTCTTACACTGTCACATTTCTGTGCAGAACTAAATATAAGAACAGTGTGACTTTACCAGTCACAGACTTATTCCTGGGTGGGCAGAGCCTGGGGTTGCCAGGGGCTTCTGTCTCTTTAATGGTTGTCCAGAAGAGGGTATGTCAGCAGGTATATCTTGTCACACAAACAACACCTGTTGAAATTCCCTCTACTACAAATATGTTAAAGGGATGGAAGCCCTGTCTCTTATCTCACAAGAAGCTTGTACTAAATCCTAGAAGGATTGGGTGACCAGTGAAGAGATATTGAAGGTGGAGTAACATAGTCAAAACAACTGGCCAAAAAGCCATCTAGTATATTTATGGGTGAGGGGAGATAGGAACCAAAGACCTTCCCACATTGATCTTCATGGCTATCATATTTCTAGGTGAGGTTTTATTTTCCATTATATTTGAACAATAATTACAAACTACATAGATGGAATACTGCTCTACTTTCACTTCATACATGGGCTGAAGAAATACAAATGAGAGAAATAGAAAAAAATTACAGAAATTGAGGAGTTGTCTTACAACAATATTAATGTTCGTTACTATTGCATTATAGATCTGTCAACTTTAATATCCTGAAGCTTTTCATGACTAACTTTTTCCACTTGTTTCAGCAGATATACACTAAGTATGCCTAAGCCTGAATCCAGTCTATGGTATGAAAACGTTCAGCCCTGATTATTTTATACTAAAGAGATAAAGGTTAGATTCTCTTTGTTTTTCATTAATAATAAAAAGACTACATGCTGCTAAAACCAGACAGAAGTGTTTCCAATTTGGGACCTACACACAAACTACTCACATTAAAAATGAGCAAATATGACATAAATTCACAGCAAGGAGTATGCAACTTTGAATGCATTGTGAAACTCTTGTCTTGTAAGATACTTGTTTACCTGAATCACAGGACTTTAGCTTCTAGACAAAGGTTACTATTGGAACTAGGCTGTGCTCCTACGTCTCTTTTTAAACAGGCCAGCTATCCTTACTGTCTTCGGCCCTTTTCGCACGGGCCTTTGCTCACGCGACAGCCCCGTGAGCCTCGCAGGAGTGGGAGCGTCGCTCCGCACGACGCACTTCCACTTCCGCCCCAGCTCACGGGGCTGAAGCGGCGCGAGCGCGGGTTTTTTGATTTTCGCGTCCAAGCGAAAATCACCCCGCGCTCGCGCAACGCTCCCGACGCCCACCTGCACTTACCTTTCGTGCGGAGCCTCCGGGAGCCGGCTGGGTCGCGCTTCCTTCCCTCCGCCCCTGCGGAAGGAAGGAGCGGGGTGGGGAGGTAGCGCGACGGACGCGACGCCCGCTTCGCGCGTGGGGGGGTACATGACGCCGCCCGCTTCGCGTGCGCGGGGGAGGAATCCGGCGCGCGCGGGGGGAGGAATCTGGCGCGCATGGGGGGGAATCCGGCGTGACGCCGCCCGCTTCACGCACGCGCGCGGGGTGGGAATCCGGCGCGAGGTCTCCCGCTTCGCACGGGGGGAGGGCGGCTTGCGCGGCAAGCCTCCTTCGGTGCCGCTTCCCCGCTGGTTCCTTCGCCTGCGGAAGGAAGGAGGGGGGAAGCGGCAGCCTCCCGGACGAGCCTTCTTGCGCTTGCCGGCCTCCCCCACTTGCGCTAGAAGCCTCAGTGCGGAAAGGGCCTTGATCTCTTAAGCATGCCTATTTGTTATTTGATAGATTTTAAACCCTCCCTTTCAGATCATCTACCCTCGTAACATGTTCAGTGACAATAGCAGTATAATAAAATTCTAGATAATTAAAAAATTAAAAATAATGATAGACCAGCATTTAAATTAACAGCAGTGAGTAATACATTAAAACACAACACTGTAACATTTCCCAAATACTGAACAGAACAAGATCTTTACATTTCTCCAAAAAAGGGAAAAAGAGAGAGAGAGAAGAGGCCGTAATATATATCCTGGGTTTTGCTATTATCAGTAAGAAAGGACAAAAGGTAGTATTTTAATTAGCTGCGCTTGTTTAATTTAATATTCACATTTTTAATTGACCTTCAGAAGAAGAGTTCAGAGCTAGCGTAGGATTATCCTATTTTCTCTTCATCAGTGCTGGCTGGTAGCTTCCATGGCATTGGGGTGGGCAGTCTACTCTGGGGAAAGGGAGCACCCTGGATAACTCCTTTACATTTTGGACTTAACCTCAAAGTGAATTCACAACCTCACCGACATGGATGTACAAGCCATGGCTGCCCTTTCATAACAACTCTGTGAGGTTAGCCAGAGGTAAGGACTTGCCCAAAGGTGCCCAATTGTCAAGGTCAAGACAAATGAGGGTTATATATCCAAATCTAGACTTAAGAGAGTCTGCAACTCAGAATCCCTCAGCTTAGGCAAGACAGCTAAACATTGGTGTACCACAAGCAGAAAGTCCCATCTCTCAGGGCTGGCCCAAGACATGTTGCTTCCTGAAATAAAACAGCAAGAACATTTTTTCCTCTCCTCTGATCATGGTGCCCATTAGCCACCTGTTTTGGGCACCTGAGGCAGAACCCCCCCATACACGTGTGCGCGTGCATGTGTGCACACACACACATGCACGCATGCACACAGAGGCTGGCAATCAAACCATCAGTCAATCAATCAATGCAAGGATAATTCATTAAAAAGCAATTGATTTGCTGCCTGTTCCTGACACCCACAGTCAACACTCCCAAGGGCATTATCTGCTTCTGCTTGATAGTAAGCCTGGGGCCTGGTTGTAAGTCTATTGTCTTAAGTAAAGGCAGAAGGCAATATGCCCAGCATTTGTATTAGCCTGACTAACCTTGAAGCAGATGTGCACAGCCTTTGTGCCCCTGAAGTCTATTCTGAAGCCTAGGCACAGTCAGTCTGTAGCAGGTCTCTCAGCTTTGTGTACCTGGTTCTGTGGCAGCTAGTAGCTCAGATATGAGTAGACTAATTTGAGGACTGACTTTTTTATATACATCCTGAAACTCAGCCTCTCTATTATAGCGGGACCAATGTTAGTTGGCCAGTGAATATGTTCTGTATTTAGGTTATATGTAAAAGGAACTATCCAAAGCACTGATTTAGGAGATGGGTTGGGGGTGAGGATAGGATTCAGCACCTGCAATAAGTCCTTTAAAATTTAAACCAAAATCATCCCTTGACATGGGGACCACAACTACATTGTCCTAGTTCAAAAACTGGAGACTCTCAGTAAGCTGGGTCAAAATGTTTTGAGCGCAAGTCGTGAGATTATCCATTCCATCACAGTGGTTCCTTCTAATTAAAAGTATGTCATGGTTAATATCATCCTTGATGGGAATGAGGACTGTGTGTGTGTATGTGTGTTTGTGAGTGACTGATGATTTTCAGTGTCCTTTCTCTAAGTGCTCATTGCATACTCTGAATCCTTTTCAGAAGAGCTGTTGACTTACTGCTCTTCTTCCTATGTTGTAAAATTTTGTCAGGTGCAATATATTAGTGACTATTATAGTTATTGATGTGTGTGCATGTGTGAAGAATTTATAGCGCACCATAGAAATGAGCACCATTTCTCACATATCCTGGATAAATATTTAAAGAGTCAAAGGTAGGGGAACACGGCAATAGCGTAACGACTAGCTGTGGCACATGGAAAGATGCCCACATTAAGAGGTCTCCTTGGAATATAGAAACATTGTATCCTATAAAGCAAGATAAATGGTTTGACAGAAGCTAACTTTTCATACACAATTGCTATTGCTGAAGTGAAAATAAAACTATCGCTACATTTTTAAAGGGCATTTCCATTTCCAATATTGCAGGCTTGTTGGAAAAAGGAACCATTTGAGAGACTATTTGTTTAAAGATAGAATTTAATTTGCCTGTTATACTCAGGGTAGAACTGCATGCTAGGGCTGCAGCTGAAATGTCTCCTCCTCCGTTTTCCTCCATTAATGTTTACTAAGCCAAAACACCTGATGTGACATTTTGCCTACTGTGACTTTCTATGGAATGGCAAAATTTGCAAACGATGTCACATTGAACATATCCCTTATTAAACATTGTGGATGGAAGCAGAAGCAGAAGTAGAGGGGGAGACAGGGCACTGATTCATGATTCAGCAGTGGCTATGTGTTTGTTAGAATATTTACTTCCATCCCTACTTAATATGTTGCTTTTACAGAAATGGCAGAGTTCCCAGCCACATACACCACTCTAGATAGACAGACTGAAAGTCTTTTGAGGCTGGCAGCCTTTAAAGTAGTTTGACTTCACCACCCTGTTGGTACCACCATTTTCAAACCAAAAATGAAATTTGAAGTGTGGGGTGGTCAGAATAAAAGATGTAAATCCTTGATTGTCTTATTCTCATGTGGGAGATCAAAAAATTCCATATATTTTATCCTCTCCCGCCAATTATTCACAATCCTGTTTGATGAGAGACATGCTGTGGTATACTATGCTATTCTTCCGTTTATGTTTACATGTGCTTCAGACCTCAGAATTTTTAGGTTTTTTTTTTTTTTAAATTCTCACTTATATGACTTCCTGGATTTTTTTGATCAACTCTGGGGTGGTTTCAGTACTAAAATGAAACTCACAGTTCTTTCGCCCACAGCCCCCCCCCGTTCTAATTCAGGGTGAAGGAGTCTTTTTATTTGTTATGGTTTAAAAAGGTGATCCTCAGAAATGGCAGCTGATCTGCTGCAAGTCACTTAAAGATCTGCCAGACAGAGTAATCTTAACTTGCCTTTTGCCTATCCCAACCTAACATTTTGTAATTTGTATGTATGGTGGTCCACAGGGGAGCTCTTGGTATATTTCTACAAATTTTCTGGTGATTTTTGTAAACTCACCAGGTTGAATATGGGGCAGGGCTCCTGTGTCTTTAACATTTCACAGATTCTGGAACAGTGTAAAATTTTGCTGGGCAGAACTATGTAACTTCTTTTCCCACACACACCCAATCCATGTGCTGCAATCCACCACTCCCCAGAAAAAGGTCATTTACTAGCCAGCAGAGAGCCAGTGTGGTGTAGTGATTGACCTAGGACCCTGGAGATCAGGCTTTGAATCCTGTTCAGCCATGGAAACCCACTCGGTGACCATGAATGTATCATACTCTTTCAACCCCAGAGGAAAGCAAAGACAAACCCTCTCTAAATAAACTTTTCCAAGAAAGCCTCATCATAGGTTCACCCAAGGTTCACCATTAGTCAGAAATGACTTGAAGGCACCAAGCCAGTATAGTGTCTAGGTCAAGGGAAGTAATGGTACCACTCCATTCTGCTTTGGTCAGACCTCGTCTAGAATTCTGTGTCTAGTTCTGGGCACCGAAATTCAAGAAGAATACTGACAAGCTGGAATGTGTCCAGAGGAGGGCACCAAAATGGTAAAGAGCCTGGCAAACCATGCCCTATGAGGAGTGGCTTAGGGAGTTGGATATGTTTAACCTGAAGAAGAGAAGGTCAAGAGGTGACATGATAGCCATGTTTAACTATTTGAAGGGATGTCATATGGAGGATGGAACAAGCTTGTTTTCTGCCACTCAAGAGACTACAATATGGAGCAATAGCTTCAGGAAAAGGGATTCCACCTAAACATTAGGAAGAACTTTAACAATAAGAGCAATTAGATAGTGGAATACAATGACTTGGAGTGAGGTGGTTTCCTTCTTTTGGGTTTTTTAAAAAGATTCTGGATGGCCATCTGTTGGGAGTGCTTTGATTCTATATTCCTGCATGGCAGGTGGTTGGACTGGATGGCCCTTGTGGTTTCTTCCAATTCTACGATTCTAACGACGACAACAACAATAACGACGACAACAACTACAACAACAACAACAACACAACAGCAACAACAGAGAGCTGAAAAGGGGAGTGAAGAACCATCCATCTATATTCCTATACCTGGATGCACAGCAGAGAAGGATGGCATCAGTGCTGTATATGCAGCTGTAGGAACATAGTTCCTATATATGAACATAGTTGCATATATGTCCACTGCACACACACGCATGCACACATATACACAAGTGCTCACTACTGGGCAGTAAATTGCTGTGGACAGGATAGGGGAAGAGATCCAGAAAAAGGTGGATAGTGGTGGAGTGGGGGTGGGTGGGGAGTAGATGTTTCATATTTTTGCATGGCAGAACTTTACACTGCTCCGGGTTCTGTTAACTATTAAAGATAAAGGTACTCTATCCAGTGGTTAACCTGGCACTTAATGGGTTCACTTTCCATATTTGTTCTTACATAAATGTTGTTACGCAAATCCTATGTCATCTGCAGCAGAAGGAACCAGATTTTCAGTGAGGCAATTAAGCCTATGTCTTCATGAACCAGCTCCTCTTTGCCTTCCCGTCTTCATGGTTTTAATTGGAGGTGGCATGGAAGTGACAGAGAGGGATCTCAGGCTAACTGGGAATGCATTAGAATGCATTTGGGAAAATAATCCCTTTCTTCCAGATTCTGTTTGGAAAGGGTGGAGGGCAATTCACCCATCAATAACTACTACCATTTGTCAGTTTTCTCTCAGATACAAGAGATGCCTTTTAATTTGTTTGCTGTTCCCCCAGCATATGTCTGCCTTCCCCCTTCTATCTGTCATCAAGATCCATTCAAGGTCATTTCTGCCAGTGCAACTGAAACTTGATATGTGGCTGTCAGAACTGTCGGTAGACATGAGCTGTCACGTGTCAATCCTTTCAGTATCAAAATATTGTGGCAAATCTCAAAGAATTATAATTCTTCTTTCCAATACACTTTTGAAAAATTAGTAAGGGCACAGTGTCAGTCAGTATTTGAAAATGGGAAACCAGTGCTGCTCTTTTTTTTGGTTTGTTTTTACACAGACTGTATTGACATTATTGAAATTGTTTGGGCTTCCCCCCCCCAGTCAGTTGCATCAGTTTTGCAGAAGACTCTTAATGTGGAATTAGCTAGCATTTGTAACTGAACACTTAGCGGAGAGATAATAAGACTCTTGTATCTTTGACAGGGAATTATATATAGAAAAGCAGCAAAGGGCCTGTAAGAATCCTTTCTCTTGCTTTTCTAACATGGAAAATAAAGCTAAATTGTCCCTTCACTCTAGTATCCTTTTTAGAAGTTCTTGAATTTTGATATGTCAGTGGTATTTGCTGAAAAGGCAGAGTTTCCTTCCAGTAATTTTAAGAAAAGCTATCATCAAACTGTCAACAGCCTAAATTGAGATTAAAAGTACTGAAGAGAAATCTTTGCTATTATCAGGGTTTCAGCTAAGAGCCCTTGAGCAGACAGAAAATATCTGAAAGGTCTAAAATGGGGCTGCATCATCTTTTTTGATCTGTTGGAAAAACTTGGAGATGATTGGGAGGGGGAGGCTAGGTCATTCTTTAAATAAGTGACAAAAGCTTAAACATACTACCCTGGGTTTGCAGACAAAGTCAAAATATACTGTAGTGGATGCAATGGTGTGCTTTGCATACCATTTTAGATTGACTATGGAAAGGGCTGACTTGGCTGCTGGACAGTTCCCAAAGAAGGATGAGTTGAATATCCTTGGTACACCTGGGTTGGCAAAGATCAAAGTAAGCATGTGCTCTAGGTGTCCCTTGGGAAATCCTTATTATCTGATTTGTACCTCTGCTATGACAGAATTCCTGTTATTTTGTTTTTGAGGAGATACTATGTTTACTATTCTATACTATACTATACTATACTATACTATACTATACTGTACTGTACCAGTACGCCCACTTTCACGCCACCCTTTCAACCAGGCTGTTTCCAGAAGGAATTCTGCTTAGGTTGTATTCATGTGTTTGTTCACATGGAGCATCAGACCCACAGGGCTGAGTGGGGTTTACTTTAAAGTAGAACTACTGTATTTTCTGGCATATAAGACTCACTTTCTTTGGTGAAAATACTGTTTGAAAATGGGGTGCGTCTTATATGCTGCTGTGTCTAGTATGCTGACAAATAGTATTTGCCAGGGTATAAATGGTGTCTTGTACACTGGCAAATACAATACTCAGAACACTTCCACAGATATGCTTGATGTGCAGATATTCTGTAATAAAAAACAATTGGGCCCATTTGAATTTAAAAATTCTGATCACAATTCAACCTAGTATCAGTGTAACAGAACTTGATTGCCTTTCCTTCTTCTCTGCAGTCCTCAGAACTGTTCTAAAACAAGCTGGGGAAGATTGCCCTTTTTTCAAGTATAGGTGTTGTAGGGTGCCATGGAGACTGCTTTCCTCCCGCTTAGATTGGATTCTGCTGTTCCACCAGTATAAATCCAACACTGGATTGCACCTTCTGTTAAACATTCTATAGATTAAAAAAAAAAAAATTTAAGAATTGCAAACAAACAAACAAGGTTATTGTGGTGATAGTTTACTAACTCTTCTCCTGTACAGGATAAGGATGTAACTTGTCATTAATTTCATTGTCACCGGCAAGAACAATTAATTAACATTGTCACACAAGCCACATCTGCTGAAATTAACTCTTCTAGACAACTGTTAAAGGGACAAGAGTTTTGTTTCCTTATCTCATGTGGCAACTCTAGTTCTGTACAGTTTTTTACCTCTATTGACACATCAGGGCTGTTGTCAAACCATTCACTTGAGCGAAAGTGCTAGGCAGGAAGAACATTTCTGCACAGAAATGTTTTCTGTAGAAAAATAACATTTTCTTTGTTGTAGAAACAGTATGGGTTTTATCTCAAATGAGTTTTCCAGAGAAAACACTAGAAAGACTCTTGCTCATGTTCTTTGTTTTCTTGGCAGGGTGGTTTGACTGTTGAGGCACCAATTTTTAATCAAGGATGAATAAAATAAGCAAAGATGCTGTTGTGTTGAATCAATTCTTGTTCTTGGTTTTGTTTTAAATGTGTGCTTTTTTCCCTCATAACTAACAATGGTTTTAATGATCAATGGGTGTAATTATCTTTCTGTGAGGTGTTATCTGGATTTGGTTGTTTACTACTCAGTTTCTCACTGCAGGTTGAAAGCATTGCTATAGCAATTGGTCTAATGTTAAAACTTATTTTAAAGAAAACACACACACAGATTTACTAACAAAACCCATCTGTAGCTTTAGAAATGTATTTTGATAATATCAAGGTATATCTCACAAGAATGCTTTTTAATAAATATTGTAAGATCTAAAATTCCTCTCCCCAGTAGGAAATAATGTTATACTTTTGTGATTTTTTTTTTCAAAAAAGTGTAATTGGAAGTTGTTATTATTACAAGGGTTATTTTGTATTCCAGTTTTTAAATGACATTTAAATAAATTCTGTAATAGGCTTTTGCAACTAATACTATCCCAATAATTTATTTTATTTAATATATTCTATACTCTGTATATTTTGAGACTAGTTAGCCTTTTCTCCCAAGGCAATGAGGTTGCATCCAGTAGTTATTGCTGCAGCTGGAAGAGGTGGACCTTATGTGAAGCAAGAGCCTGATACATTACATATAGTAAGGTATCCCAGACCAGGCTATGGGTTGTCCTGATCTCTAAAACTGATAGCCAGTTTTGTAGCTATGCCATTTCAGCTGCCTCCCCTGCCATGGTAAGAGAAAGGATGAAAGAGAGATAAGGTTCACAATGTGATTCAAGGATATGCTTCCAGATGTACTCAAGATAAAACTGTAAAAAGGAAAAAAAAGGAAAAGAGCAAGAACACTGTGTGGTAGAACATTCCTTCATACCAGCAATTGTGCTTAGATATGGGAATTGTGCCACTGTGCAAAACTATCACTGCTAGGACTGAGGCCTAAATACTCCATATATACCAAGTTTGGGGTGATGCAATGGTAATATATGAAGTCTTAAGACATGAGAGGGAGATGAGATGAAGATCTGAGCAGTGGCAGTTACTGGATATCAAATGAGAAAAGTCCAACTCTTCCCCCCTTCCCCCTCTTTTTGGTAATTGATTGGGCATAGGAATATCTTAAAAGGAAAGAGGTGAGAGTTTACTCACCATACGAGTCATTTTAAAAGTTATACTTCCACATATCCAGTCAGAATTCCCAGTACTTTGAAGTTCCAGGATTATGAAAACAGAAGTAGTTCAGTGTACATCTTGCACTGTGGTACCTGTATGAACATCTTGGCTGGATATGCATGCTAAGACAGATAACTGAATTTACTTTTCTTGCAGGCTTCAGCTGATTCTGCCTCCATTTCTCCTCAGATGAACTATACGCCCTTGCCATCTGGATCCAGGGACCTCACCAACCACAGAGGTAAATACACAGAGACATACACATGGAAAAACATATTGTTATGAATGACTACAAGGTGATAAACTTTATTGTATGGCCATTAGAGTTCATTACTGCTCTGCTGGTACTCTGGAGAGAATTCACCACTCTTTTTAGCTCTTGATGAGAACAGCACACTTGGCAAAATTAGAGTTTAAACATATTAAATAGGCTCCAGAGGTACTCTACTGGGAAAGCAAATGAATCTATTAAATAACACTTAGCAACTTCAACAGAAATGTGATCAACTCAAATATTGCTCAATAGACAATTGCATACTTCACTGATGATTTCAAGATACTTTGTAAATACTGTTGTAAGCAAAATACTAAAATATATTTCTCTTGCAGCTTAACAGTAGAAGTTATAGAGGGGTAGTTTGTTTGTTTGTTTGTTTTGCCTTAGTACAAATTTATATATCACTAATTCTTTGGCATTCTTTTCTTTTTACCATGAAAGCAAGGAAAGAGGAGGAGAAGGATCTGTATATATCTGTTTGTTTGTTTTTTAAAAAAAAAAGGTTTTGAGAATTTTAAAGAGTAGCACTTGCAAAAAGACAGCCAGTGTGGTGCGGTCTAGGACCATGGAGATGAGGGTTTGATTCCCCTCTCAGACATGGAAACCCATTGGGTGACCTTGGGTGTATTACACACTCTCAGTCCCCAGAAAACCCATGATACATTCACCTTAGAGTCACCATAAGTCAGAAATGACTTGAAGGCACACAACAACAACACTTGTAGAAAAACATGTAAGAGAATATGACAAAAATGGCATCTATAGTAGCTGAATCATTTCAAATATCTTATGTTTATTTCAAAAGGAGGGAGTTAGTATTTTTTAGCATATCTGTAGTAGGAAACTAAGGCAACAAATAAGAATTATTTTCTTCATAATACAAAGTTGTCATTTATTTTACTAGCGGATGCTAGTTCAATTCAAGGATTGGGTTGTAGTTGTTGTTGTTGTTGTTGTTGTTGTTGTTGTGTGCCTTCAAATCATTTCCAACTTAAGGCAAATCTATAATGGCTTTTCTAGGGGCTGAGAGTGTGTGACACACCCAAGGTCAACCACTGGGTTTCCGTAACTGAGCAGGGAGTCGAATCCTGGTCTCCAGGATCATAGTCCAATGTTCAAACCAATACACCACACTGATACACAGGCAAAACAAAATAGCCATGGTATATGAGGTATGATGATGCTTATAAGAGAATAAATGAGATACCTTTAGTTACTGAATCTTGGTTTATCAAGTTTCTTGAGGTCATGGGGCTTATGGAATTGAATTTGGGAGTTTTAAGGATGACATTTGCCAGGATCAGGAGATGAAATTGGGTGGCATTTCCATTTTTAAAAATGAAAATCAAGTTTCGCCTTGAACTTATTGTTTGTGCTTTCTTTAATATAGTTTTGAAATATATTTAATGTTGTGGTCTTGGAATCTGTATCTTAATTATTCTCTTACAGTGGGACACAGAACTGCAAGAACATACTAGAAACTAGGCAATGGCTTAAACTTTGCATAGGAGAGAAGGCTATTGATAAACAAAATAGAAAAAAAAAAGCTTGCTGATTTTCCCTTGGCTCAAAATCCCTTCTTCAATAGGACATTTCAAAACTAATTCAAAATTTTAGGATTTTAAGACTGGGCAACTCAACAGCTATGCACCCAACTCAATTAAGTGTACCGTATATTATGATCTCTGAAACTTGTACCTTAAGCTGACAGAAATGTACATAGGTTGAAATTGGAGATTGGAATGTGGTTGTGAAGTGGGTGCACTCTGAAATTTTCCCACAGTATAATGTCGAATACTTTTTCAGTCTGAGAAAGACAGATCCAGTGGAAAATATCAGCATATAGGAAAGTTGGGAGGAAAGTTCAAGAAACACTGATAAGAAAAGCAAAGCTATCAAAACTTACTACTTGGAAATATAAGTTGATTTATAATGAGTCAAACCACTGGTCCACCTGGATTGGAGTTGGGAACTGTGCATCCCACAAGCTCCATGTTGGTCTCTGGAGAGGTTCTCTGCCGCACTTGGGTCCACCAACCCCTTTGGCCACAAATGGGCTCCAGGAGGCCTGCTTGAGCCTATAAACAATGTTTCAGGCCTTAGCCCACCTAAAAACAGGGGAAAAAAAGAAGAAGAAAAAGAAAAAAGAAAAAGAAAGAAAACAATTGAAAAGGAAAGGAAAAACAAAAAAAGTGAAAGGCACTGGAAGTAACTTATGGGTCCTTTCTACAAGACATTGTCATCCCACAATGGGGATGGGAGAAAGATGGAACTGTGACAACTGTTAGGCATTGACATTGTCACGGTCTTGTCCTTCTCCTGTCCCTAGGTGGCACAATCATAGAGTAAATCATTGATGGGTTTTCCCTGTCAATGACCCATGATTGCACTGCCATTTTACACTTACCTAGTGTACAGAGGGTCTCGAAGCAGAATGGCCTGGGAAAGTACCTGGCTGCACTGCAGCAGGAAGTGGTGGGGCCGTTGTGCTTCCTGGATTGTGGAGGCAGCTGATGCAGAGGGGAGCATTCCTACCACGCTCCCCTCCTAACAGAACCATTGCCAGGATCCCCCAGAGCACCTCCAGCATAAGGCAGGGTGTGGAAAGGGCCATGGTTTCCTCAAATGTCACTTCTGGGAACAGTAGTGTGGTCTTTTCAGAGTCTAGAGGAGCTAGAAATGGCCCTCTGACCCTTGGACCGTGCTGATCTAAATTGCTATTACCAGTACTGCTTGTGGGACTCACTGAGGTTTCAGACAACCTTTCCCTACTCTGTATGGAAAGTTTGTTGTGTAAAACTGATTGCCAATCATTGTAGAAAATAACGATCCAGACGGGTCAATGGTTTGACTCAGTATAACGCAGGTTCTTATGTTGAGAAGGATAATATTTTGTACTGCTATTTTGTCTGGTTATCTCTATCAATGAAAATATAGTGTGTGATTTTTCTCCCCCGCCATTTTATTTATTGTACATGTGTGGAGCTTAGCAAGTGCTAAGGTTTCATCATGTTTACTCCATAGCAAATTGGGCTTCTGTAGCGGTAAACTGATGGGTGATACCGCATGGGGAAGGTATTTCTCTGAAAACAGAGTCACATTACTAGAGTTGTTCCTTAAGAAAGAGTTTGTCTCATCTCATTTTTCTCCAGAATTGTCTTGTCTGTGTATATATTTTTCAAAGATTTAAATATTAGTAGTTTTGAAAGACATTCTTCAGTATTCAGGTGAATTGTGGTATGGTTTGGTCTTATAAATAATATTGCTACATATTTTATTTTCAGACCTGGAAAACATTTGGTGTTTGTAGCTGGAATACACTGGGCAGAAACTTATTAGAAATAAATACAGTAAAGACCTCTAAAATTAACCCCATATGGTCAGCTACTATAATGTGTGGGACATTTTATTGCTGTTTTTAAGCATGAAAATCTAAGCACGTCTCTGAAATTTCAGTTCTGTATATGATGAAGATGCTTTGTGTGTATTGGGAGGAGGGAGAGGGAGACACTCACATACACAGAAATAGACATCTAGAGTTTAAGTTGTACAGTTATAAACAATTCACTAGTTTAAAAGCAACACAACAAAGGATTTCACTGCCCTGAAAGCAACACATTCTTTTTTTTAAGACTGAAACTTTTCTAAGAGAGAGAACAACTCAAAATTAAGTAAAATTGTTATCTGCAAAAATTTATCTTTAAGATAGTGCAACCTTATTAATTGTCTACTTCCCTAAACAAAGAGGCACAAAATAATGGCAAAGATGCTGCAGTAATGTATGAAGCAACACTGGTGGTTGGCCCTGCAGAAGCTGTCTGAAAACGGATAGGAAAGAACAATTAAGGGGGGCTCTAAATAAACTGCTAGGGAAGTAACGGGGGACAAAGCAGACAGTCTTAGTGGACTTGGGCCAGCTGGAGTACAAGGAAGTTGAATGAGGAGACAGTGAATGGAGATGAGCAAGGCCTGTGGAGCTGGCCTATGAGAAGACAAAGAGTAATTGAGATGGAGAGAGAAACTGATGGTACAGGAAAACACAGATGCCAGAGAAAGAAGAAGAGAAAAGGATGGGCCATGGTATTCCTGGAGGAGTAATATGGATGTCCTTGGAAGCTGGGCATAACCAGGAGGTAGACATAGTGGAAGACAGGCCTAGGGGATTGCTCCAGTCAAGATGAATCCCTACCAAGAAATGAAGGGAATCAAAGGTGGTGATCCAGTGATCCAGTGCTACTTCATGCAAAGCCATTGAAGGTGTTTCAGTTTAAATCTGACAGAAGGAATGAGAAATTTGGACACAAGGGCATCACACTAATGTCAACCATGCTGACCTGCTACTGAGACTGAGATAAACCCATGAAATGTTACATTGAGTCCTAGAGTATTCATAAGACTACAACCTTAGGAACCCTACAGTACATACTAATACAAAAAGTCAGTTAACTGGATGTAAAGCAACAGCAGCTGTAGAACATTACAAAGCCAACCTCGCTTTAGAGTTGTACATTTTAGCATTTAAACAGCGGGCAGCGTTCCTCTCATTGAATACTAGGTATAGTGGTCACCAGTATTTATCTATCTATTTATCTATTATCAGTACTTGTCTATTTTTAATTTATGATTTTATATACAATTTAACATTTGCTTAGCATTTTAGAGTACCCCAGAGTGCTTCATACAGTTTATGACTATTAGTAACCCCAAATCATTATCCCAGCCTTGAAAGGAAATGAAAGTTGAAACCATGGGTTAGTTGAACTCACCTGGTGATTTTGCAACAGAGACAAGATTCTGACTTGACACTTACTGACTGGTTGCTTACACATATCTTTATTTATTTACTTAAAGAATATATAAGCTGTGTCTCCTCTAAAGATTCACTGAATATTAAAACATCACAAAACATTAAACAACAATACAATAAATCTGAAATGGGTGAAACAATACAATGAGTTCGAAATGGAACCAGCTGAAGATACAATGATTTTAAAATCGCAAGAAATATAAACAGCTCACCTGACATTGAAAGGAATACACTGTTGTGACTGAGCATGTCTTCCTCAAAAGGATGTTCCATAGTGAAGGTACCCCCACAAAGAAGGTACTCATTTTTGTCCAGACATAGTTAAGGCATTTCCCTATAGCTGGAATACAGAGCAGATCTTCTTCTGACAATCTTAGTGCATGGGCAGTTTGATATGGAAGATATTTCCTCCCTAAGCCATTTAGAGTAAGGGGAGGTTATATAATAAGGACAGATACCCTGGAGTATTTAATTCAAAGGAATCTAGTAAAGATGCCGCTTAGATGCTTGCATGCCTTAAACAAAAGTATAGATTTGGCATGGTCTCTAGCGGTTTTTACACTGGTAGAAACAGAGTTGGCAGCCAAGTTTTCAAAGTTGCAAGTCCCTGTGATCTAAGTGGAAGGGAGTTAAGCATGTTTGAAATCAAACTAATAATAGTATTTAAGTTTGGCCAGATTTCATCTTACATGAATAGAAGGAGAGGAGAGATTATCCAGGGGTGAGGTAAAAGTGGCTCTAAGCAAGACTTTGCTGGCTCGTTTTGACGTTGACATGTATATCCTCAAGGAAATAATAATTAAGGGATGTGTTCCAGAAATCCAGGTGTTGTGAATTGAGTTTGGAACATCCTGCTGGAAGTCTGTATGTGAGCCATCAGTTTTTTCTTTAGAAAATAAGGAAGTTCTCTGGGCTCAAAAACCCTCACACATTCTTAATTGGAGTCAAGAGTGTACCAAGAAAAGAATGAAACACATAAACATGCCATTTTGGAATCCAACTCCTAAGGTTTTTCTATTCCCTGAATGGTCTCAATCTCACATAAAAGACTGAAACAGCTATTGCATATGTAAATATTGGCAGCTTTAAGGGAATTCTTTTCAACCCAAAGCTAAGGGAGAGAATGACCACTGCCTTTGTTCATCTCCAGAGGGAACTGTTTACAAGACTCTGAATCTCCTGTGAGCAACTTAATGCAGCTGTAAATTAACTCTGCTTGGGGCTCAAAAAGAGTAAAAAACCAGAACCTTACTCATCTGTGTTTCACCACATTTTCACAATTTCCACTCCTCTCACCCTCATTTAGAACAAAGATACAAAGGAGGTTATTTTCTTGCTTCTTTAAATCCAGAAAAATGCATAATTAGTTATGCATGCCCAAGTAGCTTTGGATTTGTGTTTTCCAAGTTTGATACCATACCCTAGGCCTGATGGCAAAGCTATTTTTATTCTGTGAAGAGGTTCAGAAGTACTTTGGTGATTCAATTAAAAAAAAACTGAAACAAATTATTTTAAAACAATTATTTTAATTCTAAGCTGCTTCTCATCAGTTTCAATCTGGGCCTAGAAACTTCCTTGTCACATGGGCTCTTCATTATCTATTGCTTCTCCTCCTTTCCACTAACTAGCCTTATTGAAGTGAAGTAGTTTAGTTCTCTAGAACCCTAGAATTGAAGACTGACATCTAGATGTGGTTGCAGGACGGAAGCAGACAGAAGTTAAAAAACTGTAATGCACATAGAGACTTCCACATGGTTGAGAATTCCAAGTATGCATGAATTTAAGTTGTTTGCATGTAAATCCTTCTCTCTCAACTGAACTGTAACTAGAAGTGTGACTAACTTTTAGCTACAAGCTATGTGGTCCCCAATAAATTCAACATATTGATGCTGACATCTGAAAAACCTCCTGTACACTCAAGGTGCCAATTGCCTTTTTTCCCCTCAGCAAATGACATGGGCTACAGAATTCTCATGTTTAATTCTCTGCCAGGTAAACATTCCCACTGTTGTGCTGCCTTTTCATTATTTGATAACATAAGAAAGATTGTGTTAAAATCCTAAATGGTAAATCTTTTTAATTTTCCAATTTCAGATTTTTGCAAGGTTTCATATGCATCAGTTGCTGATAAAGAGAGGGAATGATTTGTCATATCTATGAAGAAATTCAATATGTAACTTCTGATATTTATCAGCAGTTCTGTTACAGTAATTCTATAAAAAAGAAATACTGAAATACAATTTTTTCTTTAAAAGTATGGGCAGAAGGTTAATTGCTCAAGTAACCAGCCACCTTGTTAAAACTTGTAAAGGTTCCATGTACATTAGCCTCCTGTTCCTCATCTTCAACTATAATGCCTACTTTTATATTCTTGGAAAATCCTGTAGAAGAAAATACTTAGTGCTGTAGTATGATCTGTGTTTCTCGATTAAGCCAAACAGCTTGTAATTGTATATAGTGTTAAGCAAAATATTATAGGAATAGGTTGTTGTGGGTTTTTTGGGCTATAAGACTGTGTTCTAGTAGTATTTGCTCCTGACATTTTGCCTGCATCTGTGGATTCCAACCATGAAAGCCATCAACTTTACATATTCTAAGAATTATTCATTTCTTGCTTTAAACATGATTTCCTTGTTTCTAATTCTCACTGACTGGCAGAATAAGAATCCTTCAAAAATATTTCACAAACTTAGTTTTATCTCTTTAGAACAGTGTTTGCCAATCTTTTAGATTTTTTTTATTTTGGACTTCCATTTGATAGAATAGATATTAGAAACCTCAGTTAGTTTTGCACTGAGGTCTTCATTTAACCATTATAGGAAAGAACTGGTTCTCTTATGGACTAGTAACTGGTTAAGGAACAGGAAACAGAGGATGGGACCAGTCAAGTCCTATTAAGACATTTATAATTAAAACAAAATTACTCAGGAAGATGTAAGCAAAAGAATACAAGGGTTGCTCTCTAAATGGGGAGAATAAACTATGAATCAAGGCAAAAATGTCAATCGCATGCGTGCTGATTCATTCTGTACTGTCAGGGACTAATAAGGACAAGTCTTGGGATCATGGTAGGTAGCTGATTGAAAATATCAATTAGTGAGTTGAGGCAGTGAAAAAGGCAAATTCTGTGATGGGAATTACTTAGAAGGGGATTGAAAATCAACTGCTCAGAATTTGTAATTACTTTATCTAAAAGTGTAATGCAATTACTTGTCTAACAATAAAGATATGTCTAGTAGTCATATCTCACAAATGATGTCACAAATTCCCATGGGGAAAAGTGTTGTATCTCAGTGTTGGAACTACAGAGGGATGAATGGGCTTCAGTTTCACTAAATTTCTCAGTTTCCAGTCTTAATTCAGATCATCCCAAATGCTGATTTTTAAGAAAAGATTGTATGAAAATTTGTACACATTTTGTGTGGTATTTGTTTAACATGCACATTGTAATGAGCAGTCCATTATACACATTTTTGCAAGCAATTTTTTAATATATAGTATCCATTTCTCTGAGTTATCATCTAAATTGTTTTCACTACTGTGTGCATTTTTTCACCTTTTCCTAATATGTGGCTTTGTGTATGCATTTTTGATTGGAAAATTCCACTGAAACATTCTGAAGTTCCATTTATTGTATGGGCTTTCTTTTAACTGAAAGTGTGTAAACATTAAATTCATAGATTTTCAGTTGTGATACAATCCTACTTACTAAAAAAAAAAAAAAACAGAATCACTATAAAAACTAAGTCCTAGGGTTTGCATACAGATTTCAAAGATGGTGAACTGAGGGAGTGGATATGCAAGGGAAAGAGATAATGTTAATCTTCAAAGAACTCAAGGTCTGGGGGGAAAATAGCAACCCATTGCACCTTGAACTGTCAAAGTCCAAGTACTGCACATGATCCCTGCCCTTAAATTGGTGGGAAATGTCTCTGGCAGCAGAGGACAAATGAAGTTGAAGGTTTGGGTGCTTTAGGCAAGCTAATGCTACCCTAACACCATCCCTATCCCCATGTGGCTGTTTGTAGCTTTGAGACAAAACGTAGGTGATTTTGCTTTGGTTCTGAAATGCTGTGTGGTCTGGGGCATCTTTGTCTCAGCAATCCACAATACCATAATTGCTTCCCCCAAAAACATTTGTTACCAAATGGAATGTGGTCAGTAGATGAAGAAACTGAGCTCAAAGCAGAAGATTCAGATACAGTGTTCTTCTCTTATCCCACAAAACATGATGATTTTAAAAAAAAAATACTAAGCATGAAAAAAGAGAGCTGCTTTGCTTCCAGAAAGTTAATTATTCTGTTCATGTTATCCCTAGCAATCTTTACTGTGGTGGTGATTGTTGATACAGTTGTTAGGCTCCTATCCCAGTTTACAGCCAGAAGCTTCATCTATTTAAGCCTGAAATTGATTGCTGGGAATGTCACAGAGTAATTTACATAGCAACTTATCATAATTAGTCAGAGTTTGTAGTTTCCTTAATGTGAGCTGCACTTTATGCTTAGCAATTGATTTTTCTGTATATCTCTGTAAAGCATTTTAATGTGTGCCATCCAAAAAATAAAAATCTGTGGGTAGTTTTTTATCATTTAGTTAACCTGAGGAATAATAAAATATATTTAATCAGGGTCTATAAATAGGAAGTACTCACTTTAACTCGTTTAATATGGTACAATGAGATGAATAAGAGGGGAATACAAGTGGTGAAAAGATATTGCAGTACAATTTCAGGGAGAAATCACAATGAATATAAAATATTCTTGTGTTTTTGGCTTCTGTAGTGCAATTCATTACAGATCTTCCCCCGACACACCATTGCAAGGGCAGTGAGCTAGAAGACAATTTTGGATATCCACTGAAGTGTCCATAAAGGAAGCAAAACTGGCATGAAGCTGTAAAACTACTAGCAGTTACTATGTAATATTGTTCCCAATCAATATTGTTTAAAATATGTTTTTTCTTTCTCAAACTCTTGCTAAATCCCTCATCCAAGCCCTATCAGTCCATTATTATGGCAGCTTGGATATACTGCTACAGAGAAGTATCTTCCTGGCTAAGTAAAAATAAAAATGTTCATTCAAGTAATCCAAATGTAAAACCAAGAAAAACAGGACATTTGCTTATTCTGTGTATGTTTTTAAATTTTGTATAACCATTACACAATTTCACTGATCATGGAAGTGGTAAATTTAGGCAGAACCCTGAAGTTTCTTCCCCAGCCATTATAAAGGAACAAACAGCATGGTGTAGTGGTTTGAATGTTGGAGTACAACACTGGAGACCAGAGTTCAATTCCCTGCTCAGCCTTGGAAACCCACTGGATGACCTTGGGCACATCACATACTCTCAGTCCCAGAAAACCTAATGATGGGTTCACCATAGGATTGTCATAAGTTGTAAATGACTTATTGGCATATAACAACAAACACCTTATTTGGATGTCCAACTCCCAATTTATGAAGGGATGAGTGAGATGGCACTCACCACCTCCATTCCCTCTGTATTATCCTGAATGACTTGGCACCGTGTCTTTCAGCTTGCTGAGAGTGAAAGTCTGTGTTCCTTCCTGTTATGATTTAGAAACCTGCATCATAAGAATCACACAGGACCATTAACAATGGAGTAGATCTGTTGCACTTTTGGAAGCATGTGGTAAAAGTGGATCAAACGTACATTCATTAATTTTTGAGGCATATGTTTCCATGGCAGTGAACAAATAGAAATGCTCCATTTCCATTACTAAAAAAAAATTCACTTCCTCTCTGTGTAAGTGTACATTCACCCTAAGTAAGCAATTCCTCTCATTTGAGTTTTTGATAGCATTTGTCTGTAATTTTCCAAGAATAATTTCTGCAGGCATACAGCTATTTCACTTTCTTGAAAAGTAATAAAAGGTTAGTTCTTCACCCAGTGTCCCATTCTGTGTCTTTCTTTGCTCCTATAGAGTTTCAGCACATGCACTCAATCCTGCTCATAGCTGATTTTATTTGAGTATGTACATATTTGAGTATGTATTTCAGAAACCTCTGGTAAAATTATTGCTACCATCATTCATTCTTCCCTTTCTCTTTTAAAATATGTCTTTCTGCTGTCTTGCTACCATTTTTGTACAAAACTTTGATATGTCCAGCAGGGCAATTGAGGTTAGAAAGACTACCCTTTAGTTGTAGCTTTGCTCCATTGTACTGGTTGTAATAAAATTGCCTCATATGCAGTTTCTAAGAGATAGAGGACAAATACCTTTTGTCATTCTGTATCTTAAAACAGATGGGTGTGGCTTGATCGATCCGTTCAGTGTGGCCTTGTCCTCACTGAGATAATAAACTTGTTTGGGGCTGTACCACTTCAGATTGCAGGTGAGAGCATATATATATAGTGAGCATATATATTCTTTCCACCTAAAAAAGGAGAAAAGATAAAAAGATGTTGGGCAAAGCACTGGCGTAGGGATGTGGTGGGTAACTAGGGCGGTGCACCCTGGGTGGCACTTTTTTGGAGCAGTACCAGTCCTTGCCTGCCTCCCTGTGCCATCACCCCACCCACGTGCACCATCGCCCTGCCCACGTGCACCATCACCCTGCCCATGTGCACTGTAGCCCACCCACATGTGTTGTCACTCCACCCATGTGTGCCATAGCCCCACCCACATGCATTGTCACCCTGCCCATGCCGGTCATAGCCCTGCTCACACCCCTCCTCCCTTGCCCCTGCCCCACTGGCAGCAAGCTCTGCCACTGGGACAAAGGTATACTAGTTTCACCTCCTGTCTTATGTGTTAATTTTTTATGGACATGACAAGCATTCATTGTAGGGATCTTACTTGTGATCTAAAATGGTACAGGCCAGACACAAATCTATTCACTCCATAAGAACTGTACCTAAAGTGATCATTGGCAAGGAGAGAAGAAAGTCAGTGTGGTTGATTGATTAATGAGAAAGGATTTAAGCATTTTTAGCAAAAATTCATAGAAGCTAAGCAAATTGAGGCTGTAGTACTTTGGAAATATTGCGAGGTGATGTGACTCATTGGTAAAGAAAATGATACCCAGTAGAGTTGAGGACAGTCGGAAAAGAATAAGAGCACATTACAACTGGATTGACCCAATCAGAGAAGCCACAGCCCTGAGCAGGTCTGTTAATTGCAGGGTCTCTTGGATGCCTTGAATTCATAAGTCAAAGCTATTTGACAGCAAATAACAAGCATAGATCAAAATTAATATGGCAAAATACAGATTAAATCACTATTACATCTAGTATGAATCATTAGTGTGATGGTTACTTGAATCTCCATGAATTTTTTTCTAAGTTTCCAAGCATAAGTAGCCCATTTTGCCTTTCAAAACAGAATAAATGTATTACAGTATGAAAATAAGAATTTAATCTGGAGACAAAAAAAATGAAGAGAGTTTGTTAAAGTTAATGAACCACTTAGCAGGAAATGCAACCAGTTACTTCAGCTTCTTCCTTCCATTTTCCCCCAATGGGCCACCAGTGAACATCCTGTGCTGTTGTATAGTATTTTTCTACTCTTTTGGTTACAGCAAAACATTTGCTTGAACACAGCTTGTACAACAGTAGTGAGAGTCTTGTTTCTTTGTCTGCATTTTTTCTAGAAACCACACAGATGTTGCTGAATGTTTAATACACTGCAGTTGGTTTTGATTCTGACCCATGACTTAATATGGTTCAAAACATACATTTATTTGGGTCATTGGATTCATGTTGCTGTCACTTTTTAAGCTGAGCAGTTTCTTGTCTGTGCTGCCAAGGAATGTTGGATTTCTGTCAGGATACTGTAGGCTGTTAAAACTTTGGCATAAAAAAGTACCACTGTCTTGTGTATAATAATGATGGGAGCAGGCAGTCATGTGGAATGAGGGATGGGTGAACGAGCTTGAAAATGTACATAAATGCTCTCAGAGGCTTTGCTGAGAACTTGGATGAAATGTTTCTTGAGGCACTCGAGAAAGAAAATCAGTTAATAGATTTGAAATGGGAAAATGCTTTCAATTGGTGAAGTCATCTACCATCCCGAATTTTAGCCATAAGTCTAAGGCTTTGAAACCAGGAAGACGTGATTCATGATTTCTTGCCAAGCTGGCTAATGGACTTTCCCGAGACTTGTGATTAAGTGTGTAGAATCATGAATGCTGTCACAAATGACTGTAATGCTCACAGATGATTAGGATTAGGGTGCAAGAACAATTTTGTAAAGTAGCAAGAAACAGTAAGGCTTAAAAATATACTGCAGTGGTATTTAAATTGTACTCTGTAGAATCTTGAGAACATCAGAAGCTTTTATGACAAGATGGTAATGGCAGAGAACTTTGCATGAAAGACAGCTTGCCCACCAATACAATTGTCCACTGAAATTCTAACTTATGGCAGGAAACTGCTTGGAAACTGTTGAGGCACATTATAGGGTACTTATTTTAGTGGCAAACCTATCCTGGCTATACAGTTACATGTTGCAGATGGGATCTCACACCACCAAATGTTTTTCCATACAAATAGATCAGAGTTAGGCAAAATGTGGCCACAGATCACATGTGACCCCCTGGTTTTGTGACCACCAGGATCAAATTTTCTAAACTAACTTTCTTTCTTTCTTTGCCCCAAAATGCCTTCAGATTCACTCTAGAGGATGTAAAGAGTATTTCTGCTATGTTTGGAGGCCCCCTGGGTCCTCAAGGGATCAAAAATGATTTTTGCAAATCCCCACCTCCCCAAAGCTTATAATAATAGTTTATCAAATGAACTGCCAAACTGTCGAAACCATATTGATTAGGGTTGGGGAGATATTTTGAAAATCAATTCGCTGGCGCAATCTGTTTTTTGAGCAAATCTGAACAAAAAATGAGAGAGAGAGAAAGAGAGAGAGAGAGATGCCAGATTCTCTCGAACAATGTCATGCCTGCATCTTTTGGTTGTTCATCATAAATGGTTGAAAGCTCATAGATTCCAGAAACTCAGAAGTGTTAATTAGTTGATATATGGTAAAACATTCTATAAGGGATGGCACTTCAAACAACAATACTGCTATTCATTGACTTGTTTTTCTTGGAGTAAGATAGACCTCTTCAAGAAAGTTTGGATGGTTATTAGGAGAGGGTGCAGTGATCCTCTGACCTACTGCAGTTTTCAATAGCTAGCTCGTATTCCACTGCAAGGTCAATATTGCAAAAGATGTTCCTTGAAGAGACATGAGGTGGTTCAATAATGTCGGTTTGAGAACCTCTGGAATGGGCCATTTTCTCTTTCATCATACAAGGGTGTGTTCTTTAAGCATAGCCAGCCTCTACATGGAATTCCAACATTAGTGCATAAACACACCCCTTTACTGAAACAATAACTGCTGTTAGAACACATGAAAAATTAATCATTAATGCTGATGGGCGTTATGTGTGGGTAGGGAGACTGTAGCAGGTGTGCACTTCAATAAATTTCAATTGATTGTAAAAGTCTGTAGCCAAATAGCTTCATCATCTGGTCTTTCAAAGCTTGTAGACAGGCAATTTTTCATGATTTTACCATTTTGGCCAAATGAACCCTTTTAAATTAAATATACCCCATGATTCCAGATGTTTGTTTATTTGTTCCAGTGAGGCTGTAAAAATGACTGTGCGGTCAAATTAAAGATTCTTTGAAAGGGAAAAATGAAAAAAAGGATAAAACTGGAACGTGAAATAAGCATGAAAATTCCCAGGAATCTATATCTGGAAAGGAGCACTTTTGTTTTAAAGATGTGTCCTTGAGAGGACAGCAGTTCTTTAATTAAGGTCACAGTATAATATTTTTTTTAAGGAAAAAAAAAGATGGAAGTTATTAATGTAAGCTCACAGGATCTGTTTTTATTTTTATTCTAATTCCTATTTGTGGACATCTTTAATTTTATTTTTAGAATCCATTCCACATCAGCAGTTAATTTCCACAATGACTCAGGGCCCATTCCTACATGTGTCATATGGTACAGGAGGTGTTGCCCCACTATGCAGTTGCAGCATCTCTGATGGAGGGCTGCATGTGGATGTGTGAATTAAATAACTAGGTTTTCAGGTTTGAGAGGGTCCCTGTGCTCTCCCCCCGCCGGCTAATTAGAATGTGACATGTTCAGAAGGCATGGCATATTGACTGATTTTTGGAGTGGGGAGGACAGTAAACTGAGGTGGGCATTTGTTAGGAAATGTAACAGAGTGCTTCCAGTCCTCAAAAAAGGCAAAGGTACATTCAGGTACTATACATTCATTGTGGACTTAGTTGTCACCACCCAAGGTCTTCTGATGCCTATGCATGTTCTCTTGTTCCAAAATGTAGTAATTTCCAGAGGGATTGCAATATTATTTTGTTGCCACAAAAACAGTAAGTGTCTTGAAGCACCTTAAGGACTAAGCAGCTTCTCAAAGTATACGTTTTAACAGACTATGGTCGATTTTATCAGATGTATGAAAATGGACCATTTTGGCTATATTATATATTGGCTATACTATATATATCCATGGGTGTGGGGAATGGGAATTGTAAATAAGAAGTCAGAAGGAATTGACCAGCAAGATGTATAGAGAATACTAAGTGTTAATGGCTGGGGTAGCTAAGACCTGACTCAACTTTCTACGTTTCGCCTCCCTGTTAACAATACCCACACCACACACACACATACTGTAGTAGTGTATACTTCTAACTTCATGTATTTGATACAGTAGGCTGTAGTCCATGAAATCTTATATCATAATAAACCAGTTACTCTTAAATGTAGCATAATATGGTCTCTTATTGTTGAAATTATAGTAAGCAAACATGTTGCATAGCAGGGGGCTTCTTGCTAATTATAGTAGGATCCTAGAAATTCCGTGCAGCCCCCAACCCCCGAATGAGAGACATACTACACTGTATTGGTAGTCCTACTTGTATATACTGATGTTGATCTTGATCCTACCAGTGCCAATGCTTATGTAGCCAAAATGGCACCATCCATCCATAAAAGTAGTTGTAAGGAAAACCTGAGGTTTGCAGAAATACCAAGCATGGTCTTTATGCATATGTTGTGTGTGTGTGTGTGTGTGTGTGTGTGTGTGTTCAAGGGCAGTTTCCCCAAAGTGCTCATACAAGACTGAACTTGGTTGGTGGCTGTGAGTGTTTACTTGTTTTGTATTATTTATTTATTTGATTTATGTCCTGCCTTTGTCCCAGTGTGGGACCCAAAGCAGCTTTCAATGCAAGTTTAAACAGAAGCACTAATACATTGTGTGAGAAAAAGCTTTAAAAAGCATCAAACAGTCAATCCAATTAAAACATCAACTTAAAACAAATGTAACACATCTGTTACATATAAAAAACTGTACCTCTATGGCACATTCTTGAACATTTTTCTACCCCAACCAATTAAAAGCTGAATGTCTGCTTGAATAGGAAGGTCTTTGCCCATCATCAAAGTTCCATAGCCTAGGAGCAGGCCCTATGAAGGTTCTCTCCCGTGTCCTCAACAGATGAGGGTTTGGAGAGAAAGCCCTCCTCTGAAGATTGTAAGACTGAGACAAGCTCATATGCGGAGATATAGCCTTTCAGATAATCTGAATCTAAGTTGTATAGGGTTTCAAGATGTAGAGGGAAAGCCTTTTTCTTGGTCCCACTACCATCCCAGGTTCATTTGGTGAGGACATGTGAGAGAGCCTTGTCAGCCCCCACCCTCTGGAACTCTCTTCCAAGGGAGGCTAAGATGCTCCTGCCTGCTTTCTTTTCTTCAGCAGGCAAAGACATTTTTCTTTAAGCAGATTTTTAACATGCATGCAGGAAATCTTTTCCTTGGAAGTTTTTTTTTTAAAAAGAACACTTTTGTGTGTTTAAAAATGATTTCATATTGTTTTTATATGATGATTTTAATTGTTTTAATTGTATTTTAATTAAATTTAAATCTAATTTAATTGACTATTTCTGGAAACTACCTTGGGTCCCACTCTGGGAGGAAGGTGGCATACAAATGCAGTAGACAGACAGGCAGGCAGGCAGGCAGGCAGGCAGACAGACAGACAGACAGACAGACTTTATAGGTCATAACCAGCACTTTGAATTGTTTATGGAAACAGACCTGTAACCAGTGAAGCTGTCTGATCAAGGGAATTATATTCTCCCTTTAACCAACAAGCAGGATATTGGTTCATTGTTGTGAGGGGATAGAAAACTGGGAGGGAAAAGTAGTGGAATAGAGTATCTTGGACGGGGCTGGAGAGCCCCTGAGTCAACTAGGAACAAGAGGATTCCACACTGCAACATTCCGTTGGAGCCCAAATTTATACTATATGCTTTCAGCCCATACATTCTCTCAGTGCCCATCCTTATGTTACCAAAATCACACTATCCGTCCATGATGGAGAGTTAGTAAAAACCAGAAAAGCCCAAAGTTGACACATGTGGGGAAAAAAGTACTCTAAGTGGGAACAGTCCCCAAAATCAAGACAGTCAGGACTGAAAACAGTCAACCCTCCACATTCTTGGGTTTCACTTTTGCGGATTTGATTATTCACAGATTCTTTGCTGTCCCCTCTGCTGGCTCACTCTCACATTTTTAATAGGGACTGCAAGCCTCATGAGACTGAGAAACTGTGAATGAGGCTTGTAAGTCCCTTTTAAAAATGGTGTGGGGCAGCAGTGGAGGTGGCAGTGAGCCCCACCAGCCCCCCACTTCTGCCTTATGAAAGAACACTGGTGCCTCAAAGGGAATCCATGGTGGGTTGAATATGGTGATCATACTTTTTTTTGTGTTAAATATGGTTTGGGAGGGCCTAGAGTTATTCAAGGTTTTTCCACATTCACAGGGGTCCTGTGCCCCTAACCCTAGCGAATGTGGAGGGATGACTGTATACTCAAGTAGGCACTGAATGTTGGCTCACTGTTGGAGAAACACATCAGGGAGGGGGAATGGAAAAGAATGACTGGCAACATGAACAGAAGCTTCTCACCTAACCAAGAGCTTCCTCTCCTTTGGCTCGGCGTCACCCTTTCTCACATGCTGCTCTATACTCTTGTAATTGCCTCCCTGAACATTTGCAGGCTACTCCTTCTCTTATTATTTTTAGATCTCAATTAAAACCTTATTTTCAAAAGCTTTTGGAACTTAGTTTAATGATGTTTTATACGTTTATATGTAGTTTGATTACATGAACCTGTCAGTTTGTTTTACATATTGGATTTTTGATATTTTACCTGAATAATTTGTTTTACAGTAGAATGGTATATTTTTGTTTTTCTTTCCTTCTCTTTGTTGTGTATGTTATATGTATTTTAGGCTATACACATTTACTAGGGCCCACTGTTTTTGATTGCTTTACTGGGTAAAGCACCATGCACATTTTGCACTATAGAAATAAATAACAACAATAATAGCAGTAGTCCACACTTTAACATTTTCCTTTAAGTCCCACTTGCTATTGTTTATTAAATAATGCTAAAAAGAATATCCTCCTATGCTGGCTGCTTCACATTCCAGAGTATGAGTATTTCTTCCAAACAGGGAGCAAGATGAACAGTATCATGCATTTTGGTTTGTATTTGTGTTTGTCTTTGGAGAGGGAAAGACATCAGTAATTTTCTCGTATTTCCCTCTCTCCCAATCCTGCCTAAGGAAAGCAAGATGGAGGAACTTGTCTAGATGTTATGTGATATGAGAGGCTATATTCATGAATGAAATGTTTGTTCTTCAAAGTCTCTTCCAAAGCTCTTCTTTTAGCTTTGTTATATTCGGCCCCCCTCTGTGCATTTTAGTGCACTAGCCAGCAGAATAGATTGCATCCACTTTTGTACTTCTTGCTGTGGGAGGGCTCAGTCCTCTCTACCCTGAAAAAAAAAAAAGACAAGAAACCAACAAAAACCCCTTATTTTCTGCAAAAGGATTATATTTTTCTTTCACAAATCACAGTAAAGAAACTTGATCCTCTCTTACTTCAACAAATTCCATTTTGAGAGCTGCAGATAGTATTGATTTTGTGTGAAAATAGGCCCATATTGACATATTAATGAACCGCACAGCTCTTGCACAACTGGTAATATTGGTGTCTTGAAAATGTCTTTTCAAAAAACTCAAAGGTGGCTCTTAAGTATCTGCCTGGTTTGAAGAATCACTTGAGACTGTCATTCACCCTACCTCCATCTTGTGGCAGGATAAACCTGTAAGAAACAATGGAAAACAACTCATTGACTCTGCACTTTGCTGCCTGCTGAGAGCAAAATGCAATGCAGTGCAATTTTAGTACTTACGTGCCACTAGGGAAAACAGACACTTTCCGTCACATTAGTGAGCACTGGGGGGAAACGTCAGTATATGTCGTTTAAGCTCTGTGTTCTGAAACTTAAGAATGTTAGAGTGACTTCTCAAGTTAAATAGATTTTCTAATTTGTATTCACCTTATGTAATTAGTGTGATAAACTGAGAAAACCAAAGAACCAACTACTATGAAAATTGTCCTTTGAATTTCCTACTGAGGTTCAGATGATACTGGGAATAAACAAGAAGGGATGTACTCTCCTGCTTTGTGCTTGGTGCAGAATCAGGTTTTTTCAAGGTGAAGCTGAAATGAAAGCAAGCATAAATTTGAAATCTATCAGAATTCCAAAAATACAGTGTTATAAATGCTGAAAGCTCTACATCCAATATGCAATTTTTGAACACCGGTCTATGTTTTCTGATGAGGATGTTTGCAGTGAAATTAAATCTGGACACCCAATGATTTAATATTAATCTCTCATATTACTAATATTTCATTGTGTGTATGCATACAGTGCATACAGAGCTAAAGTCTGTCCTCTAAATAGAAAGCAAGGTTAACAACTGTTAATTTGCAATTTATCCGTTTGCATATTAAAAAGCACATTCAAAGTTTGAAATCTGAACAGAGGTGTATCTACAGTGGAGCAAATAGGGTCCGTACCCTTGGCACCGTTGCCAGGAGGGGTTCAAAAAAGCTGATTACGACTCACAAAGAATCTTTTACATCCCTGTCACTGTCCCCTAGTAAAAAAGATTACAAGCATTTGACAGTGATTGAAAGGGATGATAAGCTGTCCCAAGAGGTCAAGAGGAATGCCCTACAACCTGGGGAGCGGGTGTTGGCAGGGAGCGTCTTTCTTTCTCAGAGTGCACACGCTTTTTGGGAGGAGGCATCACTGGACAACACCCACATTTCTACCTTCCAATCCATATAGTTAAGAAGGTAGAGGGAAACCCAACTTTCCCAACCACTTCAGATTGGTTGGATTGTAACTTTAAGTGGGTAAGTTCCATGGATTGAACTTGGAACAGCAGCAGGAAATGGCCCATGCACTTCCTGAGATCCTGCTTTTACCCAGGTTGAGTGCAAGATCCTAGGGTCTCTTTCACTGAGGTTCTGCCACTGACGTTGTGAAACTTGATTGCACGTGTGCATGTGTAATAAACATCCAGCCAACTCCATCTGCCCCACACTTTCAAACCTGACTGTGAACTCAAGAATTCATAGGCCTTCTAAAAGGACTCCCTTGACACAGTCTTGTATCCAGAGTGACTCTGGTTCAGTTTAAGAAATGTTCAACATAAAAGGAGAGCATCATAAAATTTAACCAGAATTGCAGATCTAGCAAAAAAAAGAAGGAAGGAGAGAAAGAGAAAGGGTGTGGAAAATAGATAGCGAGGTTTTAACAGTGCACAAATGAGGTAGAATCTACCTGTCTCTCATCTGAAGAAACAGGGTTGGAAGGGAGAGCAAGTAATGGTGAACAGAGGAATACTTCAGGCATTGTAATCTCAGAAAAGCAAAAGTCATCCACACATGACTGGAAGATGTGGAAGGTGATTTGATATAAGGATATCCAGAAGCTGGGGGCACCTATTCAAAAGTAACAGGCCAATGACACTTGACTTCTCCTGCTGCATTGATTTTGACCAGATTTTTAGTAATGTGCATCTGTGGACTTTTGAATGTGTGGAAAGATTTTCCCGCTTCTTTGAAAGAACGTGCTGGAAAAGTACATATACATGTCATAGATATCTGTTCTAAATTGTCCCTTTCTATTCTCAAATGAATTAAACACTACCTCCACACCATTACAAAAATGCTCAAGATTACATAACATTCCTCTTGTGACAATTTATAATGCTATCTGCTAACAGTAGGAGAGACGTTGCTGG
Source organism: Ctenosaura bakeri (assembly GCA_948474755.1). Lineage (NCBI taxonomy): Eukaryota > Metazoa > Chordata > Lepidosauria > Squamata > Iguanidae > Ctenosaura > Ctenosaura bakeri. The sequence goes on from CAOLHI010000788.1 coordinate 170,646, forward strand.
CATAAACAAATTTAGTTGGGTGCCTCCAAACTGTGGGGAGAGATGTGAAGCTGATGCATGAAGTGCCTAGACTAGGAAACACAGCCAGAGCAGAAAACTGTCCCTGAGAGGCCCAGGTGGGAGTAGGGGTAAGAAGGTAGGGGCACAATTTCCACACTTGCCCCAGGCGCTGTTTATGCGAGAGATGTCACTGAATCTAAACCAGAAGTTTAGCTCTGTGTATGTCATTTAGGTTCAGAACTGTATTTAAGTGGAAACTCACTGTGAATCTTAGCAGCACCATTTTTATACTAATGGTTAGGATTCTTATTTGTAATTTTCATTAATGCTGAGATGTCACTAATAGTCTGCTGAACATACAGGAGAAATTCTATTGCAAATTTTATTTCCCTTATTCCAAGGAATAAATTTTTCAGAAACAAAAAGAAAACTTCTGTCCAGATTTAAACTCCCTTTGTTTCTACACGTGCTTCGCTCATCCACATGTTTCCCATTTTAAAGAAACAACAGGGCTGTGGTACCTTTAAAAAACAGCACAGATTTGTTGTATAAACCTATGTAGACTGGAGCCCATTTTGTCAGATGCAGGAGGTGCTGTCCTCAGCTGATGTGGGAGCAGTAGCAGTTGATAGTGGATACATTCTGGGTTCTAGTCTAAATCTTAAAGAAGTATGCAGTTTTCATTTCTCAACCATGTTGAGCAATTCACATAGTCCTCTATAGTTTATATTAAAATCTGGAACAGATATACTTTCCGACTGACATGGGAGCAACCTCTCTCTCTCTCTCTCTCTCTGTGTGTGTGCATGAGGGAGGGAGGGAGGGAGGGAGGGAGAGAATCTTCATAAAGAGGGGGTCCCAAAGTTCAAACTGATTGCAGGACATGGTTTGTTCTCCCAGTAATTAAAATACAACAAGAGCACAGATGCTACAAGAAGGCATAATGTTCTGCAGCAGTTTTCTGACCTATGTAAGTTTACTGAAAAGACCATGGCAAATCTGGGCCAAACTCAAGAACTTTAATTTAAAGTGGAAGAAAGATAAGCTGAACTTTGCCAGTCTCTGACTTTACCTGGATGACACCCAAACCCAAAATTTAACAAATGGGTGACTCTCCCTTTTGTGTGGTTACGTGAGATATGATTGGATAGAACTGTATGCTAATTTCATTCTTAAAGGAATGAACAAGTAATTTTAGCAATGTTCTAGCTATTTTCTTCCAGCTGCAAAAAAGTATTTGAATGTGTGGAGTTTTTCAAGACTATTTGTAGTTCAGAACTTATTTTGCACAAAATTTGTGCATATTATTTTATGTCAGAAGCGACATTTTCTTTGTGCACACATATTATTTTCAGTGCAGAAAATGCTTTTTCCTGTGCAAAAATATGGTTTTCTGTGCAGAAGCACTGTATGTGAATTCTGTGTGGAACCAGTACCAGACTGCAAAGATTCTCATCAGCACAAGATTTTCCTTGTCATGGTTTCCTTACACTAGAGGAGGACAGTTTTTGACAACATTTTGAATATTTTTAAATATCCTTTCCATCTCCAAATATGCGTGAACTGAGTCTCTGTACTATTCATTCACGTATGAAAATAACAATTTATTAGGGAAAAGTATTTTATATGAGTACTGTATAAACTTATGTGTATTCTATATGAGCAATATATATGTATGTGTGTGTGTGTATGTGTGTGTGTGTATGTGTATATATATATATATATATATATATATATATATTTTTTTTTCAAGAGAAACCTGGAAAACTTGGAAGCCCTCTTTTCTTTTATGAACTATGGAAAAAAAGTTATCTGAATCCTACTGGATCTTGACAGATCTTGGAAGCTAAGCAAGGTCAACCCTAGTTAGTGCCTGGATGGGAGATTGCCAAAGAATACCAGGTGCTCTAGGTTATATTTCAGAGGAAGAATCTGGCCAAAGCACCCCTGAGTGTTCCTTGCTTTAGAAAACCCTATGAAATTCATGAGATCACCTTGAGTCGACAGGTGACTTGAACTCACAGACATACACATGCAAAGTTCTGGTGTGTAGGCAAAGGTTTCTATTTCCCCCCCAATGATATATTAATTGGCCCACAACTTTGTTAATAAAAAGGGTTGTAAAGTTTAATAAAATGTTATATAACTAGAAAGCTTAGGGAGTGGCAGCAGCAATATCTGCTGTCTCTTAAATCTTGAATCATTCTCCCCAAAAGAATTTAAATTAGCTTGAAATTTCTTAGGCAGTCCTCCCCTGCCAACACAGTTCAAGTGCTGTGCAATGGAAGATCTGGAAAATCTAGGCTCCAAGGCTATGCAAAATATCTCCCAGGTAGCTTGGACAGGTTTCCATGCTGTTAATTTTTACAGCCTTCACTCTGAAGGCTGAGTTCAGTTTCAGAAACACTCTTAGTGACTGTGTTATAGTGGTAGGTGGTAGGTAGAGCTAAAAGGAGAAGGGTGAATTTAAAAACACAGCCATTTCAACCATTTAGAATGGAAAAGCAAACTTGTATGAAGACTGATGACCTCAGAACAAGGAGAAATGGCCATGGCCATCGAGGGAATCCCCAGCACACTGGATGTAGACTCCAGGAGGACGACAGGATTCTGTCCCAGGGCTTGAGGTTCCCCACCCCTAAGAGAGAAAAAGAAAAAGACATTCTTGTGTGAGTCATCATATCAGGGCAATTAGTTGCTGCTTGGTAATCTGCCCATTGGAACCCCTACTAACTGTTTCAAGTATTTTATGATTATTGTCTTTATGAAACTTTAGTTTCTATATAGAGAAGTGAGAAGAGAAAAAACATTGCAAATAAATAAATTTAGAAAGGAAGGGGAATCATTTTAAATACTAGCAATGTTTTCTTGCATTATTGCGGCTCTTTCCAGTTTCTCATTATTTAATGTTGGTTTATATCACTTTTGCAGAGTGCATAGGTTTGGATTAAGAAATTACTCGTTCTAGTTCTTCTCCGTCTTTCTTGCCTACCTGCCTATATTTCTTTGTCATTTCTCATGACCTCTGAAGTGATGCACAACAAAGTCTTTTCAAACAGATAAAACAATATTTTAAAAATCCAGTTTTAAAACCACATGCAGTCAAAACAGTCCAAAAGCTAAACCTGATGTGAAGAGACCAGAGACCATAAAAAAAAATTGAAATCATAGCTGCCCACCAGATACTCGATTTGAATGAAACCAACCTGACTTCTTTTGCAAAGGTGTTCCACAACTCAGATGCTTCTACTGGGAAGCTTCTGTCTCATGTATTCACCAACTAACAGGTCCTCCTTGAGGCTCTTAAGCTTCCGGTTAAGTATAGGAGGAGATGGTCCTTTTTTAAATATGCCCTGGCTCCAAGCTGCTTAGGGCTTTCTGAGCACCTTGAACCAAGCTCAGAAACATATTAGAAGCTAGTATAATTGATATAAAGAGCCAAGGTGGTATAGTGGTTTGAGTGTTGGACTATGACTCTGGAGACCAGGGTTTGATTCCTCACTTGGTCATGGAAACCCAGTGGGTGACCTTGGGCACATCATGTGCTTTCAACTCCAGAAAACCCTGTGATAGGTTCACCTTAGGGTCATCATAAGTTGGAAATGACTTGAAGTCACACAGCTACATCAGTTGATACAAGACCAGTGATGTCTGCTTTCCAAAGTACAAACTACATAAAAACTTAGCCACTGCATTTTGCACTGACTGCAGCTTTGGAACACTTTTCAAGGCCAGTCTCATATGCATTACAGTGGTCTGATTTGGAAGCTTAAGGCATGAACCACTGTGGCCAAACCTCGGATGGGAAGCCAACTACACTCCTGGCCACAACAGTGATATGGCTTTCCAGGAGCGATGGTGAGTCCAGGAGCATTCCCAAGCTGTGAATTTATCATACAAAGTAATAAATCCCTACCTGGTCCAGTTGAAAATTTCACTACCACATATGCTTTCCTGTTGACCAAAAAAGCTTGTATGTTGTATCATACTTCAGGTTTTTTTTCAACCACAATCAGTCTTTCCTTGAATTTAGGCAATGATTCAAGACTTCCACAGCCTTGTTGGCATTAGTTGTGAAATAAAAAGAAAGTCGATCATGCTCATTAGCAAAATTGTTGTTCTTGTTATTATATATTTATTGAAGCAATTAACAAACAGGACTAACATAAGCAAACTGTTTCAGCTACTGCCTTCTTCAGTTGCTAAAGGTGAAACTGTGCAGCATACAACATGGCAGTTTAGAACATTCTGTTCCCAGCATAGTGGATGATAATATTATCCTCTAAGTTGAGGCCATGTGGTATTAAGTTCTTAAGACAATAGATCCAAAAATTCTCCCTGTTGTCCAAACGATCAGAAAGAGAATGCACCTTAGTACCAACCAAGGACAAATCAGAGAGGTTGTGATTTTCAGAGTTGAAATTCCTGGTCACTGTTGCTCTAGCTTCCTAGTCAGGATTACAGACTTATGGTTCCTGAAGCATGTATGCAGATCTGTGGTAGTTTTGCTCATGTGCTGCAGATGATATCCTATATGCCTGCATTCGATCACATAAATAAGATTGTTGTAGCAGCAGGTGATAGATTGTTTAATATAGTAGGTCCTGCCTCACTGTGATCCTAAAAGTGACAATCTGCTTAAAGTATTTACCGGCGCTGCAGTGCTTTGAATTACGCAGGAATGATCCTGGATTGCTGACTGGTGTTTTTAGAACAGCTTTACCAGCTGGTGGCTGGTAGAAAGCTTTGCTGATGGCTCCAACAAGATGTTCAGATATAGTTAGCAATGGATAGCTTTCTTTAATTGCCTTATGGTGGTTGGGAGATGCTGGATGGAAAAGGCATGTGTTGTTAATTAATTCATGTCTTTTGTGCAGAAGATTTTCTCTCAAAATGATGTTTGCTCTCCTGATTTTTTATCAATTATGTGAGGAGGTTCTCCCCATAGAAGCAGATGTTGCTTAAGTTTTTTGGTCCTTTTACAGTGATAGAGATGTGTCTGATTCTTAGAGCCAAGCTGTAGATAATATTTCTTTTAATGTGCTTGGTGTGGCCAGATCTCCAGTCCAGGTAAGCACGAGTATCAGTAGGCTTATTGTGGAGACCTGTGACAAATTTGTGGTTCTCTATGGTGAGGAGAACATTAGGGAAAAGGATGTGTGGATGTTCAGTTGTGTTGCTAGAAATAAACTTGATTGTAGAATGGATAGTTGAGAGGTATAGCAGGTCAAACAGGAACAGACTCCTCTTTCATTTCCCAGCACATGGCTTTCACCAAGATCACAGTGTGCTCCGTCCTGTAACCAGGCCTGAAGCAAAATTGGAATGGAGCAGGTATCCAGTTTTATCCAAGAAGGCCTGGAGTTGTGCTGCTACCACTCATTCTAAGAGTTTACCTAGACAAGAAAGATTAGAAGTGGCCCGGTAGAGGTCCAGTGACTGTAGCTTCAGCAGAAGTATTTATGAGTGATTCATTCACAGGAGCTGGAATTTAATTCTGTTTCAAAAATGTATTCACAGCTTCCACACATGATTAACTAGCCCTCTTCCAGCAAAAATAATCAGCCAGGACAAGGATCTAACAAGCAAATGATCGGTGGTTTCAACTTTGTAAGCAACTTGTTTATATCCATGGTTTGGAGAAACAGAAATGCATCCACCAAAAATGTACATGTGTGTGCCTGAATTAGTTATTCAGAGTCTACTCATGACATGGAGTCTATGTTAGAACAATTTGTTTGTTTATTTATTTATTTATTTTTTTATTTATGTGTGAAGCATTTTTAAATTCATCCCTATGGATTTCTGAGGGCTCGTTGATCTTCCAAGGTCTAAGAATGAAAGGGGACATCTTATTTCAACTGTTTTGCTGATTTCCAAATAAACTAAGCTTAATATAAATGACTTGCTCATTTCAATTCATGCAAAGACTTTATAGATTTGAAACACTGAGAATGAAAGAATGGAAAGTTAATGCTTGGGGGAGCTCTCACTTGTTTTCCATCATCTATATTTGAATGTCTTGACAGAATGTTGGTGACGAATCCACACACATGCTAGTCATCTCTTCTACTTAAAAAAACAACAACCACAAAAGCAATTAAATGCAGATGTTTAACCCATGCAGCACAAGTAGTGGAAATTCACACTAGCGCCCAAGGTAGTACATGTAGTAAAATCAGAAAATATGTTTAAAAAAAGAATATTTGTGTTATTATGAAGCTACTTCTGGGTCTGACCACTGGCCCACATGGGACATTATTCAGTGGTGGTTCTCCTATGGTTAGGGTACTGATCTGTTAACACCTGAAATCATTTTAAATATCCTACCACATATGTATTGCCTGCTTTCTTGAAGAAGTACTCTTCCACATCCCTAAGTGTGAGATTTGCTAACTGCCCCTGAATAATTAGAGGCATCACAATGCTCTTAGGCTGTCAACATGGGGAGACATGCTACAATTGAACCCTGGCAGTCATATTTGTTGTAAAGCCATTTACTCCTCTATCCTGTACCTAATGTTGTCATGAGTGAAGTGGTATTAGGCAGTTCTCCCAATCCTTCTTAGCCAAACTAGATCCTACCAGTGATCTCCAACTTGTCTTCAGGCGCGCGGAGAGAGAGGGGCAGCAAGAGCAAGCTATGAGTTTGGGCACATCACACTTTCTCAGTCCCAGAAAACCCCATGATTGGTTTGCCTTAGGGCCTCCATAAGGTGAAACGACTTGAAGGCACAGAACAATAACAACAACAACGAACAGCAACCCATATTGGTGTTTCTTTTTTATTCAAAGCTTATTTAAATAGCAAAGCTAGACTAGTGCCAGCGACTCAGAAAAGAAAAGCATATTCAACTAATTTTCTGTGAAAGTGAAGAGAAGTGGCTGAAAGCAGATTCAAATGCACAAAACTATGTGTTTTACTACTTTTTGTCTGGGAGGCTGTGTGTGGCTGTACATGTGTGAAGCAGCATGGCCCCAGGCCTTCAGAACCCAGTAATCCATAATATTTGGTTGAAGTGTTGCTGTTAAGGCATCACGGGAATAAGATGTTTAGGCTGCAGGGAGAGGAGGGAGAGCTTGATCTGATGTCATAAGGCAGAGGGCTGCACAGCCTTGGGGTAAAATTATTTAATATCTGGCACCTGCCATTTCCAGTTTTATCACTGGTTTGGAGGAAATGCTTGTAAATGAGGATTCTTGGCTGTGGCTCCTCCTCTCTTTTACTGACATCACATAACTGTATTCAGAGCTGCATCACAGGGAGGAGTAATGTATTCAAAGTAATTCCTGGACAACAGGTTTTGTTGGCATGGAAGGAATATCCAAAAAGATTTATTAAAATAGTCAAAAAATATGTCTCAGGTGTTGGGAAATTGATGAGAAAAATCCAATCCTGATGAGAATCTTTGCAGTTCAGGACTTATTCTACAGAAGCCACATTTTTAAATGTTCAGCCTCTTCTTCAGAGAAAAATAATAGGCCATGGATTAGAAATAGTCTTTGAAAATACCCAAATCACAAAGAGTCTTTGAAAACTATTTTCAGACAACTTCAGTTTCAGTTGTCAAATACTTTCTCACAGGGGAAAGAAAATGGCTAAAATACCCATTGTTTTGTTTAAGAATGAAGTTAACATTGAAGTACATACCTTGCCTTTTGTAGCACCCGTTACCTACTTATTATTACCATAGGAAAAAAATGCGATATGTCTTCACGGGAAGCTCATTTTGGGCTATTGATGATGTTCTATTTTCCACACTTGCCAGTTTGCTCTCCTCTTTTCTTTTTAATTTGTGTATATTTCTCCCTTTTGAGTATTATCTAATGACAGAGGAGGTTTTTTGTGTGTGTGTGATTTTGTGATTCTCACTGGGAGTTACCCGCTTTGTACCTCCAGTGGCTTGTTGTGCTCTAGAAATTAGTAAGTCTTGCAGTACACTTGAGAGAAATGAAGCACGGGCAAAATCATGTATTCATAAGGCTAAAAATGTGTACAAGAGAACAAATGTGCACAGATACACTTTAGTCAACATGGAAAATGTATACAAAAGGCATGTATATGGAAAAGGAAAAGATGGGATTCAACTTCAGACAGGATTTTGAGAAATGGAACAATATTGGGGCTGAGTTCTTTGCATCTCTAGTGTTATCTTGCTGCACAGTTATGTTTGGATTGCAAATCATTTCAAAAACCGCTTTAAACCTATGTATTAAATAATAAACTTAGTGTTAACCATGTGATTCTCCTCAATTATTTGAAATAAAGAGAGAAGGAAGAAGGAGAATTGATGTTGAAGGGAGAAGAAGGACAGGAAGCAGGAAAGGCCTAGGAGGTATTTCTGATCTTGTTTCTGAAGCTGTCTGCCCTCCATTTTTGCTTGCTCTCGTATTACAACTTTTCAATTGTTTATAAATTTTTAACAGAAACAAGCTAAATCTCAACCATCTTAAATGGCACAACCATGTCAACAGGAAATAGATGTCATTATAGATGATAGTATTGAAAGCCATTGGGAGGTCCAGCAGAATCAACAAGGACTCATTCCTCTGTCTAGTTACCAACATGAGTTATCCACCAAGGCAACCCAAGCTGTCTGTATCCCATAATTAGGCCTGAAATCAGATTGAAATTGATCTAGATAATCTGTCTCATCCAGAAACCTCTGGAGTCGGGAGGTCACCACACACTCCAGAATCTTTCTAAAAATGAAATGTTAAAAGACTGGCTAATTATCTAGAATGGTAGAATCCTGGGAGGGCTTTGTAAGTAATGGTTTTATAACAGCCCCCTTCAGGCCAACTGGAACTCTCTGCCTTACTTTAATGGGGCATTAATCACTCCCTCTACCCCTTCACCAGTTCCCCTGTAGCTTTTTTAGTGAGCCAGAAAGGGCAAGGATCTAACCTACACATGGTGGCTCTCACCTCTGCAAGAATCCTGTTGACATTCTTGGGTTTCACAAAAGGAAAAGTATCCATTGTTACTGGACGAGCAAGGGCCAAAGTTACATCCAGTAGATCTTATATCTGTTACAGCATCCAAGTCAGATGCCACCTTAGCACTAAAGTACATTATGTATGTTTTGGATATGTATTAATGAAATTCATGTGTTACCCTTACTTTTAGGGGAGGTCCTTAGGAGACACCTTGATTTGCTCTAAAAATGACAGAATTGGGGAAGTTAGCAGAGCACTGGCTTTTAACAATGCGGAGGGCACAGCAACACCTAGCAAGATCTTTTAACCCAATGTCTATGGAGTCAGATCACGAAAGAACCAGGCTAAAAGTTCAAGCGGTGTATTTTATTAGAAAATATATATTCAAGCACATTCACTCAGAGTCAAATGCTCATGCAAGCACAAAAGGACTATCAAAATGGAAAGAGGTGAAAATTGATAGGGGAAAAGTGGAGGGAATGTGAAGAAGTGTAATACTATACCTGTCCAGAAGTCTTCTGCTGGGGAGAAAGACAAGCGGAGAGAAAAACTCAGTGAGCTGAGGGGAGTCTCAGCTGACAGAATGACAGCCTGCCAGTCAAGTCTGGGAGAACTCCGAAATGGAGTCTCAGAAAGGAGATCTAGTTATAGGGCCAAAAACGCCTTGGGGGCAAACCCTCTTCTCAGAAAGAATAATGGCTGAAACTGAAGGATAATGAAGGTGTGATAGCTGCCTGATGACTGCATGATAGTTGCACCGGTAACTGAACCTTGCTTTGATATGCTTTGCTTTGTTCCAAGCATTCTGGGGGGAATCAGACAACCTCCTGGAAGTATCATTGTGTTGATGGCCCATTATAAGTGCCTGCGTGCCTTTCCGAGGTTCCCTATGGAGATGTGACAGGGGAAGTTTCAGATCTTTGATCTTTTGTCCGATCACTAGCCTGGCTGTCTGCACACCAACCTGGCACCTCTGGCTCAGATGCAATTTAATATCAAAATTATACTCCCTGGGATGGGGGTCTGCTCACATGGTAACATTAGTTATTAATTAATGCAATTTTGTTTCTGTGATGTATTTTAATGATCTTGATTAAGGGCTGATGACGATGAATAAAGTACATATATCAGGAGAAAGGAAGGGTAAAAATGAATAAAGTTGTCCTCCTCCTCCTCCTCCTCATCTGCAAAAAAGAATAAGCACCATTTACTTAGAACACAGCTTCCCTCATTTTAATACTACTTAGGTTATTAAACCCCTGTATAACCACCACCAGAAAGGTTCCTGATCTAGTGATGGGATGGACATCTGCTGAGGTTAGGTGTCATCTTCTTCCCAAATGATGTCAGAGGGCCATGCCACCACCTGCTATGCTTTCATTCTCTGATTATTAAAAAAAACTTCTCCACCAAATTTCAGGCTTTTCTGAGCCTGAAAGAGCATGGGAGCTGGGGACATGGTGAAATGCACCTTATCCCTGGAGGGCATTTTTAGGAAGAATAATTAAATTCAAAAAATTGGGGGAGCTTGAGGGTCTCAAAATGATCTTGGGGTAATATGTGGCCCACAGACTGCATTGTGCCCACTCTGTTTTGAGTTTCCTTGCTACCTTCACTGATTAACTTGAGAGCACATGCTTCTTCTTCTAAGACTTCTCTCCCCCCGCCCCGCACTCCACTTGCAACCTTGGCTTAATTCCTGACTCTTTCCAAAATATGACAGTTTGAAAGCCAATGATAAACATGAGGGTGGAATTAGTACAAGCTGAGCCTTTCATTTTTCAAGCATTTTATTTTCATATTTGCTGAAACTCAGATTGTCCACATCTTGTTATTTTAATTTTTTAAAATTTATTTTGGCTGAGGGTGGTAGTCTGATAGCTCCAAAATGCTCTAGCATAATGGCTGTTTATCAAAATATTCATGGACATCTTATGTGACAGATGAAATAGGCATGAGCGTCAAACTGTTTCCATGGAGGAAAAAGAAAGATGCATGTGCTCAGATTTGCTCAAAATTATGGCATCCTATTCTAAACTTGACAGAACTAGTTCAGCTCATAATCCATAATGAAAGAGGAAGGGTGGTATTTAAACATTTCAGTTTGTATGCAAAGACCCTGTTTTGTGATACTAGGGGAAAAAATCTATTTTTAAAAAAAATAGCAAACCAATTTTTGACAAATGTGTGTGTTCCATCCCTTGAGGGTAAGATGATTTGCAAAATTGCACCACCTGTTTTGGAAATTGAAGTGGGAAAAATGGGCTCCTGTACACACCTTGCTTTTCAGCATGAGAGGAGGTGGCACTGAAGTTAAAAGCATAAATCTTTACTTGTCTCAGTCTCAAAAACTCTGTTTTTAACTTCCTTCTCCATGAGATGAAGAAAGGGCATGCACATCTTTCAAAAGATTTTTTCATATTTTTTAAATGTTTAAACTTTTTAAAAATAAATTCTACATATATACACACACACACATACACATATTTTGCACAACTACTATTGTTGCATGGACCTCTTAAAAGTAGGAGCTTCAAGAGGATTGTTTGCCTATATTTGATCAGTAATGCTGTCCTTCTGTGTTTGTTCCCTGTGCATCCAAGACTACTTTTGCACAGGTTTTTGCTTATTGTGTTTGTGTTTTCATTGTCACACAGGAGATGGAAGTTCTTGCAGAGGTGGCTAATTTCTCAACATGATTCTTGTTGAGGGCAAGAAAATTTACAAATATTAATTACAGTTCCAGTTGCCCTAAAACTGATGTTGGGTTTGCGATGTTACCACGCAGCTGATTGATTCAGATATTCTCTGGACAGTTTGTTATTATTGCAGAACATAGTTTGACTTTCTGCCCTTTCTCTCATTTGAATGTGTGATGTTGTCACATAGCCAAACTTGAATCATGGACTATTATTGCTTGGTTTTAATTTTTACTGTATTGAAGTGCTATATTTCAAACCCTTTATTAGAAAAGGAGATGCCACTATCAATCAATCAATCTTTCCCTGCTTTGCCTGTCTCCCGCTCACCCTCTGACATTCTCCTTCCCTGTGTGATATACTCTTTACACCTGCCTTCCCCTGACCCCCTAACTTTCTCCTATCCTTATACAAGTGTTGTGTTTTACATAATTCCATAAGAATCAATGACAGTTATTCATTTGTGCAAAACAACGTGAAGGTATTCACTCAGACCACTAAGAGAATGGAGGGTAAAATCCTTTACCTACCTGTGTTGATGCCAACTAATAAGACTCAAAATGGCTTAATAAAATTCAAGATCTGCAAAGAAACTATCCTGATTTCTGATCCTTGGCCCGGCTAGAGTGTGACAATATGCTGGAAGTTCAGGATACAACATTAAAAATGTACTGACTGAGTGATGCATTAGTAGGAGATGGCCTCCAGAACATTTACTCTACTGAATAAAGGCCCATACTTGTGGCTATCATGCCATTATATAGCTCAGTTCCAGGCTATTTGATAAACTGTATTGTCCCATATGAGGCTGCTTGCACTCTGAGGTTTTCTCAGTCCAATCACAAGCACATCTGATGGGAACGTGTTATAGGATCTTCTTGGTGACTGCTCCTAGGCTTTGTTAAGGTGGCTTCTTACTTGCAGTCCTTTCATTGACATTTTCTTTTTTTATTCCAAGAGGCTTTTAGGAACTAACTGCAAGAGCTTTTACACTGTGGTTTTACTGACTTTTAACTTTCTTTCATAAATTTGTTTTGATGGTTTAATTCTACAGGTATTTTATTTGCATGTTTACTCATTTTACATGTTTTTAACTTATGCCTTTGGAAGTACTTTTAATTGTATTTAATTTTTTTGTAAGATTCCTTGATGCCTAGCTTTGAAGAAAAGGTGGGATATAAATGTAATAATATCTGTATTTTCAGTTGAACTGTTATTATTTGTGGCCATGCATTTTTGACTGACGAGGTATTAAGAATGATCTGGAAATTAAATAAGAAAGCTCCGTAGAGTTTGCAGAGCGGGGAAACTGCAGCCAGGAATGTACCTATAATTTAGGGTAAAGAGCAATAATGAGAGCCCATAAAAATAAATAGCCATGATGTTAAATAGACTGCAGATCATTTGCACCTCAAGGTTTTGCTTAGATTTTGTGCCAGTTAAAAATGCGGTAATATGCAGTTGTAAGTTGTGCCAAGCAAATTTCTTAAACATAAAATTCATTTGTTTAGTGGGATTTAGGCTCTGGAAAATACTCACAAAGGGAATAAGGGTCAAAAGTCATGAAGGAATCTACTTCCCACTTTGAATAATTTTCAGATTTTCAGATGTGAGCTGGTTTTGGCCAACTTAAAATCTTCACTGAGTGTATATATAATAATGTTTTTAGCACTTGCAGACAAAATGAAAGGACTGCTAGACTACTGCTTTCCCAAATGGTCTCATAAAGTCAAACTGTTAGTGGCAACTAGACAGGATGCATGGGAACAGTCTTCAGACAAGGCATGGTTTTTTCAAACCTTAAAAGCAATGTTGGAGCCTGGGATCAGGAGTGAATGATACAGAGAAGAGTGGCTTAAGTCTTTTTCAGTATTTCTCTTCTCAAGTCATACTATCCATGTTGCATTTCTCCTCAAGGAAAAACAGTATGGAGGCTCTGTATCTTTTCTCTCCCGTGCCAGAACATAATTTCTCTCCCGTGCCAGAACGTAAGAAAGCAGTTGTAGAGAATAACCAATTTTGGGAGGTGGGGAGTGGAAGGCTGGCAGTGGGTTGAGTCTCACTTCCTATTGCTTTTTGGCTCTGGTTGCAGCCTCTGATATTCTTTTTAAACACCCATCACAAACTCCATCCCCCAGAAAAAAAACACTGGCAACACTTTCCTCCTCAGTATTATTCAGCTGTGACCTTTTAGCTAAAATGATGGAGAAAATGTGTGTGTGAGAGTGAGAGAAAAAGAGAGAGAAAGAGAAGTTACTTATATGTGATACTGATTTGAATAGTTTTTGAGCCAAAGCATGTATTGTACAGTATTTGTAATAGGAATGCTATCAAAAATAGCTGGTCTGTGGTGACTGTTCTTCTCCATTCTTTGGAACTACATGTCGTTAAAGCTGTGCCAGAATCCCCATAGGTATCCCAGTAGAAAAGTTGTGCTGGCTTTGGTAAGGCAAGAGAAATTTCTCAGAAATATTCAAGGTAGGGGCCAGACTTCCTAACTGTTAATTTTATAAAAAGGGTGGTTTATTTCTGTTCTTTCTTTCTTTTTCTACACAAACAAGAAATAACTCCCTTCAACCACCTTATCCATAAAAGTGAGGTAAACCAAGCCAAGGGATAGCCCTCCAAAAGATCTGTCTGAGATTTTCTCCTAACTTATGTGAAAAAAATCAGTGTGATTCCTGTATTTGCACACATCTCTAGTGATTGAATCACCTTTCAGGGCTCATTATACTGCCCAATCACATAGGGAGAGGGAGCAGAGGAGGTGGCTTGCCCCAGGCAGCAGTGTTTTTGGGGTGTCCCAGCCTGTAGCCTTGCTCACACGTGCCCTGATCATGCCGCCATGCACCACAGCCACATCCCCATGTACAGTGACCACGTCCCTTGTGCCGTGGCCCTGCCCCTCTCCCACAGCCACTTCCCCCACTCCAAGCTCCACCACTGATACTGCCAGCTACGTTTTGGCAAATACTTCTATAAAACAAATTGTGAGCAATCTTACCTCCCCTGTCTTTTCCCCATTGTCCCCCCACAACCCCCCCCCCACAAAAAACCACCTCAGCAGAAAGTTTCAGCCCAACTCTGCTTGCCACATGGATTGGGACTAGCCTTTTGCAGATCTCCAGAACTATTTCCCTCATTCCATGGCCACAGCCTGAGCATTCCTTGCAGAGGTAGGGAATTTACACCCCCTGCCACACTGCTGTTAGGCTGCAATTCTCACCAGATCTAGCCAGCATAGTTGTCAGAGATGATGGGAACTGTAGTCCATACTCCTAACAGAGGGAAGGAGTTTTGAATTCACTTCATAGATCCCCAGTGTCAGGTTATGGGGATTCCAGTTCAGATGCCTGGGGTTTATGACACTAGCAGATGGAGTTATGGTTTGGCTATCTCTTCATTGCTTTGTGGTTTTTGCCCTGAACCCAAGGGGAGGACATGTTGTAATACATTTTGTGCTAGCTAAACTTGTTTAAATATCCTCAGATTAAATTTAGAATGTTACACATTGCAATAATGTGTTTTACTTCCAGTGAAAAGAGGAATGACCAACAACATTCTCAAACAAAAGGGAAATTTATCCTCTCTCACTGAGGCATAAAAGTAGTCTATGCATAGTCATTTATCTGTGAAGTTGATGCTTTTTTGTTTTTGTTTTAAGTAAATCTGGTAGTGTTCCTTGGCACTAGTCTTTGAAATTCTAAACGTTGTTACTTCCTTGGGGAGTACTGTGACTTTCACTTCTTACTGAACATCTGGAAGGAATGTTGTTTCTTCTCTGTTTTAACACAGAGGAGTCCCTCCTGTCTCCAAGACAGTTATTTCACCTCTTTGAACCATCCATTAAAGTTGAACTACTGGCTCTCTGTGCCTGCCATTTGCCTCAGTACAAATACACTGTTAGGCTGGGAGACTAGCCCCATGAAGAAGTGTATGCTACAACTGAAGATGCCTGAGTGGCTTGAACTAAAAACAAGAACAAAGATGTTGAACAAGCCTTTGCATGTTACTCCATTCTTTGCCTGAAGGATGTTTTAGGCCTGCATGCAGAGACAGGTAGGCTCAGACTGCTTACAAAATCAAGAAATGAGATTTCTGTTCCACATATTGGAATACCTAACAACCACAATCACTGCTGGTGCTCTGTTTGTGGGAGCTGAAGTGCTGCAGGGATTGAACTCCATTCTGCCAGTAACAGATAGACTCAGCTGAGCAGAGCTGGATCATAGCACAGAAGATGGATAGAAAACATAGAAGAGCCCTGGTGGCACAGTGGTTAAATGCCGGTACTGCAGCCACAAGGATGTGAGTTCGATCCTGCAGGGCTCCAGGTTGACTCAGCCTTCCATCCTTCCGCAGGTCGGTAAAAGGAGTACCCATCTTGTTGGGGGCAATTAGCGAACACATTGTAAACCGCTTAGAGAGTGCTTAGCTGATAAGCAGTATAGAAATAGACATGCTATTGCTATTGCTAGAAGACTGATCTATTTATTGCTGTGAAGGTGTTTTCAGCCTTTGGGATCATTAATTAATGAAAAGCATACAAGCTGTGCTACATCAGGTCAAAGGCCTACCTAGCCCAGAATCCTGTCTGCACTGTGCTCAACCACTTGCCTCTGAGAAGCCTGCCAAGAGGACATGAGCAGAAATTGTCCCATCCATTGCATGTTCCCCACCAAGTGTTATACGGAGTCATACCCTAGTAAGAAGGTAAAGAGAATTATCTTCCCTACCTCTTTGAGTTGAAATATTAACTAGGGATGTGAGGAAAAAGCAAAGCCTTACTGAGCCACTTGGAAAAAATTGACAGCTGTGATCCTCCTCCTTCTGTGGTTGGAGGAACAAGATTCTTAGGCAGACTTTAGCTAACAAAGCCTCTGATAATAAAGCTCCTTTTTATGAAGTCCTTTCCTACCTTCCCATCCCTGCTTTTTCTTCCTTGTCCTCTGACCAGTTGGAAGGATTTTTATCAGCATTGGCATTGGGAAGATGGTGAAGGAAGGCTGGAGAAACCTGGAATTTTGGCTCTTTATCACACTGCATTGTTATAGCACAATATTCCACTTTAACTGCCATGGCAACATCCAGTGGAATTCTGGGATTTGTAGTTTGAGAGCTCTCTGGCTGGGAATCTAAATGCCCATCCTTGTACTGCCAGTCCCAGGATTCCATATGATGATACCATGGCAGTTAGAGTGCCATGGCATCATACTCTGGAATGAGCACTGTAACAGTGTAATTCTGTAAGAGAATTAGTGTGAGTTTGTAGCAGCATGGCCCAAATAAACAGTGCAATAAGCTAAGCCTGAGCTGGGAGAGAACAGGATTCTGCTCTAAGCCTCTCCTACCATACTTGTGTGGTCCTGTCTATAACATGCAAAATTAATAACAGCTGCATCCAGAATCCCTTACACAGCATGCATGAATAGCAAGACAAGGAGAAAAAGGAGACAACAAAACATGAACAAACCACCTTTCAACATACTATGCAAGCATAAATCTAGAAGTGAGAGCCAACATGGTGAAGTGATTTGAACACTGGAGTATGACCCTGGAGACAAAGGTTTGATTCCTCACTTCCGCCATGGAAACCCAACAAGTTTGCCTTGTTGTTGTGTACCTTCAAGTTGTTTCCAACTTATGGCGACTCTAAGGCGAACCTATCATGGGGTTTTCTGGGGCTGATAGTGTGTGACTATGCCCAAGGTCACCCAGTGGGTTTCCATGGCTGAGTTGGAATCAAACTCTGGTCTCCAGGGTCATAGTCCAACACTCAAACCACTGCTCCATGCTGGGTTTCAGGTTTGTCTTGGTGTCACCATGAGTTGGAAAAGACAAATCTAGAAGTATGGCTTCCAAAACAGAAATAAGAAAACTGGAGACTACTGAAAGAAAAAGTCATCCCTGGATGAACTTTGGAAGAAGCCTTCAAGTATTATTTATTTCATTTCATTTATATGCCACCTTTCATCCAGAGTGGGGCCTAAGGCAGGTCACAAAAAAAGAATCAGCTTTTTGTTTTTATTTACTTGCACAGTCCTTACTTACCTTGGTTGTTTCATTTCACAAATGCATAAATATAATCAGTTTTTATTTTTTTTAAAGATCACTGTAACCTGTCCCATTCCTGTTCTTTTTTGTGGCATAAAATTCCATTCCTAATCTTTCCATGTTATTTATTTCTTTACTACAACAAGCAATGCCCAGGAACACACATACTTCCTTACCTGGGATATACATCTGTACTGTTAATATCTTAAAATATGTTTTGCTCTATATTGTACAGGCTAATCTAATTCTGAGGACACTCTGGGATATAGGCAAGGCAGTGAAAACCCAAGGATAGTTGGACCTCATGTCTGCTGGGCCTGATGCTGAGGCTGATGGGAGATTATTTACAGCACCAGCACAAAATCCTCCCTGAAACCGCTGCTCTCTGGACAAAAAGTGTCCCAGTGGCAAGCATAAACATAGCAGAGTTTCAAAACAACAAAAGGCGTGTGTAGCAGAGTACAAC
The DNA here is from genome assembly GCA_948474755.1 of Ctenosaura bakeri. NCBI lineage: Eukaryota > Metazoa > Chordata > Lepidosauria > Squamata > Iguanidae > Ctenosaura > Ctenosaura bakeri. Next base: position 188,805 of record CAOLHI010000788.1, read on the forward strand.
TACAGCATAAGCTCTGACCCGTCTACCCACTGGTTAGTAAACTCACGGACACAGAATTTGTCATCCAAAATACCTGGAGGCTTTAGTATTCACAGTTGCAGTATATACATCTATACACAGGATACGCAGATCCACAGGCAGAGATTCAGCGTCAAACAGAGATTCGGATCAGAGATGTGGAGTCAGAATTTCAGGATCAGAGAGAGTGCAAACATTCCTGCTCCTCTTTTATACACACCTGCTTCCATGTCATCACTTAGGGCTATTTGCATGATGCAACCCCTTGCCATGATTTCACTATCATGACTGAGCCCTTTACTCCATGTCCCCTAGGAAATGAGTCGTACTTTGCCCAGTCATTCCCCAGGTGTCCCATGACATGCTTATCAAATGTATTTTCAACTAGGGCAAATGTCACTGCATTTTTAATCCAACAGAGGCTGCCAGGTCAGCTAATGGTTTTTAAGGATTATTTGGGGGGGGGGAATAAAAAGAGTGGTGGAAAAAGGGGAGGAGAATAGGAAATATCTCCATGCTAAGTAGTTTCTCTTGCTTCTAAGGGTTCATTCTGCCCACCCATCCTGTCTGTGGAAATGTTGGAATGCTCTGCAAGAGCAAATCAGCTGCATCAATTTGTCATCAGAGAGTTGTCAACAGTTCCAGCAGGTACATAGTAATAATGACCGCAATAGTAGTAATAGTGGTGGTGATGGTGGTAGTAATAACAGTTATCATTTATTAACATAGCACCATCACTGTACATGGTGCTTTACAAGTAAAAGAAAACCATAATAGGTATGACTGTATGTTATCACAAGGTGCTTATAATCTAAAATGGACATAGGGAAAACATATAAAATGGAAACATGGATGTGCAGAGGAAGAAAGAATATGTGACTACTTAAATTACATATACTATGGAAGAATATTGGCCATGAAGGGGGAAAAAAGATATTTTGACGCATGCATGTGGTGCAACTTGCAATAGGCACCATCTCAAAAAGGGAGTGTCTCTGTTCCTTGTTTGCTTTCATAAAATTTCAATATTTGTGCCCTACCTGAATGTTAGTCTAGATTGTTATTCAAGATGCTCTGTTTTGGTCATCTGTCCTTCATCAACATTTGATGCCCACTTCAATATTCAGGCTAGGTTTAGAAAAGTCCTTGTTGTGGGCAAGACATGATAAAATGTGGACAAGAGTAGCTGTTAGATTTTCCAAGAGGGGTATTTTGTAGCAAATTTAAACAAAATATTTTGGTATGGCTAATGAAATCTCATTAGGAAAGTCATTTAGTATTTTTTTTAGTTTGACAGTGAAGTTGATCCTAACATAGACACATTTTAATTTGAATGTACAACAGTCACCTAGAGTAGTTCCACACCATTTAGGAGTAACTGAAATACTTTTCCATAACATTCAGATAGAACATAGCATATGCAAACTGGCCACTGCTGCCATAATTTAAGATGTGCTTACATCTAGCAGGATTTAAAATTAAACATGCCGTTTGATGAATAGGGGTGCATTTTTCAAAGCCCTTTGTATGCCTAAAGAGAAGGGTGTAAGGAGAATAAGAGTTAATGCTCTTTGGAAGTTTTATGTAACTAAAATCCAGCAAAAATTGAATTTGGAGCAAGATCTCAAAGACAAATGGTGAAGGGCAAAATGCCAAGAACAGATGCATTAATAATCCCCATAAAGCAATGGTAGCCAACTAATTTGAGATATTAAAGGAAATCATGAGTTTAAACTTTCCTGTATTTCGAAGATGCAAGGTTCCATCGATAAGTGCAGGAAATATTAAACTACACCATTAATGCACAAGAAGAACAATAAAATATCCAGAGATCTTATTTCAGTTCTTTATTTTTACTTTCAAAATGGAATCCATTATCTTATGTGAATGATTGTAAAGACTTACTATACCTTTTAGGGATTCTTTTATGCTGTTTTTATAAATTGCCGGTTGTAATCAAGTAGTGTGGACTTGGGTACAAGACATCTTTATTAGACCAATTTATATAAGTGAAAATGTGTGCAGAGTTTCTACTTTCACAGAAACTTTGTGCAGTGTAATCTAAAAATACTAGTCATTTATACAGCAGAAAGTATAAATGTTGCAAGAACATGGTTGAAGAATATTAGTGACAGGGAAGACCCATTGACCCCTATCTAGGCCAGTTAGTAATTAATTGTGTCCTTGAGTTTTCTTGAAGAATGCATGGAACAAGATGAGTTTTTCACCCCAGGAGTTCTTTCTTGAATTGTGATATTGGTATATGTGTGCTCACACAATGAGGATTATCACACTGTCACTAGGACCTTTAGGGTGATTTCAGTAGTGTATTTACCTTTGCTGATTGAAATGGTGCAGCTAGGGTTTGAGTTGGGAATTGGTTTCTGGTTTGTTCTATGCATAGTTCAAAGTGCTGATCATCACTTTTAAAGCTTTAAATGGTTAAAGAACTATAACGTAAATCCAATTGCTAGTTGAATTCCTAGTTCCAACTATAGTCCTAATCCTAGTCACTGAATCCATTGAAAGTCAACAAATATTTAACTTCCATTGATTCTGGAAATCTACTGTAGCTGGAACTAGGAGTTGGATTTATAGTCCATTTTTCCCCAGACTGATCTTGCCCATTCAGCACGGTCAACAGAACAGTCTCTGATTTTCATTCCACTGCCTTTAGGAGCATTTTTGGTAGCATCACAACATAAATCTTTTCTACTTAGAACACCCAAATTTTGGTACTTTCTGTTTCAAGAGATCTACCTTGCATGTGAGCTGGTGTAATTTTTTTTCTTATCTCGATGATGATGATGATGATGATGATGATGATGATGATGATGATGTTGATGATGATTGTTAGGGATCATCATACCATCTTTTCTCCAGGATTGGGACACAAGGCGTCTTACGATTAAAATAGTCACAGTATAGTTAAAAAGAAACAAAAAGTCAACATTAAAATAGAATTAAACTGTTAAAAATATTAAGATCTAAAACATATACTTGAAATGATAAAAAGGACAGTTTTAAAAGAACAATTTAAAACAATACAGCACCTTCTTAAAGCCCTTTGCTTAAAAACTCTTTTCTAAAAGTCTCTCATAATAATAATAAAAAAGTGTTGTTGATTCCATGTTCCAGCTTGTTTTCAACACAATTTTTAGTCTTTTTTTCCTCCCCCATTTCCTTATTGTAAACTGCCATGTGGGCCCTTTGATGATGAAAGGTTTAGTGTATATATATTTTAATAAATCAACAAGTAACTGATCTCATAACTGAAGTGGCAAAACAGGCAGACAATTACAACTCAGTCTCAACCAGGTCCTCTGTATGTGTTCCTTTATCAGCATAGCTACTGTTAGTTCCTTGCATGCTGTTGGGCTGTATTAAAAGTCTTCTACTCATGTGGCTTACCTTCTTTGTGTATTTATGCAACAAACAAATGACATCCAGCCCACTGAAGGGCTGAACAGGATTCAACTAAACTGTTCAAACTAATATATAAATGGGTTCCATATCTCCTTGAATCCATGGTGTTGATCCACTGCTATGTTATGTGTTAGACTGTCCAGCAGGTACAGTATTGAAGCCCACTAAAGGCTATACAAACTGTTTCAGACCTGTCACCGAAATATCAAGGCAAAGTAGTTGGGACTAAACCTAGACATGTCTCTTTCTGACTTCTAGTTACTGTGATCCAAGAAGATCTTGGTCAGTTACTGAGAACTTACTTGCCCCACTTTCTGCTCTAAAGAATGTCATCATGCATGAGAAGAAGAGGACTTCTTCAGGGGTCCTTTCACATGACATAGCCATGGCAGTTAAAGTGGAACCATAGTATGAAAGGCCCCAGGTGTTGAATGCCAAGGCTGAGGCAGTTTAAGAACATGTGGAGCAATACAAAATTCCTCTATATTACACAACGATTTTTGTCAGCCCATGTCTGAACTGGAACAAGCAGGCTATTTTTGCTTAAGTATAAGGAAGGGCAGCGTTATAGCAGATAAATGTGGAAACCACTGTTTCCCACATAGCATTAGTTCATTCTTATATAGACAAATGATTCAGTATCCACTAATGACTTCCTCATTATTGTGTTCTAACGGTTCAAATGATACTTATACTTCTTCCTCCACTCATCCCACCCTAACTTTCCTCATCTACCTTGTTTTGGCATGTTTCCAGTATTTTAAAGAAGAAAATTTCATCCATCAATGACAGCCGCATGTTTCTGTTCATCAACATATGTATGGTAACCTATAGAACTGAGTTCTTGGGCATCCAACCACTGAAGCATGTGTCTGTATCAATTTCTGCTGTACCTTAACATGTGACATCCTGGCCTTAAGAATTGTAAACCATAGTTCAAGTCAGTAAATTCAGGACAAGGGGTTGTTTCTGTAATATAGGCATGAAGGCAATCAGTAACTGCACCAAGCAGAGAAAGCTAATGGGGTTCTTCCTTACCACAGCCAGTAATTTGTGAAAGGATGTGATAGCATCCCATGCTTTATAGCTATTTATTTATGCCAGAAGTTCTTTGGAGCAGGAAGCAATTATTCTTTACACCGCTGTGTCTTATTGCCAAACTTGTTCATTCAGCCCTTATAGGAGGCATCACCAGTAGAAGTAAAGTTTCAGTGCTGCCCTACAGCAACCCCAACCTTCCTAATTGAAATAATGTAACCCACTTTTCTTCTGCTATCATTATTTTTCTTGCTAGCAACAGAGGCAGGTGGCTTTTATGTCAGTGGGGTGGTGGATCTGTTTGAGGTTTTAGTTGGAACTTTAAAATATCTCTGCAATGTGTTGGAGATATTTTGGGAATAGGGCTCAATACCTTTAAAATTTAGACTGAAACTCAACGTAGATTTGTTATGGCCATTTCCACACTACAATGTTATAGTGTTATGATTCCATTTTCAACATCCTATGGAATCCTGGGCTTTGCAGTTTAGGGAGTGGCACTTAGAATTCTCAGCCAGGGAGCTCTTTGGCCTCAGTGAACTACAGACCCCAGAATTCCACAGGATACTGAAAGTGGAATAATAGCACTATAACTGTGTAATGCAGAAATGGCCTGTGTCATATGGAAGCCACCAGCTGCTACCACTTGCCAATTTACAACACATTTCAAGCAATTTCTTTCACTTGGCATTCATTTTTTTTTATTGGTGTTCAAAGTTATTGTAAATCACTGTAGTTGTTCATCTTTGTTCTTATTCATTTCTGACTTCTTTGTCTCTTTCAAGATAGGTGTTGGGAAAACTATATTTATGTCGCCCTTCAAATAGCGGAATAGGCTCAGATATCAGCTTTTTGTCACCTATTTATGAGTGATGATGCTAATGGAAAAGTCTGTGGTTTCTGAATTAGGATCACAGGAAGGATGTGCAGGATGCTTCTGAGGAACTTCACAAGTAGTCTTGATGCTTCTTTTATTTCCATGGATGTTGCTTAGATTTTTCTAGCAAGTGGGACCATTTAAATGTGCACTGAAATTTTGTTGTGTATAGAATTAAGTGTCAAGAATGGTCCCTGTTCTTTCCAATTTTCACATTGCATGAATTGTTTCTCACCATGCCTGGAGTCCTTAATAGGAAATATGCTGGTGAGAGGCAGAGAAGAACACTACAACTTAGCCTGATCTAATTCCAGGGTTCTAGGTTGTGTGGTGAGAGACCCTCGGTCAGTGTTTGTGACCTTCTTGAAGTTCTTTTAGCTTTTAGTATTTTTTGAGGATCCAAACACTGTGTGGTGCTTTGAGGTCTCATTCCTTGTTGATATTTGAGAATAGAGGGAATCAGTATTCACATACTCTGTTTCTGAGACCTTGGAATTTCCTTAGTTGGATTACATCTCAGTGATTGGGCTTTATAGGAGATGCTGGAACCTATCATCCAAAATGACTTTTCTAAGTTCTGTTATTTTATGTTGATGTAGTTCTTCCTCTTTCATGCTTCTTACAAAAGAAGCAATAGGTAGTGCTTTCTTAGAAGTCAGTTCACTTTCACTTGATATTTTGTAATCGGAATTTTTCAAAATATGTTCCATGGAAACTTGATAAATTATGAAATCCTGCATGGAGTTATGTGGAATATTCTTCATAATGGAAAGTGCTCCCTCAACACTGTATGAAAGACTATCAAAAAGTTTGATATTGCTGTCTACACTATGGTACTATTAAATCACAGAATAATTTCATCTGCTTTTAGATTATAGGCCTTTGGTAAATCAAGCGATTGGTAAGGCATAGATATAGTTTTCCTCCTTTATTCCTTTTCTTATATTTTCTCTTGTTGATGATGAACTTTTTAAACAATGTTGCAACTTGTTTAAATATTTTATTCGAAATCAAAACATAGTAGTAGTGCTTGGTACCTGATTGGACTCTGACAAACACTGGCAGTTAACAGGGTGAGGAAAATAAAAATAAGGCATGGTTAAAAAGAGCATCAGTAGAAACACTACATTTCCATCTCCTTACAATGAATGCTCAATAGGGAATTTGCATTTCTGTTTAAGCAGCCTTGCTGTAATCACTGGAACAGTTTAATGACTTAATCTCCCTAAGGAGTCACCCTGTTGTGGTTTTCTGAGGAATGCTAGCCATTTTCCCACATGGTACACACCATGAAATTCAAATAACACAAAGAGGGAGAGATAATTCATTTTGCTGTTGTCTAATGCTGGGCTTAATTCCCAGACTGTATAACAGTGGTGGGAATCAGTCAGCCCTCTAGAAGTGATTGGACTGAAATTTATTTTGCCTTCACCAACACAGTTAATAGTGAGGAATGTTGGGAGCTGCAGTCCAAGAACATTCAGAGGGCCACATGACTCCCACTCCTGCCTTAGAGCAAGGACATCCACATGCACAGCTGATCTAGATCACATAGTTGTGGGTCTTGTTATTATGGTCCAGTTCTTACTCTCTTTCTGGATCAGTGGTTCCCAAACTTTGCTCCTCCAGGTGTTTTGGACCTCATCTCACAGACGTTCCATGCAGCTTAGCTAACAATCAGGAATTCTGGAAGTTGAAGTAAAAAACAGCTGGAGGACCAAAGTTTGGGAACCACTATTGAGATCATTGCCTCAGAGAGACATTGTCTCAGAGAGAAAGGCCCAAACTGCTCTGCCTGTAAAGACTGTTGCTCCTACCTAGAGACTTTTTAGGGTGAGGACCTGTTTAGGGTTTGTGGATAGGACAACACCATTTAGCTTTTGATAGGATATATTATTTTTGCTGCTCTTCTAAGATTATGGGGGAAGGTCTATTTTCTTAGACCTTAGTATGAATGATTATTGGTTATTTTTTTCAAAGTGTATATTTATTAAGATGTCATGTTTTGATAAGCCTAATTGAATGAGTGTTTCAATCTTGTTATGATTGGATTGTTAACAAATATCTGATAAATGTAATATTCTACTATCTCTTCCCATCCACAGGTAAAAGCTTTAGCATTAAAAGAATTAACCTCAGTTGACAAACTATTTATTAAGGATAGTGACTCCACTAAAGGTTTAATTACAAAATTATATAGTAACATCTTTTTCAATAGTAACAGAGTTGCTAAATTAACATAGGAAGATGGCTTCAATATTTCCATAGAAGAGAATAAATAGATGCAGTCACATCTGGTCCCATTTTGCTCAACATCTGTAGCAACTAAGGAACTTGTGCTAAAGTTAGTGTATAGATGGTATTATACTCCACAGCATCTTACCCAAATAATCAGGCTGTGGCCTCACACTGCTGGAGATTTAAACAAGAAACAGGCAGATATGTTCATATTTGGTGGCTGTGCCCTGCTATCAATCAAAATTAAGGCTTAATTTTTGAAGAAATTTCTATACTTACAAATCAACAAGTAATCCCACAGGTTAGCTTAGAACTGTTGAATTTTTTCATGGGAGAAAATGAAAAGCTAACTGTGACACAGGCTGGCCCCTGCAGTTCCTAGCCCCTGGAAACCTGCCACTGCCACCCTGCCTTCCAGTCCCCTTATAAAATCCCCCCTTGGATTTGGAGTCATAGGTCTTCAAATGATCTCACTATTGACTGTGGTATGTGTTAGCTTTATGTTCTTTGTGGTAAGCATGCCTCACCCTTGCTTCAGAGTAAATAATGCTGCCCAATGTCAGGTTTATAAAATGACTAACAAGATAACTTTATTTAATAACAGAGATAATGAATGCTTTCAAGATTCATTTCTTAGATTCAAACAATTAACTCTGTTCCAATTAAGTTATGTCAGACCCTTTGCCTAAATCCACTCCACCGCCATCACAACTGATGCTTCCAACAGTTTGTTTCCCAACTTTCTGTCTCCCTCTATTTGTCTCCGTTGGAGGTAAAAACCCTTTTTAAAAGAATTTTCCTCCCTCACAGAGGCCCCTCCTTTCTCTCACAGAGTTCTCTGTGTTAGGATTGGCTGGCTGCTGGTATTGACCACCTCCTTTTATCAGCAGATCTTAGGCAACATTATATCCAGTTTTCTTCCTCTTTAAACTGAGGCCTTTTCTGCATTTTGTTTTTAAAACGGGGCACCGCGTCCTCCAGCAAGGACATTGGCACTTGGGGGCGAACTGGGTCCAGACTACTTTCTGTAGTTTTGGACTTCAGCCCGTTCTGGAACAACCAGTACTGGTCGTTCACCGTGCTATTGAAAGACCGCTTAAAACAGGTCTTTCAATAGCCCGGCACGCCCCAGTCCGTCGCTGTGCTCCTGTGTAGATCTGCAGGCTGTGTAGATCTTCCGGGGGCGGGCTTCTGGCTGGCGAGCTTCTTCAGTTGGTGGAGAGCCTCCACCAACCAGAAGCCTCCATTTTCGTGCCCAGATTAGTGTGTAGCACAGGCACACACTGCTCCGGATCAGCGTGGATCGTCGGAGGAAGTGCGCCAGTCCAGTGAGTAACAGACTGCCCCGTTTTCTTCCCAAAGTGAGAAAAAGCCCTGAGTTACTGTATCACACTATCAAACAAAAATCTAATTGGCTATCTAAGCTTAGTGCCTAGGATAGTTATAGCCAGATTTTGGAAAGACCATAAAGTCCTCACAATTTAGACCAGTTAAGTAAACTTTGGAGGATAGCTGTCATAGAAAAGGTGATAGCACGCATCAGAGAATCTAGAAAAAAATCAGATCAGCAGTAGTCACGTATGTGAAATTTGCAGGGAGTTGCATGACTCTGTGACACATTTGTGATCCTGGAAACCATGTTTTGAAGGATTGGTAGCATCTGGTTGGGGAACATGTGAGGGGTGTAAGTGGTATGTGTGCATATCCATATGTGATTTCAAGTTGCTTGTCAACTTATGGTGACCTTGTGAAATTCATAGGGTTTTTCTAGGCAAGGAATACTCTGGTTCTGCCAGTTCCTTTGCCTGAAATGTAGTCCTTAGTGTCTGGTATTTATTGGTAATCTCTCACTCAAGTACTCATCAGAGATGACTTTGCTTAGCTTCCAAGATCAGACAGGATCCAGTGTGAGGAGAGACACATACCCCTATGCTCACATGTCTCCTCACTTCCCAACTTTGACGTGATGAACAAGGATATCTGAAATGATGCTCTTCTTAGGCCATTTCTGCATGGCATTGCATGACATCATTGCTGTCCCACTGCCGTCCCATCCCCACCCATTGCCATTGCAGGATATTCACTTAACAGAATAAAGCTGCTAAGCGCCTGTGATCGAGTGATGCTTCCATCACTGCCTCCCCTGCAGAAGGGGCAGAAGCGCGATGGAGGGGCTTCCTTCCCTAGTACGGCACGAGAAAGAGGCTGGCTATGCTGCAGAATGAAGCCACGTGTTGCTTGCCCTCCCTTCCACAGGAAGCCAGCCAGGTATGGAGGGGAATGTTCTCATCACACTCCCTTCCCAGCAAAGGCACTGCCAGGTTCATGATGGGAGGACAATGGAAGGAGTTATGGTGTGGAACTGGCCTCACAGTTAATTTATCAGAGCCCTTAATCAAGTAGAGCATTTTACTGACATTAGAGTGAAAGCAAGTAGAATGTCAACATGGCATGTTCAAGGACAGCAGGAAATTAACAGCCATGGGAACATAGTCAGCATGCACATCTCACTTGCTTTCTCTCTCTCTCTCCCCCAGATATATTCGTCATGTAATCAGGCAAATACCCAAATGGGTCTAATGTTAATTGTGAATGAAGCTACTGTGAAGCCATTTTGTATAATAGGGAGAAAGTAGGAAAGGCTTCTTATTAGTGGCTCTTCCATAATTCCTGGGATCCATTCTCTTGGAAGTTGTCAGAGCCCAAGCTAGAGAATCATGTTTATTTTTCAGGGGGGCCAAAACCTGCACATTTACATCTTTTAGATATTGAGAGCTGGTTCAGTTTAATAGTCGTTATGAAGACAGGTTCATTTTACCACAATCAGATGGGAGAAACTGAAGGGAAAATATATGGACTTCCCTTCAAAACTTTTTGAAGCAACAGAGTATATTTCTACTGATAGTGGTATTCAGATTTTGATAATAAGAATGGTGGTGAGAGGAATTTGATGATAATTTTCTTAAGTGGAAGAACTCGAGATGGTCAACTTGACTGTTTCACTTTATGTAATCTTCAAACATAACTTTGATCCATCTTTTTCCACATAAGTTTTGAATGTATTTTTATTAAAAATCTGCATAAACCTGCATGAAAATTTGTATGCGTTCACCACTAATATGCAGATCTGAAAGCAATTTTCCTTCATATGTGCCTTTTTGTACACTACTTTCATAATGTATCTAATTTCCATTCAGTTTTCTGTAATATGCACATTTTTCCAAGCAATTTCCCTAACCATGCCTATTTCTACATTATTTTTCCTCTAAGGTATGCATCTTTATAGGCAGTTGAAAGCCTAATGTATACTTTTCTGTAGTTATTTTTTTAACTGAAGGAACTGTATCAATATATTCAGAGAAGTGTAAAATCTACTGGGCTCCTGTTCTAATCTAATTTCAAGTTCTAATTAGGTCAGTTTGTATTCAAATTAAAAAAATGCATTTCATGTCACAGTGAGAACCAAGCAAATTCCAATATGTCTCCATTCATTGTGTTAGTGTAGAGGAGAAAGACATTGGTCTGTGACAACAGAAGGTCAGCAGTGGTGAGAGAGAAAAGTTTGGAATAAATGGATCAACTCACATTTCTTGGTCATGGTCTCTGTGCATCACACACGTGGGTTTTGCATCTACACAGAGGCTCATTTCGGAAAGGTCTAGAGCTGAGCAGATTGGCGCAAAACCCATATGTGTGAGGGCACAGATGACCACTCAAAGAGCCACAGTTATGAGCAAGCAATCTGTTCATCTATTTCTAAACTGTGTTATTAGCTGCCCAAAAGACTGGATAATGTGTGACACATGAATGAGAACAATTAGGTTACCACTTACTTAGAACTATGCAAGCCTAAATGGAATACACTTTTTGTACTTTTGCATTGCATTGGGCCTGGGCAGGAGAATTTCACATTGAATAACTAGGCCACAGTCCCCACACTGCTGGAGATGTAAACAAGAAATAGGTTTATATCTGCCCATAATACTTTAATCTCTAGCTGAGGATCTAATTAACATAGTTCATTGATCTGTCTCTGAATGGACGAAGAATAATTGTTTCTCAAAGTCTTTCCATGTTGTGCAATTCTTTGTGTAATTTATCAAACTGCAATCTGTGTTGACCCATAGACATTGTGGAGGCACAGTTATATTTTTCAGCAATGAAAAATAATTTGGAAAATAGCTTGAACCATCAAATGGAGCAAGAAGTGGGGGACACACTATTCAGTCATTACTAGGAGAAATTGAGGAATAATTTGACAAAGAGAAAGATGTTCAAATTCTTCTCAAATACATATTTTCTAACTGCTACAAATTCAGAATTGGCGGATTTTTTTCTCTCTTGAAAAATCCTGGTGCCTCGTGTTTCTCTTAAAATATTGAGCGCAGTCCAGTCAGTTTATTGCATATGGTACTTATGTGTTGATACTGATAATAAAAGTATCCTGATTATATTACTTTTTGTATTTTAACTTTCCATTATTTTATTGTTAGTTTTAGTTGATGGGTAAAAGAGTATAGAGCTGGAGAGGGGTCTTTTTTTTTTGTTGTTGTTGTTGTGTACCTTCAAGTCGTTTCCAACTTATAGCAATTCCTAGGCAAACCTATCAGAGAGTTTTCTAGGGCTGAGAGTGTGTGATGTGTCCAGGGTCACTCAGTGGGCTTCCATGGCGAAGCACAGAAATGAACCTTTGCCTCCAGGGTCGCAGTCCAGTGATCAAACCATTATATCATGCTGGCTCCTCCCCATTAAATAAGATAAGCTGCAATTTTCCTGTTGCATGGCCTTTCTTTTTTAGAGATTAGAAACTGGCCAAAATGGACATAGCTGAAGTTGTTATTTTTTTAATGACAATGTCTACATGATAAAACTTCCTCTTCATGGAAACCATAACAGCTTTGCTATGGGTTAAAATGCAAAGTTAGTTATACTCTGAATATGGATAGCAATTGCATTTTGGATAGGAATTGCATTTGTTGTGATTAATTTAATTCCCATTCATTTTAATCAACCTTGGATTTAAACTGGGCACCTACCTACATGGGTTTTTTTTAAAAAAATGTAAAAGTTTTCACAAAAAAATTGAGGGGTCTCATTGCAAAAGAGACTTTTCTTCTGGTGCCCTTGGATATGTCTTCTTTCCAAAAAAAATACTTGTAGATGTTAAAATATCTTTCTCTTTATCCCTGCCGCTTTATCCCAGATTGTGAGTGCTCTTGCTTGGGTAACCAAAGGAAGATGGTATGGTTTGAATCCTGCTCAGAGAGGGACTGCAGGACTTGCATTTCGCCACTTGTTGCAGACCCCACCTGTTGCTTCTATTTTTTTTCTTAATTTTGTTTGTTCATAACTTTGTTACTTACACAGATGAAGCAGAAAAGTGAATGATCAGTTAACAGAAAAAACAAGAGAAAACAACAAAATTCAATTTTTTAAAAAGGAAATCTCAAATGCAAAAATTGCTGAACCAATTTAGAGAAAGAGTTCTGTATTCTTTGGTCAACTCTCTGGTGCAGATCCGTTATTTAAGTGACCGAGGCATCAAGTGGTGATTTAAACAGGTCGTTGGATTTTTTTTTTACATAGAAATTAATTGTTAATCTTTTTTTAAAAAGAAAACTTTACAAAATAGAAAATTAGTCTCCGGTCCCTCAAATTCAATTCTCCAACAAACAATATTTGGTAACTAATGAGGTCTTTATAAACCACCAATTCATTAATGTTATTACCCCTATGCTATTTTTCAAAAAGAACATTGTTACCTTCTTCTAACCCCCAAAGTAATGTGTTGCAGGTAACATGGCCACTTGTAATGTTAACTAAAAACAGTTAAAATTAAATCAAATAAATGCTGATCATTCTAATCTGTGCTGGAGGGGTTACCAAGAAAGGGGTTACCTACTTTCATATGTGGTGGGAATGTGAAAGTGGACTGAAATTTTAGTGGTTAATTTTTACAGAAAGAAAGGAAATAACTAATCAAAATATGCAGTTAAATCCTAAGGTCCTTTCCGCACCAGCCTATTAAAATGGTGCAGAGCGACCTCCAACGGAGATCTTCTGCACCGTGGAGTGGACTGGGGCAGACTACTTTTTGTAGTTCCATACCTCAGTCCGCTCCAGAGCGACCAGAACTGGTCTCGCAGTGTGCTTTTTAAAAACCTCGTTTAAGAGGTTTTTGAAAAGTACGGAGCGTGCGACCCCGTGTTGCTCCGTCACCGTGCTCCGGTGCAGATTTTCAGGTGTGCACTAGTGCATGCCTGCAGATCTGCGGGGGGCAGGCTTTAGGCTGGCGAGCTTCTCTGGTTGGTGGAGAGCCTCCACCAACCGGAAGCCGCCATTTTGGACGCCGGAGCAGTGCGGAGTGACAAGCTCGCACTGCTCCTCATCCTGATGGACTCACCCAGACCCACCAAAAAGCCAGTGAGTAGCGGCGGGGAGCATTTCCCTTGCTGCATGCAGAAAGGGCCTAAGTTAGCTTTGTTATCAATATTTGATATGGAGCAAAGTAAGGAGCCAATAAGAGAATTAATTTCTATTTTATTAACTGCAGCAAAGTTAAGGATAGCTAAGAACTGGAAAATAAAGCAAGATACTCATTTAGATGAATGGTATAAAGAGGTATGGGATATAGCTATTAATCATAAACTGATGTATAATATTAAAGTAAAGTAGGACGAATTAAAAAGAGACATTTTTATAGATATTTGTGGGGAATTTATTGATTATGGCCGTTTCTGCACGAGGCTGGTGAATTGGTTTGTGCTGTTTCTTATCGGATTTTCTGGGTTCGAAACAAGGTGGACTTTCTCTCATTTCCTTCTGCGCAGCTACTGCGTATGTTCCATTCTGATTCGGAGGAGTGCGAGTTCATGTATCCACACTGCCTCTGCTGTGGCCACTCCCGCTACTTCCTCACCCCGCCCCGTTGGCTGTGATTGCCCCCCCTTTTTTTGGCATGGTTTAGTACATCATTGCATATGTGCGTACATGCGTAAGTCCATACTATCCCCTGGCCCCTCCCATGAGCCCTCCTCTGACCACCAATTCACATTGGCACGAATGTACGTGTCTGCACCACTGTGAAAGTACAAATTGGATTGATCTGGAAAATTGGAAAACTGATTTCTTCCGGTTTTCAAATAGCGTGTTTTACCACCACATGGGGGAGCATTTAGTCGGAATTATGTGCGGAACAAAGGTAAATAAACTGAACCTAGTCTGCTCCAACGTGCAGAAGACCTCTGTGGCAAGACACATTGGCCTACCTTAATAACCGCGTGTGGAAAGGGCCTATGTGTTAATAAAAGGGAAAGGAAGAAAACCTAATGAACAGTCGTTACAATTTTGGAAGGGGAATGGAGCTTCTTGAAGGGAATGGAAGTGGTTATCTCTCTAAAGGTCCCAGTGGTGGGGAGCACTTATGATTTAATTGTAGAATAGACTAAGTTCAAGAATATATGGTATATAGCAGTTTGTTAGTTTATGTTTATTATGTATTTGGGATTGTATTATTGTTTTGTAGTGTTATGTATTGTTATGTTCTTTAATTAATTAATAAAAATTATAAAAAATATTAATTAAAAGCTCAGAATAGAATAATAATTTTTGCTTCAAAGAAAAGCTAGGTCAAATTGTGAGTTAATCAAATATCTGGTTTGTATTAACTCTGCCCATGTCTTACTTTTCTTCCTGCTTTGTAGTGCTGCAAACCTCAGAATTCCACAGGATGTCAAAAATGGAATAGTAGCACTATAACAGTGTAGTGCAGAAAGGCCCTTACTGTCTTTGACCTGTTTAACTTATTTTCATGCTATTTGTAAGCCCTCTCCCCGCCAAGATCTCTTGAGAGAGGGAAGAATATAAATATAAAACAAATAAATATATAATCTCATAGTCCAAAAAGCTGAAATGGAAGATCTTCTTGTCATACTTGATCTGTGATTCACGCATGAAACTCAATTATCAAGTGATGAATGCGCACAAGTGAAGCAGAATGAATGATGTCCGTGTATGTATCAATTCAGAGAAGAGAAAAGATTTGCTTGTTAATAGCTGTAGTTGTTAGGAATTTGGATTTTTGAGGGGAAAGGTATGATAGGAAATGTTTTCAGTAGGGTACTATTGATTTTTGTTTGTGGGAAAGCTGTTGATAAAAAAGAGGAGCTGTTTAAGCAAGTTACTTCCTTAATGTTAAATTTTGTGGATGTTCATATTATATTCATCAGGAATTGATTCAGCAGGTTTAATTGAAAGTTGTAAGGTAATTTAAATGGTTTCCTTAGGGTTTTTTTGTGAAGAGCCAAAGCTATATAGATCATTTTAACGTGTAATCTACACATATTTGATGTTTTATGATTATATCAGTAGATTTATGTGTCTGCAAAATGACAGCTATTATGAGTCTACAACTGTGTTTAATTCCTGACTACCCAATATGCAGTCACAAATCAATGAACTTGTCTCACAAGCAATTTAGATTCCGGTAGTCCACACTGAAACAGCCCTATGCACACTTTTAAAAAAGTACTTATGCCCCAGAGTGTGGCTGTGAAGAGCATACACATTCATACCACAGCTGTTTCACACCATATACATCTGATGAAGTGGGCTGGAATCCACACAAACATATGTAAAAAAATAAAAAAATAAAAAATCAATCTTTAAGATAGTATAAGAGTCTTTTATGTTTCTAAAGCCAGTATAGTGGTATAGTGGTTTGAGCATTGGACTGTGACCTTGGAGAGCAGGGTTTGATTCCCTGCTCGGCCATGGAAACCCATTGGGTGACCTTGGACCCGTCACATATTCTCAGCCTCCAGAGAACACTGTGACTATTTCCACACTAGCCTGTTATAGCACTATGATTCCACTTGCAACATCGTATGGAATCCTGGGGTTTGCAGTTTCAGGAGGGGCCGTCCAGCCCCTCCCAAAACTGCAAACCCCAGGATTCCATAGGATGTTGAAAGTGGAATCATAGTGCTATAACAGGCTAGTGCGGAAATGGCCTGTGATAGGTTCACCTGTTGGTTGCCTTAGGTTGGAAACTTGAAGGCACACAACAACGACTGAAACAAAAACAATAGAAATAATACCCTGTTGGTAGCAGTAGCCTTTTGTTCATTTGGATTATAAAATGGAAAAAAAATGCATTGAGGTACACAGTAGATTTACATAGAGGTGACACTGTTTTAGATTTGATCGCTGTTTCTCCATAGCTTCTCCATATTGAACAATGCCTGAAGTTCTTAATCCAGGAGGTGATGTGCATAAAGCCCACATACACAAGCTGATCTCTTTAGATAGAGTGGGACATTTATATGTAACAGGATTCAGTGCTGAAAGCAACTAAAGTTGCAAACCCATGGGGGCTTTCTTGTGACTGAACTCCATTAAAAGCAGCGAGACATACTGTGCTGTAATTTGATTAAAAGGGCTAGGGCCCAAAGAGTTACTATTCTAAATGGGGTTATATGCTTTCAATTTGAGACATACAGTGATATGCAACTGTGTCTGGAATAATTCACTAAATGAACTTTGAAAATACACCTTCTCTCCAGAGATAAATTATGATGTCGAAACCCTTTTTTCCTCCTTAATTACAATCAGTTTTCTTCTAAATCTATTACACCCCCACAGGTCAAAATGATTTATTTCTCTATTTTTGGACATGTGAGTTCTATTCTGCTGTTGCCAGGGCATGTTCATCTGTGCCAAAAAACTGAGCAGGTTTGTGGTTTCTTTGTAACATCAAAACGAAGACATTTATCATAGAGATTTATCATGGGACAGCCAGCCAGATGGTTTGGGTATTTTAAAAGTGGACTCTGGATTTTGATCAGATCATGTGATCTTTTCGTTTACAGCAACTACATCAGCTATACAGAAAAAAATGCAACATTTTCCCCTTTTGAGTAGAATAGGAAATATTAAAGTAATGGCAGCTGTTGCTTAGATAGTTATTTCTGAAAGAAAACCTAGTCATAACCAATTCCACTGATTGTGTTCTCATTATAACATGACCTCCTGTTGCTTTGCAAAAAGGCAATGTTCATTTCAGACATACTGCTGAAAGGTGTGTGCAATAAATGACCCTCAAAGGGCTCATTCTGAGATCCTAACTCCATTTCCCCCCACATATCAAAGGTTTTTATTGTGCCAAGTTACTCTGATTCAGCTGGAAAGAATACTTTTCATATACACACGGCCCATTTTCTATTTCTTTTGAAAAAAGAACTTAGTATTTCAGTATGTTGAAATCCTAACATAATATGTTGATCAAGGTAGGTTAATAATTCAAATTAAAGAGCATACTAATTGTAAACAATATTTTACCTTATATTGTACAATGCGTATTTCCAAAAAGTAAGGCATTAAGTGAAATAAATAAATCCCTTTACATTGAAACCAAAAACCAGGGATGTTGATGTCTGTCAATGTAATTCTTGCAGAGTTTCTCAGTTTTCCATCCCCATTCTTATTCTCTCTTGCTTTTCCATTCTGTTGGAAGACCTACTTTTTTTTTTACAGAGAAATCCATAAGTTTGTGCTTTCACTTTTCGGAATATTGACATTTTTGTACCCATTTTCCTCGCTATATCCTGTTTTGTATCCCCTTCTTTTGCATTGGCTGAATTATTTATGCATTTTGCAAATGTACACAATATTGATTTTACACATTTCTGAATCGTATACATCTGGGTTTGCATTTTTGTTCTCCAGAAGTTTTGTAAATGGATGGCTTTCTGAAGTAAGCTGCGTTCCACTGGAATTTTTGGAACTGGTATGAAATGAGTATTTCCATAAGGAATTGTGAATACAATAAATTTATTTTCCATTCCCACCAGAAACCAACAGGAGGCTTACTGTTTGTTCCAACAGTGGTGGTGATAAAATTTAAGTGTTATATTCTTCATCCTTTTTCTACAACTGCTTTACATTAATAAGTATGTGCCTAAATACCCTGAAGATACCAGGTCCTATCTGATCTTGGAAACTAAGTAGGATGGGGCCTGGTCAACACTTTGAAGAATGTCAGGTGTTGCAGGCTGTACTCAGAGAAAGACCAACTATCTCTGAGCATTTGTTGTGTAAGAAAAACCTATAAAACTCATGAGGCCTCCTAAAGTTAATAGATGACTTGAATGTACATATCAGCATCTACACAAACTTTCTGCATGCATAATTGTCACATCAGGCAGATAGTGGAGAAGGATGCAAGAAAGATCAAATGCATGGTTCCTTTGCAAAATGATAAACCTTTTCTATTACAGTCAGGTTAACATGAAGTATTTAGACTCGCTCATATGACCACAGGACAGCAACTCTATTATTCTCTGTTAGTGATCAAAGACCAGAAGGAGAAAAATGGTCAGACAGCAACACGTTCCTTCTGTATTCTATGTATAATTAGAAAACCATTATGAAGAACTGTGTAGATTTAATTTTTTTTTTAGCTAACCCTCTTGGACTTCATGAAAGGCTATGATACTTCTCCCCTTACTCTCCTGATATATCATTTATATGGGGTACAGCTAATACTAACAATTATTTAAAACAGTGGTCCTATGCAAAGTAGAATTGTTCCCAGAAGAACCTCTCAGATGACCTTATCTTCAGCAGTTTCAGTAACTTACTGTGTTTTCAGGTATGGAGACTGGCTAACAGTTCTTCATTCTGATACATGTTGCTAAGTTTAATCTGATACCTGTCCACTCACCAGTGATTCAGACAGCAACTTCTATTGTAGAACTCAGAACTAATCTCGTGGTTAAATGTTGGGCCATCATATACCCACAACATCTAGCCTAGCTTGTTTGTTTTTGTTCATTACATTTTTGAATGTATCCTGGAAAAGAATTGTGGAGAACTCAAAAGTGTGACATCTCTCACTTCCAACAATTTGGTTGCTCTTAATAAAGATATTGTCCAAACGTGATTCCCCTCCCTATTGCTGTTTATTGTGGAATGAATGAGTTGTTTGTTATACTTTTCATACTGAATAATAGTAGTATTACCTTTATAATTAGACTTTATTGAATGTATGACAGTGTTAAAGAGTTTCATGCTGACTATTCCATAGCATCATAGAAGTAAAAGTTTCCAAAGGGATATCTATTCCAAACTTCTAAGTCAATGGAGGATAACTTAAACATCTCTTACCAGATGGCCATCTAGCCTCTGTTTAAAAGCCTCCAACAAAGAAGAGTCCAACACCTTCCAAACTGCTATCAAACAGTTCCTACCATCAGGAAGGTCTTCCTATTGTTTAGGCAAAGCCTGGAATCCTGTTGGTGTTTTTTGCATATGTATTCTTTCCTTATGGAAGTGGTCATTTTTATCCAATGCAGAAAGTCCGCATTCAGTGCAAGGTTGCAGAAGTGGAGCTGTATGTGTTGTACCATAGGGCA
The DNA here is from genome assembly GCA_948474755.1 of Ctenosaura bakeri. Taxonomy (NCBI): domain Eukaryota; kingdom Metazoa; phylum Chordata; class Lepidosauria; order Squamata; family Iguanidae; genus Ctenosaura; species Ctenosaura bakeri. Next base: position 208,815 of record CAOLHI010000788.1, read on the forward strand.
TGCACATAGACACTTGTGTTCAGTTGTGTATCTTTGTCATTTAACACAAGGTTTACACTGTATAATCAGTGTTTAACACCACATGCTGTTTATGCTACATAAACCCAGTGTAGGATCTTAGCCAGTATTTGCTTTCTTGTAATCTAAATATGTTGGTTTGAATTGCTCAGACTTCCCTGTGAGAATCCTTCAGATATATGAAGGTAGCCATATCACCTCTCAATCTTCTGTTCTCCAGGCTAGGCATCTCCAGTTCCCTTGATCATTCCTCATAGGCCTTGGTTTCCAGACATTTTTTCTTCTTGGTCATCCTCCTCTGGAGACATTCCAGCTTGTCAGCCTCCTATAAATGGTGGTACCTGGAGTTGGGCACAATAGTCCAGGTAATGTCTTACCAAAGCAGAATGGAATGGTACTATCAAGATAAACTACATTTACAGAACTGCCCTAGAATCACAGAGTTGGAAGGGATCTCATGGGACATTGAGTCCAACCCTCTGCTCCCTGCAGGGTCTCCAGATAAAGCACCCCTAGCAGGTAGCTGTCCAACCTCATTTTGAAGACACCCAGAGGCAACCTCATCACCTCTCTAGGCAGTAGATTCCATTTCTGAAACACTCTTCCTTCTAATGTTCAGTCGAAATCTACTCTCCTATAACTTAAAACCATCAAACCTGGGCCTGCCTTTGGAGCAGCAGAGAACAAACTCCTTTCTGTGATAGCCCTTTAGATAAAGAGGACAGTCATGTCACCCCTCAGTCTTTTCTTTACTAGGCTGATCATTCCCATATGTTTTGTTTTCTTATCATTGTTGTTGTCCTTCTCTGAACCTGCTTCTACTTGTATATATATCCTTCTTAAAATGAGGTACACAAAACTGAATGGGGTACTTCATATGGGGCCTGACCAGCACAGAATACAGTGGGACTATTACTTGCCTTGACTTGGAAACTATGGTTCTATTTAAGCAGCCAAAAATGCCATTTGTCTTCTTTGCTGCAGCATCAAACTATTGAGTCAAGTTCAACTTAAGGTGAACAATAATCCCAAGGTCCTTTTCATGTATTCCATGTATTCCCGTCTTATAAGTGTGTGTGTGATTTTTCTGGCTTAAATGTAGAATTTTGCATTTGTCTCTGTTGAATGTAATTTTATTAATTTCTGCTCGATTTTCTAGTTTAGCAAGGTCCTTTTGAATTCCCAGTTTCCAATATGCTAGCCACCCCTCCCAGTTTTGTGTGAATTGTAAACCTGATAAAGATTCCCTCCACCACATCATCTAAGTCACTGATAAAAATGTTGAAGAGTCATGGCCCTAGGACAGAACCCTGAGCCACTCCACTTGAGACCTCTTTCCAGTTTGAAGCACAGGCACTGATGGTGATTCTTTCCAACAATTATGCACTCATATGACAGTGTTCTCATCTAGCCCATATTTCTATTCCCATCTATTCCACAGTTTGCTAATCAGAATATTATGAGGGAATTTTATCAAATGCTTTGCTGAAATCTAGATTAATGACATCCATAGGACTCCCACCATCTACTAAACTAGGGACCTGATTGAAAAAGGATATAAAATTAGTTTGTCAGGATTTCCTTGACAAACCCAAGCTGAGTCCTACTGATCACTGCATTGTCATCAAGATAGTTGCAGACAGACTCCTGTATATTTCCTTCTAATATTTTACCTGGTATTGTGGTCAGGCAGACTGGTCTGTAGTTTCCTGAATCTTCTTTTTCTTTCTTTCTTTTTTTTGCCTTTTATTGAAGAAAGGGGCAATCCAAATTGCTTTGGTTGCTCTCCAGTCCAGCAGCTCCTTTAACGCTAATGATGAAGATGTTGAAACAGTTCAAAATTTTCCATATTTTGGCTCAGTCATTAATCAGAATGGAGTCAGCAGTCAAAAAATCAGAAGAAGGCTAGGACTCAGAAGGGCAGCTATGAAGGAACTAGGCAAGATTCTGAAGTGTGAAGATATATAATTGAAAACTAAAGTTAAGATTGTCCCTGTCATTGTATTCCCAATTTTTATGTATGTTTGTGAAAGCTCAATAGGGAAGAAAGCCAGTAAGAAGAAAACCAACTCATTTGAAATGTGGAGGAGAGTTCTACAGACACCATGGATTACTAAAAAGTTAAATGAATGGAGTCCTAGAGACATGACTCACTAGAAAAGGCAATACTGGTTTGTAAGATTGACGGCAGCAGGGAAAGAGGAAGACCACATTACAAATGGATAGACTCAATCAAGGAAGCTGCTACCTTGAGCCTACAAGACTTGAACAGATGATAGGATGACTTGGAGATCTCTCATCTGTAGGGCTGCGGTAAGTTGAAGTCAACTTACCAGCAGCTGTTGTCAAAATTCATACCATAAGAAGAAAATTGTGTCTCTATACATGTATTCCTCCCCTCTCTCTTACTCTCTCTCTTAGATAGACATGACATTCCACTGTAGAGATAACTTACATAAAATCACAATTGCAAAAAAGTTTCACAGAATTAATCATTTTGCAGCTTAAACAGATAATTATATGTAGACTTGTTTATTTATTAATGAGGAGGGTAAGTGCACTATCTTCTTTATTCCCTGAGGTCCCTTTCTTCTTCTTCTGAGTCCTTTATTGCGGCACATGTATAAAATAAAAAGCAGGAAATGAAGAAATAAGGTGGAAGAGATGGAAAACTAATGATTCAAGAAATCACATAGCATCAGATAATTCTATTTTGAAATCACAGCAGTTACTCCCAGAGGCGTAAACTTCCCAAATTACTAGTAAAAAACCCCTTTGACATATCTAGTACTTGGAAAAGCCTAAAGGCAAACTTTTCCCAGTTGTGCCTAATGTTTCCTGAAAAGACAACATTTAGGCAATATTATATATACCTATGCAATTTTATGTTCTATGTCTCTGGCACTTGTAAAGGGGGCTCTCTCTTGCTGCAGAGGTTTAGGCAGTGATACTCTCTGTGCTATTTAGCTTTGGCTTATTGTTTGCTAGCCAAAGAAATATGACTTGAGGAAAGAATGTCCTCATTGCCCCTTGTGTCTTTTGGGTTAAAATCTTTAACATATCAATCTTCCATTGTATCTTCTGCTATAAGAGCTGACCTACATGATCTCAAATTGACATCTTTTATACCTGATTTCCATTCACCAAAAAGTAATTTGTAAGCAATCTAGAAAATCTAGGAATCTGATATCACTGAGCCTGTGAAAATTGTTGTATGTTTGCCTTGGATGAATAGATGTTATACATTTTACTAGTACTGGACCAAAAGGCTGAAGTTCTGCATTGGGAAAAAGCAATTTCTATAATTCTGAGTTATCTATGGGATAGATAAATGGCTAGTATTTACTTATCTTTGTTGTTCAAGGTGAGATTTTAAAGAGAAACTAAAGAAGTTTCTTTCCAGGCCTTCTGAAGGTATATCAGTTCATGCATATCAGTTCATGTCGATCCTTCCTGGGGGAGAAATCCTGGGAAGCTGGACAGCCTGAGAACCTGAACTGGAAGAAGCCATAGGTCAGCATTCTAGTCCTAGCATTTACTGTGCTGGTATGATTAAACCTAGCAGGTTTTAAGGCAATAGCTCTTAATCCTTTTGGGGTCTTGGGTTCCTTTGAGAATTTAATGACCCTCCCCTTTCTAGGAAAGTATACGTCAATATGTTGTTATTGTTGCGTGCCTTTATTTCTAATTTATGATGAACCCATCACAGGGTTTTCAGGAGCTGAGAATGTGTGGTATACCAAAGGTCACCAGTGGGTTTCCATGGCTGAGTAGGAATCAAATCATGGTCTTCAAGGTCATAGTCCAGTGATCAAAACACTACACCACACTGGCTGTCAAAGGCAACAGTTGGCATTAGCTGTGATGATGTGCTGTGATGACCTGAGATATGGATTGGCTGCACGTCTCTGGCTTTCTGTACTGAAATACGTATGTGCTAAATTTTTCAGACAATTGAAGTTATTGCGCTGAAAACTCATTTCTTTCACCCAGATTCATCTGTAATGAAAAATAATAATGAAATCATTTACTTTGAAATTATGACAGGAACAAAAATTCAGAGTGATAGAATTTTTTTAAAAAAATTGTACCTAGATCAAGAAGCCCTAGATAACCATGGACCACAGCTGAAGAAGGTGTATTTTAAAAGATCTTGCTTGGTAGAAATTTCTTTAAAGCTTAGAATTCCCCCAGTTCCTTTGCATGAATCAGAGTTAGTTTGCCAAGCCATCTCAGTGGTGTCTTTATATTATTGTTATACCTACATTGTAAGTCTTGGGAAGGCCCTCATTTTATTTTTTATCAAAGTAAAGATCCTAATTTTTTAGATTTAAATCATCATGCTCATGCTCATGCATCATGCTCAGTAATGTTACTGCAAGTTGCAATTTTCAAAGGGGGTCTCCAGGCTGGAGCTACTGTATTGGAATTTCTATACTAATCTGAAGTAAGACAAAAGCTACTTCCACAGTAACAGTTGAATTATCACCCATTTCTTCTCTCACTCTTTTACACCTGCCCCTCCCAAATCACCAAATTGTTATTAAGAACCCATTTTTAGCACAGTATGTTCAGTGTTAGCCTCCAGAATTTGTCAGAGAAAGGAGGATTTGCTTAGGATGTGTTAGACTAAGAGGGAGGAGATGAAAGAATGGTGACATCTGTCTGGAATGTAGGAATGCAGAAAATATGCTTAGTTTTCTCATACCGAACAAGAAAGGGTGTTTCAAGTCAAGGAGACAACTCATCAGGGAAATGAGCAACCGCCAGAAGCTTTTTCTGGTGTAAAAAAATCTTATTTTTGGGCAAACTCTTGCTTTTTGTTCAGTGCCCAACATTTTACAATGGAAAACAATGTATTTTGCACAAGTTCAATAAATTATTTTCTCTGAAAAAAAGGTTGTTTTGGATGAAAGCCACATTTTTGTGCAAAACCCGTAGAAAAAGGTCCAAAAGGGTGAAAACACATCACAAATGTTCAAAAACTCTCATAATCTGAGCCTTTGGTGAGAAAATATTTGAAATCATTCATTCTTACATGCCAGACTCACATTCCTTCTGGAATGAAAAAGTACATTCTGCTCAGCAGTCAGATTTTCCTCCCAAGACCATTTGAAGAATTTCCAACTTGTTCCAAAGAGACTTTGAAAAGCTTCCCTGTCTTTAATATTTTCCCCATAGATTCATTGCTTTTTTCTTTCTCTCTCGCTGTGTTTTCTTTTTTTAATCTGAAAAAGATGATACACAAGAATCAATGTTCTGGTGAAAACATATTGACATAGTTTTCAAAGAAAAGGTAGACCTGCAAGCTATAGCTGGTATTTGTCCTGGGAAATGGCGGAGGACAAGCTGTGAACTGATATGATTTGTGGGGAGGGACAGAGGGATGCTTTAGAACCTTGTACATGATTTGTAAAGGAAATGGACTCAATGAGGAAAAATCTTTTTAGGAACTTGGTAGGTGGTACAGGTGTAGATAGCTAAAAAGACAATGTTGGCAGGTGGTGACAGTTGTTGAAGGTTAGAGGAATATGGTAAAAGAGTGAACCCTAAGTATTCAGATGGAAGAGTATATATTTTATTAAAAGAAAAAAGGTCATGAGAACTAATTAATGTAATAGAACCACTTTTTCTTAATGTGTTGTTCCTTTTAAAAAGAAGCTTGCTCAGAGTATCCTGATAAATGCTCATATCAAATAACCTCCTACTCCAAAAGTGACAGAGTTGCTCTGGAATACAAGTTCTTACCAGAAACTCTGTGAAATAAAAACTGGATACTCAGCGCAGTTAAAAGAATAGTCTGATAACAATGAAACATGTATGAAGAGGTAGTTGGCAGGGCTTAACAGTATCTGGTAGAGAGCTTGGAGGGTAACTTTTAAGAAAAATTAATAGAATGACATGCTGAAGCAATCCACAACAGGCATGGCTGAAGCCATCTACAATTACTGCAGCTCTATGATGGATGGCTTCAGCTTAGCATTATATCCATTCCTCTTAAAAGTAGCTTTCCAAGTTCTGGCAGTCCTTACCTGATTCAAAACCAAAGCAAAATAGGCAGCAGCTGACTGAAGTCTTGTTGTACATGTTGCCACAGAATGAGTCAAAGATATATCAAAAGGCTATATTTCACTGGAACTGCACTACTGTTCCCATCCCAAACATGCACTCATTAATGATATTTCCAAAATGTCAGTTTAATTTCTTTTCTATATTTTAACTGGCTTCAGAACAACCACTGGATGGGTGTTTAAAACATTTTGCACCTCTTCTTATAAGCTCATGCCAAACTTTTCAGCAAACTGAAGCAACATTTGATTTATACTGTGAATAGAAATAGGTTGCAAAAATATTGGAATCCGTTACTCTTTCCAAGATAGCAAAACAAAGTATGAAGATATCTAGGAAAGACAGAGAGTACAATCATGTACTTAAATGGGGTGGAGAGGGGAAATATCGTGGCAATTTGAGTGGATAACTCACTTTAAGAATGTGAATGGTTGATGGGTTTTGACAGGCAATGTCACTTCAAGACACTCTAGATGAATGAATTGCCGAGGTCAGACCCAGCAGCTGATGCCAAAATCTTTGCTTAGTAATGGACTGATGTTAACCAGAAAAAAATGAGCTGCAATTATGCGGTTAACCTTAGTATTTAGGGGAGGGGTGGTATTTTAAAACTTGTAATATAAGAAGGTGATTAAAACAGCCAAAAAGCTTTAGGTTTTTCTTTTATCTTGCGTATATAACCCCCTCCCATCTGATTAATAATAGAGCTCAATAAATTACAAGGGAAAATAATAAAATGAAGCTGTATAGACTAAGTTTTTACTCACATATGTTATTTATTTAAAATTTGGATGGCTTTGGAGAACTGCTGGCTTTGTGGGTTAAGAAATATTGGTGTCATTTCAGGGAGGGTGGGGAGGCCTTAACCCTATACATTTGCTTGCATTAATTTGACATGGTGAAAGGGAGCTTGGTTTGATTTATGTTATTAAATAGACTAACCATCAGTGCTATAGGAAGAGATGGCAGGATGTTTAACGGTGCAACATCACAGCATGCTTGGAGCTTTATAAGGTACCAACTGTGTGTGCTCATGGTTGCTTTCAATTCATGGTGTGTAATAGTCACTTCCTATTAAGGTGTTTAAATTCATAGAACTGTGGTTTAGAAACTATTTGCCTTCAGGGAAACACTTTCTACTGGGTAAGTCATGTGCCAAGGACTGCTCCATGTCATCAAGAAAATGCCAAGTAGTTATGGAAGATTGTTTCTTGGTTATGTCCTAGAACAGATTTATGCACACAGCCAATGTGAGGCTATTGGTTCATGTTTTTTTCTTGCTTAAAGAGATAATGTGATCCAGAACACATTCAGAGCTGGAAAAAGAATTCAGTTGAATCCACCAGTCTAGGTTAAATCCCAGTTTTGCACCCTCAAGACTTGCTGTGAGAAGGAAGTCCCCTTGTCTCAAGAATGCATGCAGTTTTGAGGCTCATAGGGCATTTCAGAGAACAGTGTGAAAAATGTGAAAAATGTGCATAATTGAAAAAAAATGTGCAAACACAAACTTTACTCAATGGAAGATGTGTAAATTGACTAAATTGCATGAGTAATTGTATACCTTAGGGAAAATGTGTAAAATGTGGATATGAAATTCATGGAAAAAAATACTTCATGACATCTTGCAACCAAATATGAGAGAAAAGCAGAAAGAAAGTGAGGGTGACATTCAGTGAAATACAACAAAATTCCAACTGAACCATATTCATATCCCTAAACATATCCAACACCTTCTTGTATTTTGCCTTGCAAGGGAAGATCAGGAATAGCAGCAAGGTCATGTTTCTAGAGGAGGAAAAATATCCACCATTACTGATTATTCCTACAAGGGGACCCTTAGTTTCAGATGAAGAATCCAAGTGTTGTCCAAAACACCATTCTGAACACAGCTGCCATAGAAGTTTTATGACATCTATACACTTAATCATATATTTTGAGCTTGGTTATCTGATTTTGATAGCATTTTATTATCTTTTTAAAAATACACTGAGAAGAAAATTGGCAGGCGGGAATAATTTAATGCTATTTTGGGGTTCCCATTTTTGCTTTGCTTGATCTTTTGTAATTTGGGTTTCCTTCACAGCCTTATTATTCTTTTTTTTTTTTTTGAAGGTAAACAAGCTTTCTTATACACAACCATTATTTATATCTCATTATGATTTCTTGATGATTTGTGAATGCTAAGTAATGAGGAATATGCACATAGCCCAGACAGTATATCAAAAAGAATCACAGATGTCCAGTCCCCAATGTATGTACAGCTTTTGTACTAGCAATGTATTTTTCTGCTGCAGGTTACATGCTATGCAAATTCCAATTGAATTCTGTGGATGTAGCACTGGGTGGTGGTGGGGATGTACATTGTTCTGTTTTGTGTCCACACAAGAGAATGTGCCATACTTGAGGAAGTCTTACTTCTGAGCACACCGTTTTTAAAATGTTTTGTCTCCCTTCCAATTATTTAATTTGCATCAAAGCACTTTTTAAAAAATGTTGGCACTTGTTCAAGATTACTAACTTTTTAAAAGTGTAGGCATTAAGATGAAGTGCTAAGCACATCATCTGCATACAAAATTAATAAGGCTTTAGTTGTTGTTATTTTGTTTTACTAATTTGAACCACCAAAAGACTGATTCATTCTAATGGTATTGTCTAGTGGCTCCACTTCTTTCTTTCTTTCTTTCTTTCTTTCTTTCTTTCTTTCTTTCTTTCTTTTTCATTTATAAAAACATTTTATTTCTACAGTACACTGTGTACAATTAAATGCATATCTACATGCAAATATCAAGTAATACTTCTTCCAAAGATTGGAGGAGTAACATGGCCACAACATGAGCTCCTGAAAATAATGATTCTTTCTATCAAAAAGAAGATATCATGGTGGAACATCACAATGATAGAACATCACTAAATAGCCAGCCAATACAAGATCTGAGGTAACTGTCCAGAACTATATATGATTGATTTATTCTCATTTTTTACTTCCATGGAGTCAGAAATTAGTGGCTCCGTTTCAACAGCAAATAGGAACAGCAGTAAAGAGTATCCCTTAGTGCTACATCCTTATTGTCACTAGAGAAGTTTATTTAACCCAGATAGCAGGCTGGTACAAAGCAAAAACTTTTTAGTCATATCTTCCTTTTTAAAAAGTTGCAAATCTAATTTGTCAAACACCTTGGCCATATCTATAAGGAGGCAGTAATATATTTTATTATTTATTTATTTATTTATTTATTTGGTTTGTTTTTTTATGCAGAGAACTGTGGGCAGCTACATTCAAAAAGTGGTGGATTGGGTCTGAAATGTGATCACTGTTAAGACAATTGAGTTTGTCATGCTCTATTGAAAAAAAAAAAATTACAATTTCTCCCAAATGGTTTATCAGTATGGCAGTAGATAATTTGGTGTCTTGATTTGTAAGCAAGATGAAGGAATATGATTCTACTTCCTCGAGATTTTTATCAGGCTTCAAAATTAAAATGGTTTCAGAAAAAGACCAAGACTTTGGAAGAGAGTCATCACCAAAGATAGAATTTAAAAAGGTAGCACCACCAAGGATGGAATTTAAAAAAGGAGATCTAGGAGACAGATCTTGTAAATATTTTATAGAAAAGACAACCAAACTTACCAACTTTACTAGGTTTCAGTTGGTAGATAACTTTATGAATTTCTTTTATGTGTTACTTCTTGTGAAAGAAAAGATGTATGCATACCTGATTTTTTTTCCAAGTAATCAGATGCTTGGAAAGAGTCAATATCAGATTCATTAAGAGGCTTTGAGGAGTAATTTTAAAAAAATCAACAAAAAAATTAACAATTTTAGAGCCAAATTTTTTTTTAGCATCATTTATTTGTTTAAGAACTGAGATCTTGCTTTTATTCCACTTTCTTAAGGAATCAGGAGGTATCTGAACAAATGAAATATTCAAACAAGTCTATAGAACCTCTAAGAGTATCAATCAATCAACTTTATTACGGTCACAGACCAGTATACTTCTAAGAGTAATCTAGCCTTGGGTCATACTGGCATAAGTATAAGCAAATAACTCTGACTCTAATAGGAGGTCCTTCAGTCTTTTCAGTGGTAGCTGTTGCTAGAAAGTTGTATTGGAAGATAGTAATGATTAAAAAACAAAACAAAAATAGTCATGCTAACCCCAAGGGAAAAAAGAAAAGAGAGAGAGAAATCTCAAATGTATGCAACCCTAAAGCAATGTACTTGTTTTTGAGCTCTCCACAACTCTTCATCAGACTTGATGAAAAGGAGAGATGAACTACATAATATTGAAACCATTTATTCATGGTCTCAGGATGGAATTATGAGAGTTCTCAGATTGAGACAAGCACACCTTCCGCTGTAACACACTTTCCACTTTGGACAATGGATCTTGGAATAATGCAAAACTGGTTGTTGTTGTTGTTGAGACAGTTCAAATTTGTTAATGGGAAATCTGCCTATCTTTATCCCCTGCTACATTATATCTTGTTTGCATAACTTGCTGACTGCTGTTACTCAGTATTAAGTCTTTGGTTCAGCCATCTCCACCACTTGACTGTACAAAGCACTGGACCAAGTTTGTGACAAAACTGAGGAACAGATCTACCAGTGAATTCTTCTAAAAAAAATGCTAATGGTTCTTCTATAGGAGCTTTGTCAGGACTGAAGCTACCTCTGGATTGGCAGGGGCATTCTCCTTATGCCTCCAGCCAGTGTGGGTCTCCTGCCACCATGTGCCCTGGTCCCCGTCCCTGCTCTAACAGACAAGAAGGTGGTGTTGACCTATTTGTGTTTCATGGTATACCCATGAGCTATACTCATGAGCTTTCCCATACTAAAGATACTTTTGTTAACTTCCACCAAAAGGAATTAATACTTTCTACATTCAAAACCAGTGTGATGAATTTTCTTGACATGTTATTCTTGTTCCAATCAGAACATGTGTTCTGCCCTTCCTTTCAAAGTCTGAATCCATGCTGTCAAAAAAGAAAAAAAAGAAAAGCAAAATGCCTTTCTTTCTTATAAAATTCCATTTATTATAAACAAATATTTTGTGTGTGATCGAAAAGGAAGAAATAATCGTTTTAAAATTCTGTCTACAGTTCTTGCTTGACTCACATCTTAACGTGACATAAAAGTCCAACTATGCCTCCCTGTTTTCTTTCCTGCCATAATGTTTCTATTGTCCTGTGTTTGGCACAGGGTTCCCATTTTTTCCAAAGGCAATTGCTGCTCATTTTCATTTTAGTTTTGCCTGGTGCCCATTTTCTGGAGACCGTCCCAGCTGTGTCTTCACTGTGGGTGAGATCATCATTGTCATGATGTCCACACACATTAAAGCTAGGTGGGTGACACCTAGTCATGTACACCTCACAAGCCAGCCAAGTGCATAGAATGCTTTGCATTCCATAGCCCATCTAAAATGCTGAGACCTGAAATTACATGCCTGGCCTTGTTAGCTTCAAAGTTACTTTGACAATATAAAAAAAAATGTTTCATGGTTTGAGGCATGCCATTAGCATTTGTTTCCTTTTTAGTCCTCATATTTCCTTAATAAAATGGCTTTGAGGCCCAAGGGGGTGACCTTTTCCTTTGTGTTCCCATCAACAAAATTCCATGTAGTCACTTTAAAAACGACATATGTAGCTTTTCCTGTTCACATTCCACATCTTGTTCTCTCTACTGTTGCTGTAATTCATTGACTTTGTTCTTCCTATGTTTTCTTGCCAAGGTTTGTGCTGTGAAACTTCTTTCCTTCCTTCCAAGAGGCCATCAAGGCACAGCAAAGTTTAAATAAACAGCTCATTTTATTATACAGAGATTTATGGCTTTCAGAGGTTTTGTTGTTTTAATAACTGACTGGTTTTGCTGCTCATCTTAACTAGCCAGTACTGGGACACAAACTGCAAAAATGTTCTCCACCCCCCCTTTTTTTAATGGTTGCATTGTTAGCCTTTGGTTTGTATATTCAACACTTAGTATAAAAAAAAATACAAATAACATTTTTCAATTTTTCTAAGAGACAGGCTGTATAATATCACAAGGGTCTTTTATATATCCTCTAGAATGTAACAAACTAAACTAGAATAGTAATGATTATAATGAATAATGATGATAATATCTAGAGATAAATTGAAATAACATACTTCATTTGTGTTCTTGTTTGTTTGCCTTCCCAACAATATACTTTCATATGTTTCTATCAAATCCTAAAATATGTATATAGAAAGAAAAATTATATCAAGTGAACAAAATACATCCAGTTTATAAGTTCGAAATGCATTACTTTTTTTCTCTAGAAGACCCATCACAAACTCCACATGTATTCTTCAACTTCCTTTCCTTGTCTCCAAAGAAGAAAAGTCCATCATACACAAACCACAATAAGACTTTTGAACTCATAAAAGGAACCTCCATCTATTGAAAATATCAGGTTCTGCCTTTTGATGATATCATAAAGGGGTAGCTAAACTGCACAGCAAAGTGAAAGTTTCCCTAGCTCATGATGGCTTACAAGTTTTCAAAGGAGGATAGACTGCTTCAAGCTTTCTTCTAGTACTGCTTTCCAGAAGCTACATATACTCTCCTCCTTCTTCACATGTGCAACCACATTCAGCTGTTGGATACGTGCTGCTCCCATTTGCTGTAGCCTAGATCTATGGGTCATGGAGTGTAGTATAGTCTTTCCTCAGCTTTGGTTCCTAGGGATGAGAAACAGAGCTTGAACGTGGCACAGTCCTTAAATTTTTTCCAAATGCTTGTGGGGGAAAAAAAGGTTGGCCCACTTAATCTGATTAAATGAGACAATGGATCATGAGAGTGAACACTGAAGTTGCCCCTGCAGATCAGGTAAGAGAGAATTATTTCAGATCTGAGTACAATAAGCTTATTGTGTAAGTCAAGACTGACTGCGATATGAAGAACACATCATGGTCAGCCTTGACTTACATGATAAGGTCATTTCACATCCATCTAAATAAATTCCTTTTTAAATCTACATTCTATAAAAATAAAATTGTTTAGACATTCCATATTCTTTCTGTTCTATATTCTTTGCCTTTCACATTCTTTACTACCATTTACTTCAAGGCAACATCATTAATGTCTACCAGTTGATTAAAGAGAGTGTTCTATAAAGTTGTCTGAGGAAAATGATGCTTACATTTTATCATTTAAAACAAACTAAAACCAATGCCAGAGCAATCTGGAGTATAATAATAAATTAAGTGAATAAATTAAGTCATCTGGCATGCTACATGTGTTCAGGATCTTATTACTCCTGCCCAGGAAGCCAATAGTTGTCTTCAGCTGTGGGACTGTTTCACATGTGATAATGTGAAATAATGGTACCACTCTAGATAATGGTACCACTCTATTCTGCATTGGTTAGGCCTCATTTGGAATACTGTGTCCAGTTCTGGGCACCTCAATTCAAGAAGGATATTGACAAGCTGGAATGTGTCCAGAGGAGGGTGACCAAAATGGTGAAGGGTCTGGAAACCATGCCCTATGAAGAGCAGCTTAGGGAGCTGAGTATGTTTAGTCTGCAGAAAAGAAAGTTAAGAGGGAACATGATACCCATGTTTAAATATTTGAAGGGATATCATGTCGAGGAAAGAGCGGGCTTGTTCTCTGCCACTCCAGAGACTAGGAGAAGGAGTAATGGATTCAAGGTGCAGGAAAGGAGATTCCACCTGAACCTCAAGAAGAACTTCTTGACAGTGAGAGCTGTCCGGCAGTGGAATAGAGTGTGATGGAGTCTCCTTCTTTGGAGGTTTTTAAGCAGAGGCTGGATGGCCATCTGTTGGGAGTGCTTTGATGTGTGTTCCTGCATAGCAGGGGGTTGGACTGGATGGCCCCTGGGGTCTCTTCCAAGTCTATGATTTTATGGTTCTATGAAAGTAAATATTTATTGAAAATGAGACAATCAGTCACATCCCAAATAATGGAGTCCTACTCCTGGGATGACTCTCAAAGCCAGTAAATGTCATGATAAAAATTTTTTGGCTATAAGTGGTCCTGCAGGCTACCCTTATTTGTCTTTTTTTCTGAGTATCTCATGAACTAGTCTAATCAAACCACCCTCAGCCTTTGTGGATTAGTTTCTGTTGTTTTAAAATATTTCCCCAGCTGCTCCCACATAGGAAAATAAAATTAATGAGACAGGCTGTGGAGACACCCCCTAGCAATTTATTGCAGGAAAGAAAGAAACCCAGAGAACGGCACTGAGAACAATCAGGGGACTTTTTATGAGCTAATATGGTTCAAAGGTACAATCTAGGGCGGAAGCATCCTTGAGTAGGTGAAATCTGTACCATTATGTGAATCCACCTATTGTTACATGTAGGTGAACACTTTTCATCATGTGTACTATGTCCTGTTTTAATTTACTCTGCATTAGCTTATCCTGTAGTAGTTACAAAGATATAAGAAGGGCTAACGTTTTCTTAGAATAATCAAGTTATTAACAATAAATCCAGAATAATCTGTATGAAAGACACTGCATGGATCATGCCTAGTGTTCATGGACCTGCAACTTCATGCATGAGTACTAGAGAAAAAAGCGTTAATACTTGTTAATTCATACATGAGTATAACTTAGCTGTAACTTAATACATGAGTTTGCTGCTGTTGTGTGCCTTCAAGTCATTTCTAATGGCAACCCTAAGGCAACCCTATCACATGGCTTTCTTTTTAGAATTTCTTCAGAGGTAATTTGCCCTTGCTTTCCCCTGAGGCTGAGAGAGTGTGACTTGCCCAAGGTCACCCCAGTGGGGTTCCATGGCTGAGTGGGGACCCTGGTCTCCAGGTCATAGTCCAACCCTCAAGGCAGCACACCACATTGGCTCATATATGAGTAGTACAGAAAAAAAAATAGTTATACACCTAGCAGTATACCTTCTAAAGGCCCCAGGGAGGGAGATGAAACTTGGAGAATAGTGATTCTTACTAGCAAAATTTCCCAAGAAGACAACTCAGGTTAACTGATTTACCAGGGTGTCATACCCAAAGACAGGACTGACCTTATTCATGGGCAGATTTTCCTCGTTCCTGTCATATAACCATTTCAGAGAGTGTCCAGACATTCTTTTTCAGCACTTTCTGTTCTCTTAGGCACCATCTTATCTGTGCATGAATGTGTAACTTTTACATACTCATGCTTTCATGGTTATTCATATGTGTTTTCTGTATGACTTGCTAATGTTTTCGTATGCAAAGTGACAGGCTTATCATGTATCTGGACCTAAACTGTATGCACACACACACTTTCTCAATCATTTAGTGACTGGAGAAGGAGGTGGCCATATTGTGGCTGCGGATGGCAGTGTAGCACACACATGGCAGCTGTCTCCCTCCAAAATCTCCAGCATGCTCGCTGGAGATCCAGAAGGGAGATAGCGGCTACTTGAGCCCAGCTGCAGAAATGCCTCTGGATGCTGCCTTGCACCTTGCACCCTCCCCTGGCTATTAAATGGCCACAGTGTGCATGTCTGCCTTTTTGGAGGGGTAGCCAGGGTGGAACTCTGTGGGTGGAGCAATGTGGGATCTCCGCTGTTTACAAGTAGATATGGGTATTGATATAAATTGTTCACAGCTGAATTTTGGAAATCTATATTGACATTGGTATGTGGCTCCATTCTGCTGGGAAGTCAATGAAGGTGGACAGGGCGATTTTATTACAAATATCAACTGAAGATAAATTCAAACACTTTCCTACCTCTCCCTGGTAAATAGGGACCTTTGGGACAAAGATTGTCTTGTGAGTTTGAAGATTCAAAAATGGATATCTACAGAACTAATAATACTTTCCTTCAAGGTGATTAAATACTAGACTTTTCAATGAAACAGAGTTTCAATGAGTAGGGAACAATTTGTCTCAATAATAATAGCAAAAAAACCACATTTCTGCATGTAAGGGAATAGATTAACACATATTAGGCTGTTAATTTGCACTTTCGGAGCATCCCACAGTGAGGCTGAGACAATATCATTGCCAGTTAACCGCCTAATTCTTTACAGTATTCCTTCCATTCTCCATATTTCCTGTGGTTCTTGCTCCTTGCTGAGGGGATAATGGAAAGAAGAACATCAAAGAATAATCTGTTCTATGTTATGCCAGTAGTTCAAAAAGACACAGTTTGACTGTCAGGCTTAACTGGTAACATCAGTACAATGAAAAACCTGCAATCAAGGCACCAAGGGACAGTGAAAAAAAGAAAAAATGTGTTTGGATACTTGATTCCAAACAAGTCACTGAGTGACAGATTTTAGGTTAAACATTGCAGGGGGCAATTGGGGATTATAGTGCCTTTCTTCAAAAAATAGGTAGAAGAAATGCATCTATTATTGTGTGTCACTCCCACAGTAAATGTGCTGTAGTGTTTTCTTTTTAAATTTTCCATCTTTGGTGCATAGCTTGTAAATAATGTGAGGATTCTGGAGGATGCTTCATGTCATGCATAGGTCAGAGAGAGGACTGACAAGGCCTCTTGAGAGTTAATCCTGCCTTGCTTGGGCCAAACATATGCTCTAAAACATGAGGATCAGTTGTGCTGGAAGCTGCTTTTCACTATTACAGATTCCCACTCATAAGGGTTCCATGAAATACAGTTCAAAAGGCATTCTTTTGTTGAACAGAATGTTGAATTTGGATGTGAGGTTTGTTTGTTTCCTTTTTTAAAAGGATCCATAGACATAAATCTAATTGCTAGTCCAAGTAAGACTAAATCATGGAATCACTGAGGTTTACATCAATTTATTCAATTGGTCTACTCTACTCTACTCTACTCTACTCTACTCTACTCTACTCGAGACTAGCAGTTGGATTTAGGCCATAAATAGTGGCATGTGCACTTGGGGATACTGGAGAGGAGTTTCAGGAGCCAAAAAATGGGGCCTACAGACTGCAGTTTCCCCACACCTGATCTAGTAGCTCCCATTGATTGGATAGCATCTAGCAGTAGAAGGTATTTCTTCTGCCTGCCGCAGCCTCTGTTCACCACATCAGCTCCGAAGAATTTGGAGATGCTCTTGGACTGATTATGGAGGGTATGGGAGCTTTTGGGAGGAGAGGAAGGGAAAAATCCATTGCGTGATCAGGAGTCCTCTTCCACTAAATGGGATACTGAGCTGGTTCACACAGTTTCTCTGGTGCAATGTAGAAGAGTCTAGAGTCTTTGTCCTAGTCCCTGATACCCATATAACAAAAAATCCTGCACTTTCTTTTGGTTTGCCTGTTATAAATGCATTTTATTCTTCACATGTTCTACCACCTTTCCAAACCATTATTACTTGAACAGTATCATAAAACCTTGGGCTTGGATGAGCAAAGATTTCACTCTTTGTTTCTCCCATGATCATTTTTTTTTTAAAAAAATTTGAATACTTTATGCTTTGTTTATTAAGAAATTTTCAAATTTTGCGAATCCATTTTCAATCAAGCCAAATAATGATCAAGTGAAATTTTCAGCCATCCTCATCTCTGATATAATAGGTTACAGTGGATATGACTCAATCCTGAGCAAGTCTGCTGAACCTGCTATAGACCTGGAGGACAGTAAGCCTGTTTGCAACCATACAAGTGTGGTAGAAGGAGTGCTCATGAGGAATATCAGTCCTGCAGTAACAAGGAAACCGCCTTGATTAGGCCAGAGTATGCTTGATATTACCACCTAAAGGCTTGTTAGTCAGATTTTGTCACTAGAGTTGAACAATTAATTGCTGCTATTTGTTCTTGCTGCTTTCATCATATTTCCCCTCAATTCATTTGCTACTAAATGCTACTCTAGCCAGTAGGGATTCGTGGCTCCCATGTCAGTAGTAAATCTGCTCTGCACTTTAGCTTGAACTGTAAAGGAGCTATCCAAGGTGCTGACCCTATTGGGGATTCCACACCTCAACTGACTCCTTAAAAATCTGGACTAAAACTCAGTGCAAATTCATCACTCACCTGACACAAGAACCAACAACTGCCACAGACTCTGGTAGAAAAGCAGCCCTCTATGGACTTGCTTGGCTATGGGGCTTCAGTGTATGTTACACTTTGCCCCCACAACCTACGTACAAGGAGGTGAAATGCCCAACAATACTGTGTGTGAAATGCTAGACGCTGAAAAGTTATGGCCTTTGAGGCAGAAGCATGCTACTTTCATGTGAGCCAATGTGATGTTGGGTCTCAGCTCACCTTTAGCTGCAGCCAAGCAAATAATATGTACTGAGCACTCTATCATGTACCATTATAATTAGCTCTGTCAGGTCTTAGCCCTGCAACCCTCATGCAGATAATATGATAATATGTCTTCATAACCAAGTGACCTTACATGCACAATATTTCTCTCCTTATGAAGATTGCATGTCAATAAAGTAATTGAGTCTCAGAGGCTGGAGCGAGTGAAGATTTAGATGATTGGACTTTCAGGGCAGTGATGTATGACCGTTATTATTCTACTTGTCAGGGAGCTGCATACGAGCGAGGATGGTCAGAAGATGGCAAGGATGAAGGGTTGTGTTTCATTAAAAAAAATATTGCTGTTAATCACTACTCCATTCTTTTTAAAGTCACTGAGAAAAGAAACTCCTTTTCATTTTAGCCCTGGAAGGGGATTGAAACACAGAGGTTTTTTTCGGTGCCAAAGGCTTGGCAGACCATCTAGTCTAGAGACCCTGGACAAGGATAAATATTTTAAAAACTGCTTTCACATAAGCTGTTGGTAGAAAGTTTTTGTATCAGTATCAGGACCCATCTTAATGAATAATATGCCTGTGCTTATGAGTAAACAGTGAGAGTAACAAAGAAACAGGGAACTGAGCCAGACCTGACTCCAGCCAAGTCCAGATGGGGCACTTCAGGGACTCATCAAGATGAAGGGGTTAGGAAGGAAAAACATTGAAGAAGAGGAAAAATGACATGGGGCAAGACAAGGAAAAACACTGCAACTCATCATAAATCCAGTGATGCTGATGCGTTCAGAAGGGACAAAAGAAAGAAACTTACTTGTCAAATTGCCTCAAGATTCCATATATACTCAGGTAAAAGTTGAAAAAATTGTGCCAAAAAATCAACTCAAAACGCCTGGGTCGACTTATATACATGTCAGTGTGGCAATCTGGAAGGGAAGCTCCAAAGAGACGCTATTGCAATGGGGAGAATGGAAGGAATCAGGGCTTCTGTCAGGGTCTCCCAACCCCTTCTAATCTCTCCACCTTGATAGAGAAGCTTCAAAGAGCTGCTGCACCTGCAGTAGGAAGAATGGAGGGCATTGGAGCTTTTTTTAGGATCCCCTGTGGCTAAGACAAGAACTATTTAGGAAGAGCCTAAAGGAAGAATGACCACAGGAAGTCCTGACCCCCTCCATTTGCTCCACTGTCTTTTGGAGACTCCCTAACACCCTGAATTAAACAGGACTGTTTGGTTCTCTTTCTGAGGAACAATGCAAGCTAAGAGAGAAACAGCGAGCAACAGAATACCTTCCCTTCCACTTCTCCCTAAGGACACTGCTGAAAAAAAAAAAAAAGCCCTAATCCACTCTTCTCTCTCAGATACTCTGGAAGCTCTTTTGGGCTTCCTTTCCAGGAAGGGAATGTGGGCGAGGTTGCAAGAGGGTGAAAAAAGGCCCTGATTCACTCTGCTCCCTCTATCTGTCTAGCAGCTCTTTTCAGGCTTACCTGCGAGGGTGGGGAGAAGGCAGGGGGTCAGTGCTTGTTTTTGATTCTCCACAGATGAACTAAGCTCTCACTATGATGCCCTCTAATTTCTTTTGTTGGGGAATTGAGAGATTTTTAGTAATAAGTCTCCCAATCAGCAGAGTATTTTGTAATGCACAGGGAGAAGTTGAACAAATTACCAGTCCCACTTCATCATCTCCACTCTAGACACACTTAATCTAACTCAAAATAAACACAAACAGTTTGGTTAAAAGTATGTAAAAGGATTTACTCACATAATCTTGTGCATAGTTTACACAGGTTCAATACTTGAAGAAAATAAGACAAAATTAAGCACTCACATGCTTACAGAGAATCATGTTTGCTAGAGGATCGGAGACCACATGCTTGCAGGAAAGCAGAAGAACAAAAAGGGAAGAGAAAGAGAACATGCAAGGGGAAGTGGGTGTTGACTAAACAACAGGAAGTTTAGTCTAGGGAGTCCCCTCTGTGCCTACAATACACATGCAGACTAACCAGCCAGTTAATTAAGAATACAAAGGTTGCTACTCCCAACATCTCCAGCAGTCTTTTGCAGTGCCTGAGTAAGAAAATGGCTGCAGCAGTTGGGGGCAGCTGGCTCCCTGTTGTGGTGCTAGCACTTTCTCCTCTCCACAGAATGGAACTGAGGAGTTCGATGCTCAGCCCCAAAGTTTTATCCCCAAGTTATCTATTGGTCGTAAGCAATGATTATTAACTTGGATGGCCTGGAGAAAGATTAAGGACATTTGTGTAGAGCATGTCTACCAGGGATAACCATGATCTAAGATATTTAATGCACATGCATATAAGCCCCGTGTGAGCAAATGTATGGGGGAGGCAGAATCTAATTTGCCCCCAATCCACAGATCATAGCCCTACACAAGTGCACCAACATACCTACTTTGCCTTATTTTCTCTTCCAAAATTGTGCACAATTGACATCAGGAGACTTCCTGTTGCCATTTTGGAGGAGAAATGGAAACAAAATAAGTGTTCTGGGGTATTGAAGAAGGTTTTTTTTATGTTTGTACATATTTGGGAGGGTTAGGGTATAATTTTATTCTGAAAATACACAAAAGCAAACATTCAGGGGACTAGTGAATTGGCAGTGGGCTTAAAGGTTGCAAAAGAGGAATCTGGGGGGACACATGATGCCCATGGGCTGAATCCCACCCCCATGTTGATGAATGTTGACTGATTGTGGGAATCATCATGTGGATGGATGCAAATAATATATAGTCTGCCATTTGGTACCCTGCAGCCAAGAAGATTCATTTTGAATCTGTCACTGAAGAATTATCTTAATCCAAGCAAGTGTCCCTTTTTCTTTTGTAGATTAGGCCCTGGAAGAGTAAATGAAAACAAACTTTCAATGAATTCTATTCTTAAAGCTGAGAAGGCCCAAATAGTAATCCTTGATGTGAGAACAGGGGCACTGCAAGTAGTTCTGAATATTTCTGTTTTCATTGGTGATATGTTGGAGAGTGTGGGTACATCCAGAGCAAAGAAGCTATATAGGAATCTATTTCTGTTCATTGTGCATGAACTCCTGAGAAAGCCTATTGGAGAGACTGAGAGGTGCTTCACACATTACATGTTTGGGTTTATGCACACCTCAAATATTTTAACCTTCATCAAAAATGAAAAGTATAAATGGAAATAAATGTATGTAATCATATGTAATAATCTACTGATTGAGAAACCAGAAAGGGTGAAGTTCCTTGTTTGCCCTTAGTGGTGGTATAGTGGTGGTCAACTCAGGTGTCCTCAGCTCCCCAGAAGAACCCAAGGCTTGATTGTAGCTTCAGTTGATAGATAAACAATTTTGTAGATTAGCACCTGAAGGGTGTTCAATAAAACTGATTCAGTTCTAATCTTTAATGTTTTTCTAGCCAGTTTTTTAAAGGCATGTTTTACCTGAAAGTGTTGGTAGTTATACTACACAAGAATACTTGTACCATTAGAGGGGGAAAAATGGCTATGGTGGACATCAAAAGCAACTTTGCATATTGTGGTTTGACTGGACAGTTGCAGAACTTGACACATTTCTATGTTCCCATTTCCCCCTACCAAAAACAACAGCAACAACAAAACAACCTTCGGATTTATTTGTATAATATCATAATAGCTGGAAACATGTACATTGAGAAAGCATTGTTTCATATTTAAGCAACTAAAAATTGACTGGAAATTAGGTATATTTCTTTCCACCAATGACGGCTTCATTATTTGTTCAATTGTTTTGCCTATAGGCTGAGAATGCTTTGCCGTATTTATTGAACATAATTTTTAAAGCAGATTTTAAGTTCACTTCTATGGCCACAGGATCCATAGGAAGGAAGCGAACACCACCCAAGGTCCTATATGAAAATCTGAACTGGGAGGTCAAAGATCCAACCTTGGATTTATCCTCCCGGTCCATCTCCAGCCTCATCCAGGTTTCTGTGGTGGCACCACTCCTGCTTCCCTTGTCTCAACTCAAAATTCAGTGAGGTGAAAAATAGAGCTTTTTTTTTTTTTTTGGATTACAATTTTCAGGGTCCCCCAGCAAGCATGCCCAGTCAGCATACTAGCTAGTGGATTCTGCAAGCTGTAATGTTTCCAAGGTCTTATAAAAATGGTATGTCAAGGTTGTGGCATTGGGTGGGAAGAGAAAAGTATGGTTCCACTGTTTCTACAGCAATCCTACCACCCAAAACACATTCCCATCATGATGGGGGAAATTCAACCAATGCTGAGGCTGTATTTCCCCCCACTGCTTGTTAGTGGGAGAACATTTTTAATAACCAGGAGGGGGCATGTAGGAAAGGAAACTGAAAAACTACCTCTATTATTCCTTCTGTCCTGCAAAAACCTGAAAGGGCTTTGAATAGAATAGAACCTCTAAGATCACAATACTCCATCATGCACATTCCTTCTCCATAGTACTGGATCCTTAGTTAATAATTTTTGCAGTGTTTGCAGCTTTTAAAAATGCTACCTATTGTCATATGTGCAGCTCATTTTGTTGAAAATATTTTAATAACAAGGGGAGCTTTGGTTGTTATATAAAGGAGCTTATAGTTCATTTAGGGAGAAGAACATTTTAATTGGAATCACATCTCTCAGAAGGAACTGGCCCCAGAAGTCTTTAAATCTTCATGGTTAAGTAACTGACTGAGATATAACAGCCTTGAAGCAGAAAAGGCCTATCATTATCACTTTTGCACATACACATTAAGGTGATAATTTATTATATGAAATTAGCAGCAGCATTCTTTCAAGACTGCCTGGTGATATGAATAGCTTCTTTGGCACAAACAATGGAAGTTGTGCAGATTTAGACCCATGTGTTCCCAAGCAGGGATAGGCAAATTTTGGCATTCTGACTGGTGCAACTTAATAAGAAAACAATTTAGAGGGCTGTGGGTCATTTAGTTGCATATCTTTCCCACAGAATCTTCCGAAGTGCAGTAGCCTTCAGATTACAGGGGCAACTGTGGTGATTGTCATTCTACAGTAGTATTTGTGAAACTTCAGGTAAACAAGGCACTCCTTCAGCAAATTAAAATTGTAGGTCTCCATGAGTATTATTTTTACCCATGGGGTCTTTGCATTTTTCATTGATATGTTCCGCTTCCTCTTGCTGTAACTTTGCTTTGAGAGAGGCTAAGTGACCCAAACACCCTCACTGCAAGATACCCCAGAGTGATTTTCAAGATATGTACTGAACTGGAATGATTATGCAAAAGCCAAAGCTATGCGCCCATTATGTATTTTATGTGTCCCTTTAAATTAGGAACTAAGATTGATACCTTCCATTCAAAATGGTGCCTTGACATGAGTGATCTGTCTCCTCCTTTAATGTGACACCTTCCCCTTTGTTAACTGTTATTGCTGATGATAGGTGCACTCTGCACAGAGAGCCAAATGAAGCTGTTTTGGTCCCTTGTTCTTTTCTTTCTACCCCTTTCCCCTGTTTTCCATCACTGTGTCATGTCAAATCATTCTGTGGTGGCAGATGTAGGAACTCTAAAGTACTTGGAGGGAGGTATCAGGCCTCACAGAACTACAATGAAATGAATATAATAATGGGAACCAGAAAAGTAGCACAAACCACTGATCATGGAAGGAAGCAGCTAATAAGTGTTGATAGTGGTTTCTGTGATGGCAAAGTTAGAAATACATCCTGTGGACAGACAGGGGTAGTTTGCCTTGTCTCATGCTCTGATTACAAGCAGGCTAGGTAGATTAGTATTGATGTCTGTCACGTTGAGCCTGTCAGCCTGTTTATTTGAGAAAACAGTACATGCAGTGGTTATCCAGTAAACCCATGACTGGGATATTTCTAGCCACTAATGTTAATTATAATTATCTGTCTATCTATCTATCCATCCATCCATAACGTTTATATCCCACCCCTTCTTCTAATAAATCTTGGGACACAGAAGCATCATTCTTATTTTTCCCCTTTCCTTTCCTTTCCTTTCCCTTCCCTTTTTTTACTTCCATTGGTTGCAGTGAAATGCAAGTGATATATGCTATATGTTTCTCCCAATAGTGTGTGTTGGTGGGGCAGGGTTGAGTTTAATGGGAACTTCATGAATTCTCTGGGTTCAAGCCTTCTGTGAATTCACCCCAACACACCCATGGATTGCCTCCTTTTGACCTGTATTGACACTGGAACTCCAACAATGGAGACACAAGGGCTGTTTCCAAGGCAGTTTGTCTCTCTTTCCATGTATAGACCTCTTTCTCTGGTTTCAAAAGCAGCATCTAAAACATCTTTTAGCCTGCAATACAGCCTCACCAGGCCTAAGGAATTTTATATTCTGAAAGTTTTGCATACTACTATCAACATTTACAATATGAAACCAGCAACTAACAGATACAAAATAAGTGATATTATTTAGGCCCGCCATACTATGGGATTGAGAGATCTGTGTATATACAATATTGTATAAACTATGCATCTGCTGTTGTTTTCCAAAACATTTCCACTGCTTATGCATTTTTTCCATGCATGCAGAAGATTGCTTTTTATCTCATGCCAGTATAAGCAGTTTTTGTTGCTGAAGTTATGAAGCTTACAGATTTATACACAGTTTAACTACTGTCTTGAAATATTTTCTTCTCACGCCATTTCTGAACTATACTGTTATAGCACTGTTATTCCACTTTCAATATTTTGTGGAATTCTAGGGTTTGTAGTTTAGTGAGACCAAAGAGCTCTCTGGTACAGAATTCTAAAGGTTCCCCCTAAACTGCAAACCCCAGGATTCCATAGGCTGTTGAAAGTGGAATTATAGCAGTCTAACAGTGCAGTGCAGAAATGGTCTCAGTTTTAAATGCAGTGAAAATTGTGACCTTTTCTTTAAAAAAAAAAAAATCTACATCCTGATCTGGTTAGTAAGTATAACTCGGAGATCCCTTCTCCACTAATGTATATTTTCTCTTTAGAGAAGTACTGTTATCCTCATATTGCAGTTCGTGTGTGTGT
Source organism: Ctenosaura bakeri (assembly GCA_948474755.1). NCBI lineage: Eukaryota > Metazoa > Chordata > Lepidosauria > Squamata > Iguanidae > Ctenosaura > Ctenosaura bakeri. The sequence goes on from CAOLHI010000788.1 coordinate 234,065, forward strand.
GTGTGTGTGTGTGTGTATGTCTATCTCCCAGGCAATTCAGCAATGTTACCTTTTCAACTGAAAGTGCCAACGACTGAACCCACAATGTTCTGCATGCAAAGCTTATTGTTAGTTTGTAATTCTGCCCTCTCTCCAAAAGTACAGCTTTCCCTTCTCCTTTGTGGGGTAGAACGTGCAAGGGACTTAAACCTGTTGTCTATAGAACCAAATACATACTCTTAGCTAATAGTTTTAAGTCAGCACAATAATGGTAGAAGAACCTTTTTTGCTTTCTCCAGAGGAAGCTGTCCTCATGACTTTTACAATAGTCACAGGAACATAAGAAGAGTACTGAGGAATGAGACCAAAGACCTATCTTGTCTACTATTCTATTCTCACAGTAGCCAAGAAAATGCCTCTGGGGAGCTCACAAAGAGGACATTTGTGCAACAGCACTGTGCTGTTCCCCAGTAAGCAGTATTCAGAAGCATGCACCTTCTGGTATTGGAGCTACAATATACCCATAATGAGTAGTAACCACTAGCCATATCCTTCATGACTCTGGTTTCCTTTTAAAGCCAATGAACTTGGCAGCCATTGCTGTATCCTGTGCTAAAAAGAATTCTGTAGTTTAACACATAGGGCTTTTCCGCACCTTACCTTTTAATGCTGCTGCGTTGGGTTTTTTGTGTGAGAAGGCTTGGGAGGAACACTCTCGCAAGCCTCCTGCTTCAGCTCCGTAGCTCCTTCCTGCTAGTGCGAGCGCCTCGCCTGCGCCCCTTCCTTCCTTCCGCAGTGCAGCCTGGGAGCTGGAGGCTGCGCTGAGGCAGGAAGCGCAACCGGCACGGCTCAAGAGGCTTCACACGGCAGGTGAGTACGCCCCAGGCCCCTGAGTGATACTTGAGCATGGAGCATTTTCGGCTTGAAGCCGAAAATGAAAAGATCCGTGCCCGCTTCGCGTCAGGCTCTTGAGTGTCGTGTAAATGTGAGTGCGCCATGCAGACTGCTCCTCACATTTATGTGAAGCTCAAGGGGCCCTCTCGCTTCCAAAATGCCATGTGAAAAGGGCCATAATTTAGCTATGTGCTCTGTGAAGAAGTACTTTCTTTTATCTCTTCTGAATTTTCCACTAATTCAGTGCCAATTGATGACCCCAGGTTCTAGCATTATGAGAGATGGAGAAGGCTTAGATTTTGATTTCATCTTGGTGGATAATAGCTATTGCCAGTAGCACAGATAGTGCTAAAAGTTAATATTCAGCTCTACTGGCTTAATGCACATCACAATATAGCTCACCACTACCAGGTATGCCTCTGCCAATGTGTTTGAAGGAGCACATACAGTATGGAATACTATACTGTCCTTGTATTAATTTAATAGGATGCAAACCTATTTGTCTCTTCTTCATTAGCTTAACTGCTGTACTCCAGTCCCCTTCTGTCTATTTCTCTTCCCATCAGCTGACAGACTGCCTTGAATTTTGGTCTTTAATTTAACATAATTAGTTTGTAACTGAAAATAAAAGTGATTGGTGGCTTACCAATGTGTTTCTCAGAACCATCTGTTTCTCTCCAGTGCCTTTTTAGTGCTTGGAAGGGTAATCTATTTTTTTTATCTAGACCAACAAAGGTCAGATTTAATTTGGACTTACTTTTGAATCTGTCACTGTTAGCACAACTCAGGCTATTTCTGAGACAAAACGTCTGGAGTATGTTAATTGCATCTGTTACATCATTCAAATCCAAGAACAAATTTTTGAGGGTAAGATTTTGCTAGCAATGTTAAGTTGCAAGAATATCACCTACATCTGATAGAAGAGTGCCGATGGAAATGTGGTAGGGTATATACCATGAGAATGTGTTTACTTGTTAAAGAGTTGCAAATAATTAATATTCCAATGAAGACAGCAGGACATAGTTGTATCTCAGTGTTCATTGGAATATTAGATCCAATTATGTGGTAGACAAGGTTTATTCCAAAGTTTTCCTCACACATTCTCCCTGTTTGTGCACAGACATCTGCAAAAATGAAGCTGTCATGCATCTAGCTGTTTGTACAAGGATTTCTATACTATCTAGAACTCCAATCATGTTGGCTTCCAGATGGCGGGAAGTGTTCACACATGCAGTTGTATGTATAAAGAATCTATCCCAACAAAGGTACACACTCTACATGGGGATGTAAGTAGTAGCCATGGCCAGCAGATGTGCACAGAAGGGGTGTAGCTACATCTGCAATCCCACTCCCATCCTGTGGGGTGTAATATTTTCGGTTTGCATTAGTTTAAGACTTCAGAACTGGTCATATTTATGTCCATTCCCTATATAGGAACAAATCAACAAATCGAGTTCTTTCTTCAGAGAAGTTAGCAGAGCCCTCCCAATTTGATGCTGTTTTTGGACATATAGGGAACATAGGAGCCTTCTTATCTGCTGTCTAATGCATTGATCCTCAAAATTCTACTATCCCATTCTCTGATAAATGTTAAATGATTCCTGCAATCAGTCAAATAAAACTTCTCACATTACTGGGATGGCTTCCATCAGGAGAATTCAGGGAGTTGGTGAGGCAATTGCAGAGGACGATTCCATTGTGTGAGCAGAACTCAGCTCACACAGCTCTGAATTTGGATGAATAGGTTTAACTGCAACAAAGAAAGGGACTTGTGACTTTAATAAACAAACAAAAACTGTTAGCTAATTATTATGAAACAAAATCTAAACTAAACTGTGATTAACAATGTTATGCAAAATGTTTGTGAACATTATATAAGGGATTTTGAGATTTGCTTTTGGCTTTTCTCCTAGAACCTGAAGGGTTGCTCAAATTTTATCCATTAAACAAATGAAGCATGACTAGCAAATGTAATAAGACAAACAAACAAGGCAATTCTGAAGTGTGGTTATGATTCAGGGTAAGGTATACTTGTGCCAGAGTATGCATATGATGTGGAGAGGGAGAAAGAGAGTTTGTTATCATCAGATGACATAGATGGGGTTTTTAAAGTCAGATAAATACTTAATTTCAATACTCCAATACTTGATTTCATGAAATCAGGACAATATTTGATTTCATAATATGCTTAATACTAATAAGAAGCAGCATTTATATAGTGCCATTACCATCCAGAAACCATTACAATGCTTTATAAAGTAAGACTTTTTTTTCTCAACAGAAAATAAGAGGGTGAGAAATGATGGCTTGCCTACGGACAGCTGGTGAGTTGATGGCAGAAATGAAATTGAAACCAAGGGCTTAGTGGTCCATAGTTAAGTCTGTTAGCTACTATATTGTCAGTGTTGTTGAATATTGCTAACTAGGCCTCCTACTTGACAATATTGTCAAGTAGTCTGTTAGCCCCAATACTGTCAGTGCTGTTGAATATTGTCAAGTAGGCAGTGCTGTTGAATATTGTCAAGTAAATGTATCCATTTTTAATCTTCATCCTACGTGTTATACACATTTTTAAAGGATTGATGCTCTGGTGGGAAGCACAGGAATTACCAGACAAATTGCTGAGCAGAGAAGGGCAGCCAGGGTACAGCAAAGACTAAATGAGCTTGTGTGTTTGGCCAATGAATTGTTCAGATTGCAGAGCCAGGTCAGAATCTGTGTAAAGGCCTATAGTGATGTACGAACCTGTACTGAAGCCCTTTGAAACCTCTGTGTGCGCGTGCGTGTGTGCATATCTTTATAAAATAATTTCATACATCTTACAACTATATCATAATTATACATCAAATTTTTCAAGTTCCATGCTATTTTAGAAACACAATGCAACCCCCCCCTTTTTTTTGGTAAAAATGAAAGCCTTACCTTCCCAATAATTGTCAATATTTTGCCACGTACATAAATGGATGCCCTCTCCAGGTTCCTCCATTCCTCCAGCTCTCCTGAGCATTTGTCATTTTGAAGTGGATAGCTTTCCACTGAAGGATGTCATAGTCAGAGAGCAGGGCTGTCAGTCTTATCAGCCACTCCAACAACTCTTGGATGTAATCTGTATAATGAGGCAGAACTCATGAGCCTATTACAAGTTGCAATAAGAAAGCACTAGATTGCTTATTAGTTTAGTGCACATAAGAGGAAAATCCATTGGTGATGCTTATGACCAAATAATTACAAAGCACTTTATATTTAAATCAGTGGTGGTGAGCTAAAAGTGCCCTGAAACACTGAATCTGCTACTGGCACATGTCCCTTTCAGGTAGATCCAGGGCTATCCATGTTTTTTATGTCTTTGAGTCTTGTATGCAAGTAAGGGCAGACCTAAAAACACTCAAAACATAGGGTTGCTGCCATAAAAAAGCAGCCCAGGGTCTAATTCCTTAAATTATTACAGTGAGTTGTAATGAATTTGATGATATGATACCATTAGCCTGTATGTTTCCCTCACCCAGGCGAAGAATGCAATGATGTAAAGCAGGATCAGGAAAATGTACCACATGACTGTATTACAGGATAAATATCATGGCTATACTGTAGAAGAGAAAGGAGAACTCAACAGAATCCCATGTTTTAGAGGGCAGCATCTAGCTCTGCCTTCACAGGTTTCGTATTCTAACACTCCAGCTTCAATTATGAGGTCACTATTGTTTCTAGCCCACTTGGACATGGAGAAGACATTTGAAACATATCAGATTTCAGTAATTGGTATAGGTCAATATGGAAAGTTAATAATGAAGAACTTTGGGCTCAGAATCAGAATTAGGTCATGGCAGAAATAAGGGAAAGATTAAGTCTTCTATTTGATTTTAATTTTTCAACCTCTTTTGAAATTTTATGGTAGCATACAATGAAAAAAGGCTGGCTGAGGTTTATGATGGTTTTGTAGTTGTTCCTGCAAGTTCACCAAGGAATGAGGTGAACTTGCAATAATCACATAGGTGTAAGCCTTGGTTGATATTAGCCATATATCTTTACCGACTACAATGGTATAGTTTTTCAGGGCATTGGGCAAGGATCCGGCCATCAGGAAGAATGCTAGTAAATATCCATCCCACCCCCAATACATCAGCTCCCCCCATACATGTGTGGAGAAAACATTGGAAGTGACAGGAATGTTGTGTCTGCTATGAGATCAGTCATGGGGGTTTCTCACACCAACTGGGTGTAAGTCACATATCTCAGTCCCTGAACTAGCCTGGTGTCTTCTATCCTGTTCACATGCTCCTTTATGAACTCCCTTATGCAAGAGCCCTCCTCTGTTTGGGAGAGAATGATCCAAAACACCCAGTTGTTCTTGAAATGGATCCAGCCCATTTTTTTAGTGCTTCTCTGAAAATGATGGAATAAAACAATAATAACAAAGAAGGAAGAAATTAATAAAAAACCCATGTAATAAAAAAACCCACATAATAAAAAAATAATAAAAAACCCCCATGTAATATAGCATATGTCAAGGGAAACCTAAGCACTCAAAGATAAAACCTGTTGCTATAATGAAGGCCAAGGCTCTGACAGATAAATCCCAATCAGTGAGCGGCTAAAAATACCTTCTGGTTCCAACAACTATTGTTGTTGTTATTGTTGAAACATAATTAAAATTAATTAGATATAATTAAGCTATAGAAGAATTAAAACAGTTAAAAAGAAATTTTTAAAAAGCAATTAAAATTAAATCAGTACTGCACTCCCTAACCTGCTCCTTAAAAACTTTCTATATTTAAATGTCTCTCTAAATAAAAAGGTCTTTGCTTACTGCCAGAGGGACAATAAGGAGGGGGCCATTCTGACCCTCTTGAGACAGGAGTTCCAGAGTCTAGGGCAGCCACTGAGAAGACCCTCTCTTGCATCCCCACCAATTGTGGCTGGCACACAGGCTTTAAATGTACAAAAGCATGCCTGGCCACTGCAGCAACTTGGACCTCCAGGTTCAAAGCAAAACAGTGCCTCCATGTCCCATCCCAGCAAGGTGGCCCAGAAGGATACCATGGTTGATGGTATTGAAAGCCGCTGAGAGGTCCAGCAGAACAAACAGGTACACACTCCCCCCTTTCTGCTTCCACATGAAGTCATCTACTAAGATGACCAAAGCTGTATTGGTCCCATAACCAGGCTTGAAACCACACGGAAATAGATCTAGATAATCTGTTTCATCCAGAAGCCCCTGGAGTTGGAAGGTCACCAACAATTCGCAGCCACGTTGCTTTAACAGCAACCACAATACAAGGAATTAGGTGAGGTCAAGTGATGAAACTAACAGAATGTTCAAAGCCACTTAGGCCATTTCCGCATGGGGCGAGGGAATCGCCCCATGATGCTACTCACCGGACTTTTGGGCTCTCCGGTCTGGTCCATGCTTCTCTGGAGCAGTGTGTGGCTGCCGCTCTGCACTGCTCTGGGGACAAAAATGGCAGCTTCCGGTTGGTTGAGGGTCTCGACCAACCACTGAAGTTCGCCAGCCCAAAGCCCACCCCCGGCAGATCGCAGGCACACACCAATGCGAGCCTGCAAATCTACATAAGGGAGCAGGCTCACAGTGGCATGCTCCATGCTTTTGAAAGACCTGTTTTTAGCGGTCTTTCAAAAGCACGCTGGACAACAACTTGAGGTTGTTCTGGAGCAGGCTGGGGTGCGGATCTACGTTAAGTAGGTCCGACCCAGTCCACTCCCAGGTGCAGATGTCCTCCCTGGAGGACGCTCTGCCCCGTGTTAAAAACCCTGTGTGGAAATGGCCATAGAAGCCTATATGAAATACCATGGGAGTGGATCTGACAGGAGACATAATCTTCAAGATTACTCCTCTGCCCCTCAGCTGCAACAGTCAAATCCGCAACCCATCATTCCATATACTCTGAGTCGTGTTATAGTACAAAGAACCTTCTCTCTCCCCCATGGGACTGCCAGGCCTTAAAACCATGAAGGAGTTAATGAATTAAATATCAAGTCTTACTGGGCTGCGTAAACATGTGCCATTACTTTCTGTTCTTTTCCTTCATCTGATTGTTTTTACATATTGCTTCATAATAAATCTTGTATTTGTACTTCATGATTATAATGTTATTCCTTCTGTAGTTCCATTAGACTACTACTTTTCTGGCTTTCCTAATCATCTTGCATATTAAAATGACGAAGTACCCTCTAAGGGTTGGCTTATCCCTATTTGATGGATTATGATATTGCAGTTATATTTACTGAGTTAAGTACCTGTTGCTAAAAGAAATGTAAATGATCTATTTTCAAGTCATCCAACATGTACCTTGCCTGCCACATGGTTTCTTCTATACTCTAAGTTTGTATGCTGGTAATACAGCATCTAGCAGAACTTACCACATGGAAGATTCTCAACAGGGGCCCTTTTTGCACGCAGCTTTGAACATGAAGTGGCCATGGAAGTGATGCAGAATCACGAGGACAGTTCCGCATGACATTCTCGCAATTGTGCGTCATTCCCATAGCGATCCTGCGGCAATCACACAGTATATCATTTTTTAGTTTTTTCCAAAAAGGATGCATGATTGCACATTCCTCCCACGTCCCTCCCGCACTTACCTGGTATGAGGAACACCAGGAAGCACAGTGGCCGCGCTTCCTCCCCTAGCACAGCCTGGCTGCGCTGCAGAAAGAAGGGACAGAGCTATTGCGCTTCCTTCTGTCCAGCACAGAGCTGGTGCGGAGGGAAGCACAGGGGACACGATTCCCTCCCAGAGGAGGCTTTTCACGCAATCCCCACGTGATGCCAGCAGCACCAGGTAAGGTGCAGAAAGGGCCAGGCTTGGGAACACACACACGACAAACAGTGCTCCGTAGTGCAATATGTCAGCATGAAGAACGTTATGCAAGTCATTGGCATATGTGAGAGGTAATATGTGTGGGCTATGGCCTTAGAAACTGGTGAATCTCATTTTTCATTTTCCCCTAGAGTAAATTTGTAACCTAGTATTCATTATCTGTCTTTTAATAAACTACTGAATATTCCTTGGAGGTTGCTCAGAGAACAAGCCTAAGCATTTCCCAAATATAGAAAGACCTTGGTGGACAGAGAGTAAGCCTGATGAATGTTCTTTTTAATTGACTTTAATATATGTGTTGAAACATGATAGTTTCCCAGTTCCTTTAAGATAGGGTGGGATAAATTAAAAAAGAAAGAAAGAAAGAAAGAAGGAAAGAGAGAAAGGAAACTTAAAAAAAAAGATTACAGTTTTAGGTAGACGAACTTGGTACAAACAAAGTTACAAGCCTGGGATAGATATGCTTATTGATTATATTTGAATGATTTTAATAAAAGGGAAAATAAATTTGAAAACAGAAGGAAAAAGAAAGAGCTCTTTCCTTGATTTGATGTTGCTGTTTTTCCACAGAGGAGTTTAACTGGAAGAAAATTTCCTTCAAATGGATGTTTTTGCATAAGAAAAATTTAGACTCCGTTCATGCACATTCAGACTGACATAAACAGAATATTGGATGTGCTGACCGGCATCCTGTTAGTGGCATACATAGGTATAAGTTAACTTTATGCTTGGGAATATCTATTTCTGTCACTACAGAGAGTAATATTCTTTTCCTTCCTTTGTAGCAACCAAAGGCTCCTCTAGACCTACTATAGAGCTGCTGCACATACCCCTATGGTCATTCCATTTCTGTTAGAGAGAAGTGGGCATTGCAGAAGCATCTGGCAATGTTCCCATATCAAGATTTGAAATGGTTACATCAGCCACTCAGACTTCCAGAGGAACACACAGACCTCAGTGGAAGATGTAATTGCTTTTACATCTGGCTACAGCAACATAGCCAGACTCTTCTGTGATTCCTCCACTCTCCACCAGGCTTGGAATAGCTGAGGAAGGGCTTCAGAGACTCTATGGCAGGGCTTTCCAAACACTGTGCTGTGACAGGTTAGTGTCATGCCTGAAGTGTGTGGGTATGTCACCTACAATCTTGGAAATAAATATATGTTATTATTTATAGATCATCTATTTTTAAAAATATATGAAAGTTTTCATGAGATATGTGGTGTCCCCATACATTTCATTATTACAACTTATGTGTGTGTCTGTATCTCTTATAAAGGGGTTAGTTTAACCTCCAGTTTGCTAGTAAAGCTGAATTACTGTGTCGCGAAATGAGGCACGTCTAAAAAGTGTGTCACCAACATGAAAAGTTTGGAAAGCTCTGCTCTATGGTATGTCCAACTGGTAGAAACTAAGTTCTGCATAAAGATGTACTATGCTGTGCTGAGTCATGCAAGATCACAGTCCCTGTATAATTCTATAGGGACAAGCCAAAATATCTCAGGAAACCATTTCCTGGTATATGTTCAAAAATGTCCTTTCACAAATTCTTTTTGAACTGTTGGAGACTTTGGACCTTATTATGAAAATATTTGGCAAGATGATTTCTGTATTTTTGCCCCTCTGTGAATAGGATTGGAGAGTGCAGTACAACTACAGATCCAGTTTTCTTGTTGCTTAATATCTTTTTGTTTCATTTAAAAGAAACAATGGCCTTTGCTCTTAGACTTCTTTGTAGCCTCTTCTCTTAGCACATTGCCCAAAAGTATTCAGTTTCAGTCAATATTAACTGTGTTGAAATGTCTTGGAAGATAATTTTTTGTTTTATCCTAAATCAAGATGATGGGAAATGCAGTATAGATTGGCCAAATCACCCCATCTCCACTCCCAGTTTAATGGTCCAGAAAGAGCGGGGGCAGGGTGTATTTGGAAGTCCATTTCAACTTGGGCCAAGGAATTAAGGAGTTGGTCTGTCTTAGACAGGATTGCACCCTCTGTGAAAGAGTAGGTGTATAATCTCAGAGTAGCAATAAGTTTTTGCCACCTTCAGTTTCTGTGTCCGCTACAACTATTCTTGGACAGGGACAGCTTTGTCACATTAACCCATAATGTGTTGTTTGTATGTATGGATCCATAATGTACTGCCTTTAAGCATAATACAGAAACTTCAGCTGGTTCATATTGAAGTTTTTGTCTAGACTACCACGTAGCTGCTGTTGAAATAACTGTACTTTCCACTTTAGCTTTATGTTTTGTATGTTTTTTAAGAACCTGAAAATGTAGGACTGCCCTGCTTAGGTCTTCAGCACCACATTTCAAATGAGTTGATTTTCTTCTTATCAGCTTTCATCACTGTCGATCTTTCACAACAATATGTAGAAATTAGGAATACAATGTCATGGACAATCCTAACTTTAATATTCAATTATATAACTTGACACTTCAGGATCTTGTCTAGTTCCTTCATAGCTGCCCTTGCAAATTGTAGTCTTCTGATTTCTTGACTGCACTCTTCTTTCTGATTAATGACTAAGGCAAGGTATGGAAAACTTGAACTATTTCAATTTCTTCATCACCTACTTTGAAGTTATACAAATCATTTGTGGTCATTATTTTTTCCCTCTTAATTTTCAGCTGTAAACCTGCCTTTGCATTTTCTTCCTTGACCTTCTTCAGTAATTGTTTAAGTTCTTTTCTGTTTTCTCCAGTAGTATTGTGTCATCTGCATATCTTAAATCGTCAATGTTCCTTTTTCCAATTTTCGAGCCTCCTTCCTCCAAGTCTAATCCTACTTTATGTATTAAATGTTCAGTGTACAAGTTAAACAGAAAGGGTGCCAGTTGGAAACCATTTTGTTCCTTCTTATTCTGCCTTGAGTTAGACTCATGTCCTATGTACAGTTTACGCATCAGGACAGTCAAATGCTGTGGCACAACCATTTCTTTAAGAATGATCCATCATTTTTCCTAATCTACCCAATCAAAGACTTTGTTATAATCTATAAAGCAAAAGTTGATTTTTTTTTAAATCCTTAGGTGTACTCCATTATTCAACATATGTTTGCAATAGGATCTCTAGTACCTCTTCCCTTCCTGAACCCAGCTTGGACATCTGGCATTTTTTGCTCCATATGTGGTAGAAGTCTTTGTTTTAGAAATTTTGATAATGACTTTGCTTTCATGGCAAATTAATGCAGTGGTCTTGTGGGTACTGCAGTCCCTACTGTCTCCTTTGCTGGGGATTGGAATGTGGATTGAGCATTTCCATCTGTGGGCTATTCATTTGTTTTTCATAACTGTTGACAGAGTTTAGTTAGAACTATATTCTGTCTCTGTAGACTGAAGCAGCTCTATTGGTATGCCTTCTGTTCCTGGTGATCTATTTCTTCCATGTACTCTGAGCACAGTTTTCACTTCACTTTCTAAAATTAGTGCTTCCTTGAATACATCTGTCAGCCCTTTGTCTCTTTTGTAGAGTCTCTTTTGTGTATTATTCCTATTGTCTTTTTATTTTTACTTGGTCATGTAATGTGTTTTTCTGCTGGTCATAGAGCATTCTCATTCTTAGTTTCAAATTTCCTTTGATTTTTCAGATCTTGTAGGAAAGGTCTCTTGTTCTTGTTGTCACTTTCTATTTCTCTGCATTGATTATTATAGTTGTTTCCTTGTCCCTTTGTACAAGTTGTTGAACAGTTGCATTCAAGGTTCTGTCACCTTTTACTTTTGCTTTTTGTCTGTCCTTAACTGCTTGAAGGGTTTCATCTGTCATCTGTTACCCTGTTTACTGGGGGTCCTGGGAGAAGCACCTAAATAACCTTACAATTACACAAGATGGGGAAATTAGTCAAGAGCACTGGTTGGCACTACGAGAGGCAGGGTAACACAGCAGTATCTTAAAACCCAGTGTTTACGGGGTCAGACCAAGTTAAGAAGCAAACCGTGTTGGAAATAATGAATGATCTTTATTAAATACAGGCACACAATGTAAGCAACACACGCACACAGATAACTAAGGAAAATAAAGGTGTGAATATAATAGCGGGATTTTCAGAGGGATAGTTGATTTGGGTGATACGAAACCTGTTCCTGAAGCCCGGAAAGAAGATAGAGAGCAATGCTGGGGTTCAATGTATCTCAGCACATGTTGCTGAGGGGAAGCTTGCCAAGCAAAGTGGCAGCAAGGCAGTCTGGAACTTGGGAGCGATCCGAGGATGGTCTCGGAATCAGGGGTTTTTATAGAGAGAAATGTAACTGCAGGCTATGCCTTACTTGGGGAAAACAATGGGTTTCGGGCATGGGACAAAGCTTTGGAAAGGTAAAAATGTAACATGATTAAGTCCGAATTGACAAAGAGTTAGCCAGTATGCAAATGCCCGGTGCTTGGCAGTTGAGTATTCAGCTTGCCAGGTTGCCTGTTTGGGGCAGGGAGTCCTTTGTAAACAGCGTGCATACATCATGAGGGTGTTTGCAGAGAGGTCTCCTAAAGCAATGATCTGGCTATTTCTGGCCTGCCTGGGTGGAGAATGGAATGTTCAGCAATTAGTGGCCGAGCGTAGTTCTGTGCTTGTCCGGGGGCCTCACAAACACGTGGAGAGGGGTGGTGGAAGAGAGCCAAATTATTGATATCAAAATGATATCTTTATGCTATCTCCAAGGAGGCCTAAACTGCAGTAACACATCCCTTGATGTTTCTTTCTCTTTCTGACTTCAGGTAGTGTCTTTTTGCATTTCTTTGTATAGTATATTATTTTTTCAGTCTAAGCACAATGCCATGGAATTGAAATCCTGAAAAGGGATCTGTTTTAGAGGGGTTTCAGAAGATCCTGAGATATGCGCTTCTTAAAATGTTCAAAATTAGGAGATTACCTGGCTGCTGAGGACCAGTTTTAAACTACCGCATGAAGAGATTAGCTCAAATTTATAACAGTTAATATTTTTTCCTATTTCTCTTCCAGATTCAGTTGGTGAGGAAATTATATTTGTGATGTTCATATTGGTGTCATGTTTAAGATTTTGCACGATACATCTGAAGGTAGACATAAAATGTAATAGAAATTGAGAAAAATATCTGCTGCTTGATTTTTCATTACAGCAGAGTTAAGGAAGCAATTTCTCAGCCTTTTATATGAAATCTTGATGCAGAAGTATCAGTGTTAACATGAAATCAGACTACTTTGATTTCTTATGCAATTTTTAATGACAAAAAAAATCTCATCTTTTAGTTAGGGTTTTCTTTAAAAAAACAGCTGATATCTGAGTATATCTTGTATTCACTTTGGAAATGTTGAATGCTGACAGTTTTAGAAAGACAGAGTAAATATAATCTTATGATTGTATAAGATGTTTTCAGGAAGTGTTTAATAGGCCACTTTGGCAATAGGGTTGCTAGCTGACCAGAAAAAAACAAAACAAAACAAAAACATAGATTACTTTATTTTGTTTTTACTTTAAAAACAGTTTACAGAAATGCGAGGATCACATCTTTGTTTCCCTGTTTCAGCTTTACAACACCAATAACAGCAAAATCTATGCATTTGTTTGTTTTTCTCTACATATTTTGTAAATGGGTAATGTTCGCCTCAGTCTTTGCTCTTGGAACAACCCCAAATGATTGGTTTCTCTCCTCATACCTGCTGAGTTTTGTCCTTAAGCTATTACTGGAGACCAGAGCTTCCTTTTGCCACATGAGATATCAAGTGAAAATGGGTAAGAACTTGTTTTCACTCAAGGCAGTGCCCCTTCCCTTGATTCTCCAGTTCCCACATCCTGCTGCAGACCTTCTGAAGTTATTTTCCAGTGCTATGGAAATGCTTTGAGGATGAGGGTACGGGCACAAGGGGCTTCAGAGAACTGATAAGACACCCTCATTGTGTAAGTAGCACCTACTTACACGATTCTTTTATCCACCAGGTGCGACAGCAATATAAATTTCTCCATATTTTCACCCAATAATAGATAAAGTCTGACAAAGAAGCTCCTTTTTACACATTCCCTTTCTTCCTGCCCAGGCCCCCTTTCCCCTCACTCTCTGTCTAGCTGTAAGGTTTTTAGCAGCATCAGGATCGGGAGCATGATAACAGAGGACTGGAGAAATACAGGTTTTCAGTATCAGGTTACAACAACATGCCTGCAACCAGTAACACAATACAGCTTAAGATGGGAAGAAGTGAGATTCTACTTTATGCTATTGTACTGTAGCTGTATGTGCCTGCCTACAGCAGCCAAGGTAAATAGCAGCTCCCTCCAGAATCTCTTACTGAGTACGCATGAAATGCAAAAGGGGGAGAACAGATAAACCTGCTTTACCAGTCCCCCCGCCCCAGTATGTTTTTTCAAAAAGAGCATAGATCATTATGCTTGGCCACCAAAATGGGAATAAGGAAGATGGGGGCTGGTAAAAGAAAAAAATTGTTCCTGGATGCCTTTTGGAAGAAGCTTTCAAGTGCTCCCTAGAAGGTTGTAAATGTTTTTGTTTAATTTTGCAAAGCTTGCTTGACCCTGTTGTTTCATTTCACATGTGCATACTGCTAGTTTTGGATAAACATTGAACTGCCTTTCCTTAAAAATAGAACGTGTCTCTATTCTTTTCATGTTACTTCTGCCTCTGGCACCAATATTTCTGTATAAGAAACAATGCCAAGGAATATACCCACTTTGTTCACAGAGGTATTCCTGTAGCGTTTCCCAAACTTTGCTGATTTACACACTTTTTCTTGAATTAACCATTGGAGCGCTCATACTAATAAAGTTACAGTCAGCCCTCCACATTTGCAGGTTTCACTTTTGAGGATTTGATTACTCATGGATTATTTGCTGACACCTCTGCTGCCTCCCTAGGCCATTTTTAATAGGGACCGCAAGCCTCCTGAGACTGAGAAACTGCGGATGAAGCTTGTAAGTCCCTATTAAAAATGGTGTGGGACAGAAGTGGAGGTGGCAGTGAGCCCCACCAGCTCCCCACTTCTGTCTTGTGAAGGAACCCTCATGCCTCAAAGGAATCCACAGTGGGTTGATTATGGTGATTATACTTTTTTGTTTGTTGAATATGGTTTGTGAGGGCCTAGAGTTATTCACAGTTTTTCCACTTTCATGGGGGTCCTCTGCCCCTAACCCTAGCAAATGTGGAGGAATAACTGTATATTTTAATTAAAAATTACTTGTCTGTACATGAATCTACCAACTAGGCTTTCACTAGTGTGGACATGCCTCCTGATTAGAAGGAGATCTGTCAGAACAGCAAGTGAGGCCAAACTGCAATGGGGAGCTTCTATGAAGGCAAATAAGGCCCTTTTCGCACCGGGCTCTCAAAACGGTGCAGAGCGACCTCCGATGGAGGTCTTCTGCACTGTGGAGTGGACTGGGGCAGACTATTTTTTGTAGTTCGGAGCGACCGGAACTGGTCACGCAGCATCCTTTTTAAAAACCTCTTTTAAGAGGTTTTTCAAAAGCACAGAGCACGTGCCCCCATGTCGCTCTGTTGCTGTACTCCAGTGCAGATTTGCTGGTGCGCACTAGTGTGTGCCTGCAGATCTGCCGGAGGCGGGCTTTAGGCTGGCGAGCTTCTCCAGTTGGTGGAGAGCCTCCACCAACCAGAAGCTGCCATTTTGGACGCTGGAGCAGTACGGAGCAACAAGCTTGCCCTGCTCCTCATCCCGATGGACTCACCTGGATGCTGAAGAAATCCAGTGAGTCCCGTTTTTGCGCGGTTCCTTTCCCATGTGCAGAAAGGGCCTAAGTCTGTTGCTCTCTGTACTGGAAAAGATTGACTCACCCAGTTGAATCCAGTGTGGAGATAGAGTATGACTGAATTGCCTTTTCCCCCACTGGAAACACAATGGAATCTCTCAGTATTTTTCATAGCACACTAATGGTTCTCTTGTAGCATATAGTTTGCACATTACTGCTTTGGATGCATGGTGCTAAGGATGGAGTAGGGTAGCAGTAGCAGTCCCCGCAATGTGTGTGACCCAGGGCAGGCTGTTTCTGACAGAAGATACCCTGCAACTACCTATTGTGTTGACAGGATATGCAACTATGTTAATCTCCCTAAAGATTCCTCTCCACTGACCTCATTCTGGAGTTGTCTAAGTACAAATCCATGGCAAATGTGTGAGTTCTGCCTGTATAATTATTTCTGCTCATTAAGTAAGAAATCTTGAATTGTTTGGAAAGAAAGCAGCAGTTGTGTAGGAGTGTGATTTGTTCTGAATCCACCTTTCAGTAATCAAACTTGTTACTAGTTATAATTGTCAGACTAGATGATATAGAAACTGGGATTTATTACACTAGAAAAACACAACCTCTCTCCCTGCTGTGTAAATTAACAGGTATGCAGGATGTACCAGGTACTTGAAACAAAATGTACATGCAGTGTTTTTGGCAATTGCTGATAGGGTACATCTCCTGGGGAGTTTGAAATGTTCAAGCAATGCTTTTTCCAGCAAGGTTAGAGTGACATCAGATACTGGTGTGCTGACAAAGAATGGCCAATGGGTTTGCTTTAAAAATTCCACAAGTGACAAATATGAGGGATGGAGTAACAACTTAACTTTTGAGAAAAGCACAAAAGGCCTGAAATAGATGAGAAAGAAATCAATGGAAAATAGACTTAATGTCTTTCTATCTGTCCTTTGGTCCCATGCAAAGTCATTACTCTTCTCTCTTTCTAGATGTGTTAGTAAATTTGTATCACACTTTGTAAACAGAGAGTCATTTGAAGCTCCTGTTAAGGCCAAACCATATGTGCAAAGAAACAAAAGAATTCAATCTAACATCCTGCTCCTTGCCAGTGGTGGAGCTTGAAGTGTGTGGAGGGGAGGAAGGGTGTGGCTGTGGTGTGTGGGGGCATGGCCACAGTGCATGGGGGCATGGCCAGGGTACGTGGGGGCATGGCTACAGGCCAGGAAGCCCCAAAAGCATTGCTGCCTGGGACGAATTGCCCCCCTCATCCCTACACAACTGCTCCTTCACTGTTTTGCTTGTTCTGTGCCAGATTGCTTCTGTTTTTAGGAGCTGAAATGAATTTTGACTGTACCATTTTCAGTCTCTCTAGTCATCAAGGTATCAGGCTATCTGAGCAAAAAGTTTCATATTGATTTCATAGAGTAGATTACTTATTATGGGATGCACTTCATGTTCTCCTCTTCAAAGTAAGGCTCAAAAATGCATTTCTAGTCATCACGATGTTTTTACCTGTGGGTATATAGAGTATCCTAACAATTTTGGTAGTCCATTGACTGAATAAGAGAGCAAAAGAGGTAAAGCAAAATGGGGAGGAGAACAGACACCGCCCCAAGTTCTAAATTGTAGTTCTTATATGTTTGAAATAGTATGGATCAAGCAGATTCCTCAATGTCAGCAGAGCAGGTGAATCCAGAGGGGATTTTAGTAAACTTTAAATGTGCCAAAGCCTATCCCTTAAAGACCTTTGGCACCTTGGATAGCTCTTTTAGTGTTTGGATGAAAATCCAAAGTGGGTTAATTGCATAGAGACTATGGAAACACATCAACCAAAACTGAGATCAAATGTTGTTGCCAGGAAAACAGAAAAATTGTAGCTATTTATCAAGACATGGATATGAAGGGCTAAATTAACACGTTAACGCCTTCTTTCATCCAAATGTATGCCTTTTCTGGCTGTAACATATAAGAATTTATCCAAAATTTCATAAAATTTCAACGCCCAGCAGGATTTTCTATTTTGAAAGCCATTTTTTGTATGTGATTTCATGACTAAACACATACATGTATTTATTAATTTGAACCATAAACCAAACCTTGACTAAAGGTGAAACAAAAATAAATAGTTTACTTTGTCCTCTGGAGAAAGTGGATCAAAAGAAAAGCAAGGGAGGAGAACGTTGTAAAGATGGAAACAAAAGAAGAAGCAGAGTATGGACATTTTTTTTTCAGTACTGGTCTCAGAATCCCCCAGCCAGGATGGTCATGATGACATAAATGAATATCACTACAGTGGTGGTATACCCAGCGTGTCTTCTCTCATGTTGTGCTGTGCTTTAATGATTTGTAATTTGGCTTCTGACATTTGCTCAGTTCTTTTTCTTTTTCCAGAAAAAAAAAAACTTGGATGGTTTTTCTTTTCTTTTCTGGTGAGAGGGTGTTGAAACCTTTATTGCCAGCCTGAAACCGAGTGATTCTCTCTGTCGATGTTGGTTCCTGACACAACTTTTAAATATGCCTTATTGCCTTTGAATGTATTTCAGTAAACACTTCCTTGTAAGAAGGTAATAAAAGGAGACACTTCATAGCCTTTCAAGTTCTACTAAATATGCTGTACAGCACTGCAATTCAAATGCATTAAGATTTGCTGACTTTATTGTTCTTACGAATATGCCCTTCAGTGCCTGCCTTTCATCACACATGTCTAAAGGAATCTGCCAAATGGTAAATCTACAGCTCCAGACAGGTGTGTATTATTTACAAGAATGTTCAATTGTGGGACCTGTAATTGACTAGTCATCTTGATCAAGCCTTCAATCCTTTTGCACTTTATATGTCCAGGCTTGTTTTAAAACATCTCTTGTAGTGCCAAAGTCATACTTAGGACCAGTTCCAACATTTTATTTCTGTACCTGTGTAGCAGGAGGTGGGGGGCGGGGCGGCGTTAAAGCTGTGTCAAATTTTTTTCTTGTGGTTAATGATGAATCTCATATTTAGCAGTTACACTTTCAAATAGAAATTAGCATTTTTAAGCAGATGCAAATAGGGTTTGTTAGGAGGGGGTTGCCCCCTCAGCCGCCTTCTCCTGTTTCACACTGGTTGGTTACACTGGCAGTTGCTGCTTCTTGGGAGGACCTCACAGTATTACTTCACCCAGCCAGACTTGAGTATGTGGTGATATCACTGAGAACAATGCAAATGAATGTTATTTATTGCTTTTTCACGAAGAAGGATTTATTGTGCATTTAAAGCTTGTACATCATCTTCAGGAAGAGGCCATGATTTATTAAGAACTAAACATTTTTGCAAGCCTTGCCAAAATATTGCGGAAGAGGTGAGGCATTTCCCCAAACTGCTAAAAATGTTCGTAAGAAGAAAAAAGTGTACATAGTTACTTGCTCAGTTCTACTTGAAGCAGGTGAGGAGGAGAGTAGCAGAGCAGAAGCTTTGCATGCAAAACATCCTTCCTTAAATCCCCAAGATCTCCAATTAAATCACTATGGAAAAGAATGTAAAAGTCAGAGTTGACAGTCCTAGACTTCCTTGACTAATGGTTTGATTCAAAGTATTTTCATTTTATTTTTGTTTAGATTTTTAAAATGTAGGTAAAAGGGTTCTTTTTTAGTAGGAAGGACTGGACTCTCCAGTTAAAAAGAGTAGGCAGCAGGTAGCAGTCCCAAGCATCCTGCCTTGTATAGGATAGCCTGCATTTGTGAGCTGAAAATCTTGCCCCATATGGGGACAAAATGGGATGCCCCAAACCCCATGTTTTTCAGTCTGATGAGAGCAAAAAGAACAGGCACAAACTATCCTCAGAACAGACTGACCCCAAGCATTTTGTCAGGAGCAAAATGACCTCAATTTACATTCCAGATTCTGATGTGAATATACATCTATTGCAAGGTTGGCTGGTACTCTTCCAGCTATCAGCTCTCCAGGCCCAAGTGAATGAGATGAGTGGCACATGAGACAGGCCGATGTAATGGCTGATCTCACAGAAGCCTGCAGCTCCCAGGTGAGGCCTTTTCCTCATGAGACTTGAGGCAGGTCTGTATAAGGCCAGCCTCAAGTCTCATGAGAAAGGGGTTGCATGTGAGAGTTGCAGGCTTCTGCAAGATTAGAGATCTTTTGGGAGCGTGGAACTCTAGAGCAGTGGTTCTCAGCCTAAGGTACACATACCAACAGGGGTATGAACGAGGACATTTAGGGGTATGTGAAAAAAAATTGGATAATGACAGAAAAGGCACATACGTCAACAGAGTAAGACGAGATACAAGTCAAAAGTTGTGAAATTAATTGAATGTTATGATGAGTAGCAGAGTGGGTTTCCTTTGTTATTTAACTTTGAGAAAAATGCCATTCCTTCTCTTTGTTGTTTTGGTGGAAGGTTAGGAGTCCCTTCCTAAGCAATGTGTTGTGAACATGCCACTACAATGCCTGTGTTTGGTGGCACACTACTCACAGGCCCAGCTTTCACTCTTCTTTGCTTCACAAACATTTGAGTGCTGTTGTGTCAGTACATATATATATATATGAAAAAGCTGGCACCTCAGTCAGTCCTGTGAGCAATATTCGATGAGTGAGTTCTTCCAGGTCTCCTCTGCATCGCTTCTCTTTGTCATTGTTTTTTTTTAAATTATAATTTAAAATTGATTAAATTAATTATTGAAGCAACAAATGTAACATACTAATTAAGGTAATGTAGTTCTTAAATTGTAATCTGTGAGGTACTTACTTGAATTCTTTGTCTCTTTTGAGTTTTGAATGTAAGTATATATGCACTCACTGTTCACCTTATTATGACATAGCTTTTTAATACCATTATTGGGCTATTTATTTAAAGTTACAACATATAAATGTGAAATAACAGTAACTATACTAATTATAAACATTTTGCTACTATGAAGGGTACCGTGTATGGAAACAGGCTGCGAAGGGGTATGTAAGTAAGAAAAGGTTGGGAAGTCTTTCTCATGGAATACTTGAAAGAGACCTGATGTGTCCTGCTCAGTCATAACCTGACCTGGCAATCTGGAGGACTATCCTATATTGCTGTGTGAAGAACCTAGCAGGTGAAGGCAAAGCTCTCTAAAATTCTGGAGCACTGTTGTAAGTCATATTAGTAGACAGTGCTGGGCTAAATGGACCCAAATCTTAAAATGGGAAAGTGCAGCATCCTATATTTAGCTTGTTAAAACTGTCAAAATTCCTGAGCCTGGGTGAAACTAGACACATTTTTTTTAAAAAATCCATGTTATGTCATAAGCCTTGAATGACAGAAATATAATACTGCCTGAAGCTTGCTAATGTGTAAACTGTTTCAGCAAGGCTCAACACAAATCTCAGGAGGAAATTAATATTTTTATCTAGCTAAACACATGGCAGATGTGGAAGACTAGTGTTGCTTCTGTAAGAACTTTGATTCTATACCTTGGTAGCTAGGAAAAGGTGGCAACTCTGCAGTTATGACAGACCACAATCATATTAATCTTACCCTGGGTTAAGTGTCTTGCCTAAGGCATCAGTGGTCTAATGGGGAGACTACAGGTCCCAGAGTGCTTAGAGTACTCATATGACAGCACCCACTGTGTTTTCCCACAAAATGTGAATTTCCTGTGGTTAAAAAAAAGGAAGTGCTTGCTGTAAGTGAGAACAGACATCCACAGCTCAGGAGATTTTATTCTTTGGTTTAATACAACGAGCCCCAGAAATTGGAAAGAAAATTCATCAGTGAATGTCAAAGGTGAGAAGGGTACTCTGGTTGTAAGATCTAATGCCTGTCTTTCCCAAAATATTGAAAAAATAGAAAAAAACCATGGCAGATGGTCCTCTAGCTATGTAATCTGTCTCCCATGCCTCTACTCAAGTGTGAGTGAATTAGAAAACAATGGAAAAGGTTTAGTGATCAGTCCTGAAGGGTAGAGGATCTTCTGAAGACTTCAGCCTTGACATTTCATTTCATTTTACAAGTGCACCTCAGTTAATGAAATGTATGTGTTGCTGAGCATTACTTCTTTAATGGAAAATTTAGTACTGAAGACAGAAATAACAAGGAATAAATAGGGCTAGATTCTTATGCCACAACAAAGAGAGTTGAACACATTTCAGCAATTTTTTATTCAAAACGGGCAACATGCAAATATGAAATGAAGTAGCTAGGTCAGGTAAGTCTGGCATGAATAAATAAAATCACTTTTAGAAATCACTTAAAAGCATCTTCCAAAATATACCCAGGGATGACTTTTTCTTTCACTAGCCTCCATTTTTCTCAAGATTTCCATTTTGGGGTCCAAACTTATAGATATTTGCTTTTTTAACATGCTGAAGGAACTAGTGAAGCAGTCTTACCAGTATCTGCTTTCCCCTTTTCTCATTGTTTTGCTATTCACACATGCCCAATAACAAATTTTATAGGCAGCTGCTGTTTTCCTGGCCTGTTGTAGGCAGCTATGCATGGCTACAGTTTGATTGACTAGAGTAAAATCCTGATGTTTTCCTGAAGCTTAGCTTACTGCCAACGCTCTGTTGCAACCCAGTGTGTGTTTCCCTGGCCCTCCTTCACCATTCTCCCCTAATGCTGATGCTATTAAAGATCCTCTACTTAGACAGAGGATGGGGGCTGCCCAGTCTTTAAAAAAAACTTTCTTAAAAAAGCTTCACTGTCGAAGGCTTTGTTAATTGAGATATGGATGCATTTTGAAATGAAACATAGCTTATAGCTTGCTTACCTTTGTTAAGTACTGAGGTATTGAAGTAGTTCTTGAGGCTGATGTATTTACTTCCCTAAATATTGTGGCAGGCCAGAGTATGGACCTATGCTATATTAATTAATCAGTGAACATTCATAATTAATTCATATTAAATTTTACGCCATGTAACCTATAGCCAGCATGGTGTAGTGATTTGAACATTGGACTGTGGCCCTGGAGACCAGGGTTTGATTTGCAGCTTAGCCATGGAAAACTACTGGTGATCTTGAGCACATCACATACTCTCAGCCCTGGAAAACCCCATGATAAGTTTCCTTAGTGTTGCCATAAGTTGGAAACAACTTGAAAGCACACAGCAACAACAATAACACAACCTAGATATTCTGTAGTTCTGGTAACAACAAGGAATAGTATGAAGATCAAACACATTTCAAGGTCAGTATATTGGACTCCAGCAGACCAAAATTTGGATCCCTGTCCCATCATAAGAACCTTGGGCAAGTCACACTATCTCAGCCTCAGAGGATGGCAATGGCAGATCCCCTCTAAAATAATTTTAGCAAGAAAACCCTATGATAGGTTCACTTTAGAGTTACAGTTGGTCAGAAATGATTTGAAGAAACACAACAACAAATAACATTCACAATGGGCATTAAAAGCAATCTGTTGCTCAGTTGGTAATGATATATGACTATGAATTCTGTCTAACTTTGCTAGAATGAGGGACAATTCTGCTGTCAGAATTATTAAGTGCTAAAATGTTCTTCGTTATCGGAGGCAGCAAAACATGCTGGAGATATAGAAATACTGAATATGATGTACTATAAAGATTTTAGGGTATATTCACCTAAATAGTTTTCAGCAGAGGAAACTATTGGGCACTTTAATGTGGAAAACAGAGGAGAGCTTGAGAGAATGTATTTTCAAAAGAATTGTATTTTCTTGCTGGAAGTATTGCATTTTCACTGACAAGAGACATGAATGCAAACAAAGAATGACAGATGAGAAATGTATCATAGCTTTCTGTTATCTCACTGGTAAACCCTGTCCCGGGGTCTACAATTTTGATATTAAAATTTGATTCAAGGTCACCCGGATGGGCACGTAGGCAGCAATGGTCAAAGATCGAAAACCAGGTCAGGACAGTAAAATCACATCACGTAGGCCCAGGAGACCTCAAGATATGTAAACCCACAATAAACAAAGGGTCCTCAGCCCGAGATGCTGACTTGAGGGGATTAGCATGCCTGCCCCAAGTTGAGCACATATTCCATCAGGGAAGGACCATTTACATGAAATCATACCACAAACTAACACAGCCGAAGATCCTGAGACTTTGGCAACACTTTGCAATCCCATCACACAAAGGAAATTACCATGGTAGAGCTTCGTTATTGCTCCTACACCCATTGTTCTCCCCGGGAAAGGATTAGTCCTCCAGGTACTTTTTCCCCTACAAATAGTCCCAGTTCTTTGGGACTGGGAGTGGTTCTTTGGATAACCCCTGGTCATTCCAGCAGACCATTGCTCCATCCATTGAGTGATCCCCTCAGCCCTCTCCGTGCTGAGCCCCACTTCTCCGCTGTTTTTCCAGACCAAGGACTTCAGGACAAAGGTGCAGTATTACCCCAGCTACACCTCTTCAATATTCCCCTCTGAAGTTTCCTCTCTTTTTCTTCTTAATAGGTCTTGAGTGAGTGTGTGAGTCATTGTGTTGCTGCATGAGACTTTCCTTCAATAAAATCATTTATTGGACATTTTGTTTGATTTTTGGCTTGGCCTGACCCTGGGTAAAAAGACCCCGCTAAGTTACCCTGCCTCTTGCATTGCTATTGCTTGTGCTCTAGCTAGTTTCCATTCCCCATTGTGTGGGGCATATTGAGGTGTCCCCCAAGGGACCCCAGAAATCAGGGTAACATTTCCAAAAGCCAGCCATAAAGTGTGTGAGCACACAATCAAAAGCTAGTACAGTCAGCCCTCCATATGTGTGAATTCTGTATTCACAGATTCAACCAACCATGGCTTGAAAATATTAAAAAAAAAATCCCCAAAGCAAGCTTTGATTTTGCAATTTCATATAAGGGATGCCATTTTACTACACCATTGTACTTAATGAGACTTGAATATCCATGAACTTTGTTATCCACAGGGGGTCCTGGAATGAAACTCAAGTGGATAAAGGCCATTTTTACCATTATAGTGCTATTATTCCACTTTCAACATCCTATAGAATCCTGGGGTTTGCAGTTTATGGAGGGGCCTTTAGAATTCTCACCCAGAGAGCTCTTTGGCCTCAGTAAACTACAAACTCCAGAATCCCATAGGATGTTGAAAGTGGAACAATAGCACTATAACAGTATAGGGCAGAAATGGCCACAGAGAATCCATTGTATACAAAGAATCTTGTGGCTGCAGGTTAGAACACTGCAGCCACAGAGGTCTGTTATCATGAATCTTGCTTAGTGCATCTTGCAACAAGAAATATGCAGTTAAAAAAAAATAGAGAGCCAATATGAGCAATTAGTATGACTCCAACAAAATATCTTTTTAACACGGATGGGACGAATCCAGAATTTTCTGATTCCGAATCCGAATCCCTGGAAGGTTCTGGGAATCCACGAATCTTGAATCCTGTGAATCCTTTTTTTTAAAGGGGTTTAAAATGCAAGGGAAAGAAGGATAATTTGGGCAAGACACACTCTCTCAGCCTTAGCAATAGCCTAGTCAAAGGCAAACCTCCCTCTGAAGAAGTCTGGCCAGGACAATTGTCATAGTTTTGCCTCAGGATCTCCCCAGATTGAAAGTGACATGCCCTTTCTTCAGAGGCAGAAAAATGTGAATTAATCCCACATTTTCCTGCCTGTGTAAACAGGACCACTACAGTACAGAGATAATCCAGGTCAAGGCTGGATTTTCTTTGCATAGCTCCTTCTGGCATCCTGGGGTTTGTAGTTTGATGATGCACCAGCACACTTTGGCAGAGAAGGCCGTGATACCTTGTAAAACTGCAAACCCCAGGATCATGCATGAAAGAGCTTTGCAAAGGAGCTAGGCAAAGGAGTCTTTCAGCTGTCCTTGAAATCTTAAGAAGACTGTACCTTGTAGCCAGTCAGGCATTTGGCAGGCCCTGGAGGTGCCAATTTTTAAAAACAATTTTTCCTTTCTGCTACATGTGGTTTGTTATGTGGCACATGAGAAACTATGACAGACATTTCACTTCTCATCCTGTTCTAGCTATAGGTTTACAACTGTTACCCTGAAAATCTGGGGGTCCCAGAGGGACACCTCAATATGCTCCAAATGATGGGGAAAGTAAGCTCAACAGAGCACAGGCAACAGCAATGTGAGAGGCAGGGTAACCTAGTGAGATCTTTTACCCAGTTTTTACAGGCTCAGGCTCAGTCAGAAATCACACAAAAAGGTCCAATGAATGACTTTATTGAACAGTAATAGCTCTCATCAATGCAAACACACACACATGCATCCAAGGGCTAAAAGAAATAAAGAGTAGAAATAAGATAGAGGGATTGTTGAAGGATTCGTAGTTTGGGTGATACTGCACCTTTTCCTGAAGTCCTTGGTCTGGGAAGCAGCGAAAGAAACGGAACTCAGCGAAGAGACGCTGAGGAGATCTCATGACTATTGGGGGGGACCGGTTATGACTGAGAGGCATTCTTCAGAACTAGTCCCAAAATGGGGACTATTTGTAGGAAAAATTTACCTTGAGGACAAATCCTCTCCCGGGGAGAACAAAGGGGACAGCAACGGAAAACAACTTCACACGGGCACCTTCTTTGATATTGGAAGATAACAAGGTGTTATCCAAGTATCAGGATCTTCTGCCGCTTTGAGGCTGCGGTGTGAATTTCTGGAGATAGATTTGGCCTGATAAGATTTTATTGCTTCCAGTGCCCAATTTTATGGGAAAACTCTTACTCCCTTCAAGTTGACTCCTTAAAGGTTGATGACCTTTTGTCCACTGTGGGTGAGCACAGCTTGAGGTCTCCTGTGGCTACATGGCTGGGGAGTTTACTGGCCTGACCTGGTTCATTAGATCATTTGACCATTATTGCCTACATGCTCATCTGGGTGACCTCTCTGGTGGGTTAGATTAACTTTTATATCAAAGTTGTAGACCCTGGGATAGGGTTTACCAAGGGGGCAACACAACCAGGCACTGATCTTGTGGAAGGAGTTCTACTGGCCTACATGTGGCAATCACTGGATGAGATTGTGTGACCTTGCTCTCTGCCCCACTACTTCTGATAGGCGTCAGACTCACTGACTCCAGCATTTCTACATGCCTTTGATTTTCAGGACAGAAAATAATTCTGAACTTAAATATTAAATGTTCAATTTGAATATATTGGAATACAACCCCAGATGTAATATCTGAAATTGTTAGCAAAGGCCATTATTACTCCAAGGGAAAAAAACTCACCTACTTGCTGCCTCCCCTTGTGTGTCTGGTCTCCCAGGTTTTCAGGTGTCCCAGTCTCCCAGGTTTTCAGGTATCCCAGTCTCCAACACACTATTTGGTTAGTGGATTTGAAAGATTTGGTTTGCCTATTTTGGTGCAGGGATTTTGATTCGCACATCTTGAATCCTTGCTGAGGATTCGAGGATTTGGTTGGCCCATCTCTACTTTTTAAGAACTGAAACAGATATGTGTGCAAAGAGTCAGATGTGTCATAAGTGTTAAAATTCCCAAAATAACTAATTGTTAGAGAGATGATTTTTTTTTTTTTTTGGTACTGCAAAGCTTGAAGCTGGAATGAAGTTGAAGATGTACCAGTTGTCACAATGTCAGTTTAAAAGTATATAGTTTGAACTATAGCATCAGGGCTAGGAGTCTCCACTGAATTTATCTCAGATGAATATGGAGGTTACCGGTAACGCCAAATAATCTAACAAAGCAGTAGGTAGTATGTAGTAGTATGTAGAAAGAATTTCACTATGAAATGAGGAACTGGTGATGTGAACTCTGTTTAGAGCAGGACCCAAGGATACCAGCCTTGTTAGTAGGTTCTAGAAGCTGGAAACTAGAAGTTAGAAACAGGACCAAGCACCAGTTTCTATCAGGCAGAGAATCAATAACTGCTCAAAGAAGTTCAAGCTACCAAGAAGTTTAGGCATGAAGAATGGGCTCATATGCAGGGATATGTGCAAACTGCCTACCTATGGAAACTGGAACTTAAGTTCAGAGAATGGTTGATATTTGATGGAGAGATGAATATTATCCTAATTTGAAAATGAACTTGTTAAACCAGGCATGACAGTACAATAATCATTAATAAAGCAAACATGTTATTTAACATGTGAAATTCTGTTGGAAGTTGCTAGATATGTGGTTAAGAGATCAAGAGTGACTGTAGTGAGACAAAAGAAACATCTCTGTTGTTCTCTTTTTACAGGCTATTAAATATGCCTTCAAGTATTACAAACTGTAATATTTTCCTGTTTTTACTATTGATGAGACAGGTGAGCATACTATATTAACAAAAATCATTTCAAAAAAATTGCAGATTTTTATTAGCAAGAATTAACATCTCACATGAATAATTTTTGATCATATTAAAATGAAAGAGAGAGCATATATGTGATTCAAAGCAGAAGACGGTCATAACCTGAGAATTACCACATTCCTTATTTTTCCAGCTACTGAGGCAGAAATCCTGCAGAAAGTCATCTTCAACCTTCTAGGCATGTCTAATCAAAAGTAAGTCCAACTGAGTTCAGTGGGATTTATTCCCAAAATGAGTCACCAAAGCAAATTGGAGAACAAGGTTGGGAAAAGACCAATTCAGAGATCTGTTTCTCCTCAAATTACTGTTTTTTGAGAGAAGGAAGTCAAATCACTCTTTCTTCTGATCCCAGGTCTGTACTGGTTAAGCTTGGTCTATCTAATCTAGTGGATAAATATTACCAGGTTAGAAAATAAAAAGGCAAACATTATGTACATTTTCAAATCAGCTGTTTGTTGGTTAAATAGTTGGTCTGAGCTCATAGAGCTATCATCATATTTCAATAGGGTATTTGCCTCAGTTTACTGGTATGTTGAACATATATGTAAAGCAGGACTAGATTTGGAGAAAGGAGATGTGAAAATTGAAGGAAGGAGCATCAACAATTTAAGATATGCAGATGATACCGTGCTACTAGCAGAAAACAGCAAGACTTGAAACAATTACTGAACAAAGTCAAGGCAGGAAGTGCAAAGGCAGGTTTACAATTGAACATTAAAGAAAACAAAAATAATGACCAAACATGAATAGATGACGATGAAGACATTAAAATAATTCAAGATTTTCCATACCTTGGCTCAGTCATTAATCAGAATGGAGAGTGCAGCCAAGAAATCAAAAGTCTAGGATTTTGAAGGGCAGCAATGAAAGAGTTAGAAAAGATTTGGAAATTGCAAGATATATAATTGAATACTAAAGTTAGGGTTGTCCATGCCATTGTATTTCCGGTTTCTCTGTATTATTGTGAAAGCTGGACAGTGAAGAAAACTGATAGAAAAAAGTCAGCTTATTCATAATGAGGTGCTGGAGAAGAGTTCTATGGATATCCTGGACTGCTAAAAAAAGACAAATGAATGGATCCCAGAGCAAATCAAACCTAACTCTCCCATGAAGCCAAGATGACTAAACTGAGATTGTCATATCTTGGTCTTCCCACGAGAAGACATGACTCACTAGAAGAGACAATAATACTTAGTAAGGTAGAAGAGAGTAAAAAAAGAGGAAGACCACATTACAGATAGATTGTCAGGAACAGATTCACCCTCAAACGTAGCAATAAACTTTAGTAGAAGATTTATTGAAACATAGTGAATGATACTGTCTATCAGACGTTAAAGCTCGAGAATGGAATGCTTTCCCCCCGCCTTACACTTAAACAGCAAGTTTCTCCTGAGATAGTTGTAAAAGGACGAACGTCATCATGCCAAATGGTTCCTTTGAAATTCCAGCCGGAAGGAATGGTTGGCACCTGGGAAAGTTAACAGCCTACTATCACTATTTCCCCAGGCTACTGCTATCCTAAAACAACAAACATGGAGGACTCCTGACATCCTGCCCCACTTTTTTTTAAAAAAAAAAATTCATATACATATAGATACGCAAAACAAGTAAAATATTACAGAACAACAGAAATACAAGAAACCCATGCAGTAATAACAAAGTCAATCGGGGCGTTGAGGAACATCAGTCGGCGAAGAATCCAGCGAAGGGGCTCTCTTCAGCAAACTGGAATGAAAGACAGGATGAATTGCCTTGAGGGAAGAAGGGAGATCCAGTTCAAAAGAAACGTCGTTAATAGCTCTTTTCACAGGAAAAGGACCGAGAAATCGAGGGGAAAGTTTTTTAGAAGGAGAAGTAGACGAAATGTGCTTAGAGGAAAGAAAGACCAGATCCCCGGGTTTGTAAGAGGGGTTAGGCTGCCGTTTGCGGTCGGCAAAGCGTTTGTGAGAAGCTTTTGCAGACGCTATAGCATCCGAAACGGATTGCCAAATGCCCGAAAATTTAGAGACCCAAGCAGAAACAGAAGGAGGAGCAGAGGAAGGGAGGGTGAGGGGGGGAGAAGGAGAAGGAAGAAAGCCGTAAACTATTTCAAACGGGGGTTTCCCAGTAGAAGCATGAACAGCATGGTTTACAGCAAACTCAGCAAACGGGAGAAGCGAAACCCAATCGTTCTGGTTTTCAGAAACAAAGCACCTAAGAAATTGTTCAAGAGATTTGTTAGCACGCTCAGATTGGCCATCTGTTTGGGGGTGATAAGCACTGCTGAGTTTCTGAGTGATTCCCAGGGTTTTCAAGAGGCAGGTCCAAAACTTGGAAGTGAAAATTGGATCCCTGTCCGAAATGATCACCGAAGGTAGTCCGTGAAGTTTCCATACATGATGAACGAATAGGTCAGCAAGTCGTTCAGCATTGGGTACTTTCTTTAGAGGAACAAAATGACATTGCTTGGAAAAGTGATCAGTAACAACCCAAATAACATGAAAGCCATGTGAAGAGGGGAGGGAGACGATAAAATCCCATGCAATAACCGACCAGGGGCTACAAGGAGCAGGCAGAGGTTGTAGGAGCCCTTGAGGCTTAGATGTGGGCGATTTAGAAACGTTGCAAGTAGCACACTGTTTAATGTAAGTTTGCACGGAGGAGTTTAGTCCAGGCCACCAAAAAAGGCGGCGAATCGCATGCAATGTCTTCAAAAACCCAAAATGTCCAGCAGGTTTGGAATCGTGATGACGATGAAGTACATGCTCACGGGCAGCAGGGGGGACGTAGACCTTGGTGCCATAGAAAGGGAGATTGTCAACCCACTCAATTTTGTCCTTATTTGCCGGGAGCCATGAGTCGGCATGCGCTGCATGGACGATAGCATCGCGGAGAGCGGAGTCACAGAGGGAGGAGGCAGAAAGCCTTGTTTTTGCTAATGTGCGAGTAGTTACTTGAGAAGCCAGGGAGGAGGCAGGAAATAAGGCTTTGGAGGGGGGGACGTAGCAGAAGGTCCCTCAAAACAGGGAAGGCGAGATAGAGGGTCCGCCAATTGGTTGGAACGGCCAGGTTTGAAAACAATTTTAAACCGGAACCTCTGGAAAAATTCAGCCCATCTCGCCTGCTTAGGGGAGAGTTTCTTAACCGACTGCAAGGCTTGCAAATTTCTATGATCAGTCCAGACTTCAAAGGGGAGTCGGGCCCCTTCAAGTAAATGTCGCCAAGTGGTCAGCGCAAAATGAATAGCCTTGGCTTCTTTCTCCCAAATAGGCCAATTAGCTTGTTGATGAGAAAATTTCTTTGAAATGAAAGCACAAGGCTTGAGTGCTCCCTCAGAGTCATGTTGCAAAAGAACAGCGGCCATGGCAAAGTCAGAAGCATCTGTTTGCACAATGAATTGCTTAGCACTGTCGGGGAAAAGTAGCAATGGCTCTGTAGTGAATTTAGATTTCAAATGTTCAAACACCGACTGACATTCAGGGGACCAACGAAGTTTGTGCGACTTACATGTAGATTCGCCTTTAGGTTTCCGTAACAGGTTAGTAAGCGGAAGCGCTATGGCTGCAAAATCCTCAATAAAGTTCCGGTAAAAGTTTGCAAAGCCAAGAAATTGCTGCAGTTGCTTCAAAGTTTTGGGGACGGGCCATTGCAAAATAGAGTTAATTTTCGAAGGGTCCATTTTAAGTGAACAATCTTGAATCCTATAACCCAAGTAATCAAAGGTTTGGGTGTCAAATTGGCACTTAGACAGATTAACTACGAGGTTATTATCTATCAGCCGTCGAAGCACTTCCCGAACCAATGATACATGAGATTCCATGGAGTCTGCATAAATT
The DNA here is from genome assembly GCA_948474755.1 of Ctenosaura bakeri. Classification (NCBI taxonomy): domain Eukaryota; kingdom Metazoa; phylum Chordata; class Lepidosauria; order Squamata; family Iguanidae; genus Ctenosaura; species Ctenosaura bakeri. Next base: position 265,506 of record CAOLHI010000788.1, read on the forward strand.
AAAATGTCATCCAAATAAATCAGAACCCCCTGATACAATAAGTCGTGGAAAATGGTGTTCAAAAACATCTGAAACACAGATGGTCCAGATTGTAATCCAAAGGGGAGAACCGTCCATTTAAAATTCCCCAGTGGGGTTGCAAAGGTGGTGAGCCATTCAGAGTCTGGGTCCATCCGAATCCTATGAAATGCTTCTTTAAGATCAAGCTTAGTGAAATATTTTCCTTGAACAAGATGGTCTAAAACGGTCCGTATCAGGGGAATGGGATAACAATTGGAAGAGATAACCTGGTTAGTAGCAGAGTAGTTAACTATCAGCCTCGGATCCGCTCCGGGATCTTTTCTCTTTCGGAAGAAGACAGGACTCGCCGTAGGGGCTGTAGAAGGCTTGATAAAGCCACGAGCCAAATTTTTATTAAGGAACTTTTTGAGGGCAAGGAGTTCTTGCTGGCTCATGGGGTAGATTTTTGGTTTAGGCAGCGAGGCTCCGTCAATCAATTCCAATTTACAGTCAAATTCAGTGTGGGGGGGCAATTTGTCAGCCTCCCTCTCATGAAAGGCCTTCTGTAAATCACGGTAGTGCGAAGGAATTTGTTGCAATTCTTCATGGCCAATAGAGAAGCTTGCCTCGGAAGAGGATAGAGTGCCAGCCGTCCAGTCTATTTGGGGATTATATTTACGGAGCCAGTCGATTCCCAAGACCAATTCGAACTGCACCGCCTTGGGAACTAGGAACCGCATGCTATAATTATTTTGGTCCATTTGAAATGAGATGGGCATGGTGATTTCGCTTATTGCTCCTCCAGTCATTGAGGTCCCATCCATTTGAGTTAACTTGATGGGGCGTTCCAAAGGCTCATATAGAGTTTTAAGGGTCTTGGCCAATTTGGGGTGTAACAAACTTCTGGAGCAGCCAGAGTCAATTAGTGCCCTATGTACATGCAAGGTCCCATCTCCGCCAGTAATCGTAACCGTGGTATAGAAATGGGGAATTTTAGGAGTACTTACAGCTGTTCCCGCTGCTTTCAAACCGCCACCGTCGGGTTCAGAATCCCCATCTGTGTCCGAGGAATACGAAGAAGAGGTTTCACCGTCGGGAGCGGAGTCTCCTGTCGCTGCTGCAGGGTCCTTATGAGTGCGTCTGAGCGGTTGTTTGATGGCCGTTGTCTGACGTGTAGATTCTTTATTCCTGGGGTCTGCTCGTGCTCCTTTAGTCCCCACCGTGGCTTGGTTACTGGTGCAGTTGTTGGCAAGGTGACCCGGTTTCCCACAGGTGAAACACATGCCCAAACGGAGGCGTTTGTTTCGTTCCTCAACATTGAGGAAGGTGGGACGGCGAGGTTGTCGTTTTGTTAAGTCTTGTCGTTGTCGGTTCAACTGAACAGTGTGGGTTATACCCTCCACTTCAGTAGCTAGTCTGATCCAACCTAGCAGGGTTTGTGGGTTGGCCTGCATTAGGCACCCGTGTAAGATATCAGGATCTAGTCCATCTTTGTATAACTCGATAAGAATCTCATCATTCCACTGCACTTTGGTGGCCAGGTTTCTAAATTCACGCGAATATGTTCCCACGTCGTTCCTGCCTTGTTTCATTTGTTTTAGTTGATATTTAGTTTTTTCTAGTAGATGGGGGTCTTCAAACCGTTCACGCAAATGGTTCATGAAGAGCTGCAGATTTTCGGTTTCGGGGGCGCGGGTGTCATATAGGTTCGCTACCCAGTCAGCTGCCAGTCCTTTCATTCTCTGGCTGAGGTATCTAATTCGGGCTGCATCATCCCGAAAGAGGTGGCCATGATCGACCATGAAATTATTTGCCATAGTCATAAAGAAAGAGAGTTTCTCACCCTTCCCGTTGAAGGACGCTTTCAGGTCTCCCACGTTTCTGAGTAGCGGTGGCGCTGGAGCTTGCCCTGCTGGTTGCTGGGGCGGACCAGGGGTGCCTGCCGCTGGCACAGCCGCTCGTGGTTCGCGTGCTGGTGTTCTCAATGTCTGCGAGGGACGGATGCTCATCTCACGTAACATGGTCTTGAGTTCGAGTATCTCCTCATCTTTTCTCTCCAGTTCTGTTTCCATTCGTGCCATTTCCGCCAGAAAGGAAAGGTCTTTGGCTGATGTGTCCCATCTAGCAGCCCTTCTGCGTTGTCTTACCGACATAAGCGGCTTCTCTCCCCAGACCCAGGTTTGGCCGCTTGTGGGGGTTTTCATAGCCTCGCTCAGCGGTAAATTTGCCTTGGTATCCATGGACGCTTCGGTCTCTGCAGTTCCATCAGATTCTGCAGATCCTCGTTCTTCTTCAGTAATTAACTGATCCACTACTTGATTCATTTTAGGAAAAAAAAGGATTCTCGAGCTTTCTGTCAGGAACAGATTCACCCTCAAACGTAGCAATAAACTTTAGTAGAAGATTTATTGAAACATAGTGAATGATACTGTCTATCAGACGTTAAAGCTCGAGAATGGAATGCTTTCCCCCGCCTTACACTTAAACAGCAAGTTTCTCCTGAGATAGTTGTAAAAGGACGAACGTCATCATGCCAAATGGTTCCTTTGAAATTCCAGCCGGAAGGAATGGTTGGCACCTGGGAAAGTTAACAGCCTACTATCACTATTTCCCCAGGCTACTGCTATCCTAAAACAACAAACATGGAGGACTCCTGACATAGATAGACATGAGAAAGATACCTTCCTGAATCTGCAAGACCTGAGCAGGATGTTTGATGTTAGGGTGACCTAGAGGTCCCTCCTTTATAGGGTCACCATAAGTTGAAGATATTTGACAGCAAGTAACAACAAGAAATTTGGCCCAAACTACGCTCAAAGGCATCAACAGCCCAATCTAATTGGCAGTTTAGAAAGGGCTTCAATCCTTCTCTGTTTCTCTTTCTCTGCAAATTAGTGATCTATACTTTGCAGGTAATCCTTGGGATCCAAAGAGAGATTTGCAGTCAGCTAAGAAATAACCTAAAATGAAACTATGTTTAGAAAGTCATTTTGGAGATGTGGTATTGGGGAGAGCCACCTATTCAGCAAACAGGTGTGGCACCTACTGGACATAGTCAGGGTCGATGAGATTCCTTTTTTGTTTTGCCTGGCATTCTATTAAATAGATTTAAGTTGTCATAGTTTGGCATGTAGTTGTCCTACTAATAATCTTATAAAGAAAACTTTGTTTCAGAGAGCTAAACCCGCTTGCTAGTTTCTAGCATGTCTCAGTATCTAGTGCTGGTGGGTGTAGATGTCAAACACATCAAGAGGGATGCACAATTTCTCCACTGGAGCAACACAACTGATTTTTTGGACTGCCTTGGGGGGCATGACTTGTGGGGGAGACTGTTGTGGTAATGTCACTTCATACCACAAACATTGCTGTGAATCTGTTCATGAGAGCACATTAGGTACAAAGAAGGCTGGGATGTGTAGCTTTCAGATGAGGGGACCACATAGTTTGCTGCATGGAGGACTAAGTTTGAAGGAATGTCTAGTAGTTACATGCCAGAGGTGCATCTCTTGGTGCAGGATATCAGCCATGGTGTTTCTAACTGAATTGTTGTTGAGTATTTTTGCATTTACATTGACAGGTATAGGTCAGCATATCTAAATTTTATCAAATCCCTGCCCATGTTATATAATGCATTTCCTCTTTTGGGGTAATGCTCCCAGCATGACACACACAGACACAGACACGCGCGTGCGCGCACACACACACACACACACACACACACTAATGTATCTATGTCAGGGATGACCTTGGATGCTTCCATTATGAAGTTTGTGATAGTAGGGATAGGAGAAATTTCACTGACATACATTTTCTGAGAAAAATTTTGGTGATGGATTCTCTTTGTAAGACATTTGAGCATTATGAGAAGCTGTATAAAATTTTTTTAGAGACAAATAGATGTGATCTTTAGCAGCTTCACTAACCTGGATCAGTGGCACAAGTGTCCTACTCAAACAACCAGTTTGTGTCCTTGACCATCCACATATAGAATGAGGATTCTAAGCTGTTGATTTTCAACTCTTTCTGGGGAGGGAAGGACTCTTGTGTTTAATTGCAATCTCTGTAATTCTCTGTGTATCTCTTCTCAAGGCGTCTTCTTTTTATGAGGGACGGGAGTGTGTTTCCATATTTACAACTGTCATTCTGAAGAGAAAAATAATTGATAGTCTTTACATGATCAAAATAACTAATTACAACCTGATTATCATAGGTGCTTTTAAATAGCTTCGGTCCCCCGCCAATGTGTCACATAGTCTAAGATGGATTTTCAAAATAATCTTTATGCCCAGGATTTTAACTGTGGAACATCTGTTTCATTTTGAGAAAACTATGATGAGCATCTGTTTCCATAGAAGGCATAAATTAAACCAGACCACATTCATTTGTGGAGTTATGGATTATCTAGTCTTAACACTGTTTTCCAAATAACTCATGAAGTCTGGATCAACTATCAACCTTATCAGTATGTTTCAGACTTGGTTTAAATCATCCATTTTGTTTCTGTAATTCCCATGTCTACTAATACTAAAAATACTATGTTTATAAAAAGAAGGAGCATGTTTCAACACACTTCCAGTTTATGGATTCCAGAAATACTTATGTACCAAGCATATGCTGAGTAAGTGGCCACCAAGGAAGTAGTGCATATGGAATATATCTGTATGGAGAGCCAGTGTGGTATAGTGGTTGAAATCCTAAAGAGCCATGGAAACCCACTGAGTGACCCTGGGCAATAGCAATAACGAAGAAAAGCCTGTGATAGAATTGCTGTAAGTTGGATTTGATTTGAAGGAACAGAACAACAACAAAAATAGAGTAGGGGGTTGGAGTTGATGGCCCTTTTGACCTCTTCCATCTCTAAGATTCTAGGATCCTCTCCTCCATTCTTCTTTCCCTCTCTGATTTACAAAATCAACAAATATTTAGATATTATGGGAATACAATGATGGAGTTTTCCAAGATGCATGGATCATGTTAGGTGCCAGGTACTAGAGTGCCCAGTCTCTAAATCTGGAAGGTCTGCCTTTTCTCTAATATTCTTGCATACACTGGTGCTTTAAGTTCATTCTCTGGTTGGTGTCCTGATCACTGAAAAATATGAATTAAGATGTCTGGCCACTGATTGTTGTAATTTCCTGATCAGGATTGCAATCTTGTGGGTCTTGAAGCATGAGTGGTTGTTTTCTCTACATACTGTAATTGTCTGCTTGAATGTTGATAATTAATTGCATAAATTATTGCAAGTCCTGGAGGTGATGTCAGCTGGATGCCTGTTCTTTTGTTTTTTTCCTTAAGAACAAAGCTCTCAAAACTGTCTGGCTTCAGCATTTCACTGGACAAATCTAATAACTTTTTAAAAAATGAGGTGTAGGAGAAAAAATTCTAAAAGTACAAGATGAAAAACTTAAGTAAAAAAATTATGTACTATTAAGAATTTCCATTCTTGAGACGTTCTTCTCTAATACTGAATTTATTTCTAAGATGCCTGTTAGAAATTCTAGCTAACTGCCCTTGTCCCCTTTCTTGTCCATATTATCAGTCTCAAAGCTTAAGTCTGCACATATGTAAGTCCTATTGATACAATGGGTTAACTCCAATCGGGGTGGAGGGAACAAAAATAAAACCCTGGTTGTTTCTGTATTTTAATAACATTTGCTATAGCTACTTTTTCATAATTTAGAGGAAAGAATTTTTAAACCCTTTCTCTAGCCACCTCAGATTAGCTTAGAAAAAAAGATGTTTTTTTCCCCCCAAATGGCTTGGTTGCTTATTTCCAAATTAGAATCCCGAACCTATACCATCCACTCATCCCACCAACCATCCCAATAGAAACAGCAGTAGCAGAGGGGTGGGGAGAAGGAGAGAGAGAGCTCTTCTACCTTCTCCAATGCCTGATATTCTGGTTGCTGGAATAAAATTTTTCCAGTAAGTCAATAGATAACAAGAGATGGCTTCCTAGTTTTATATTCTCTAATAAGATATACCAGTTAGCTTCTGCTTGGATATATTTCATCATAATATTGGTTCAATAACAACCTCAAGTTTTTTCTTAATCTGATAGAACTGGTAATTATTTTAATGTGCAGATAACTGGATTGTAGGTCCTGACAGGCAGAAGAGGGTACTAAAACTCTCATATATCCATGAGGCATTTTGTAAGGGTAAGCTTTTGATTAAGAGGTGGACTGGAAGGAGAGATGTACTTTCTTTCTAGTGTTCAAATCTTTCCTTAAATCTTCTGAGCGCTTACAGTTTGTTGCATGCTGCCTCATTTTTTTTAAAAAAAATCAGTTATATATCATTTATAATTTCCACCTTTTGATTTGGGAAATCTGAAGGAGAGATCATCTGCCTCTAATGTTGGCCGGTGGGTTTTTGAGGTAGCTCAGATGACAGTTTTTGTTTCCATTTACAAATTTTCATTTCCTATTGTGAAACCTAAACTAAAGTAGAGGTAGATACACTGCCTAAGATCCAGTTCAAGGTAGTAATTATTAAGTAACATAGAAACCAAGAGACCAAAAAGCTTATAAGTAATACAGGTCCTTTTCCCCCCCAGTTGGACATTTTATCTGGATCAGGGCCAGTGCCTACTCACAGTCAATTTAAATATTATTTAAAGCATGCCTAATGGTTTCGTCATGATGAGGCTTAAGCTCACAGCAAGCAGATCTCACCTCTAACTGAACAGATCCTATTTCCAGATAACATTTGCAATTCTCCATGGTACATCAACAGTGCATTGTCTCAACATAATGAGGAAGAAGAGGCAAAGAACGAATTTATTAGATCAAGTCAGTTTCAGAAATGATGCAAGCTCTATTGCTAAGTCACAGGTATTTCAAAATGAAGCATAAACATGTGGATTTTCTGAGATTATCAGTCAAGCTATATTTTGATGGCCTTTTCCTCTTCACGTAAATCATTGCGGTTAATCATCCAATTCGTTTTCTAGTCATTTTTGTCTAATCAATACATTTTTTTCTCATGATCACCTTTGCTTTCAAGCAACTTGTACCACATGCCTGATGTCTTTTTCCAGTTTCTAATATCCAAACCTGCACTATGCCCATTCAACCTTACTTGTTCATCTGTTACTAGTCCTAATTCAGTCATACTTTCCACAACACACACACACACACACTGTCAGTAGATAAGAGCATATTGCAATACATGACAAAACAACACAAGGAGTTTATATACATTTATAGTCTATTATTGACTGTGGGTGTTTAGACTTAGATGTCCTCCCTCAAAGCCATTGCTTGTCCTATCTTCCAGGCTTCAAATATGGAAGCACCGGGTACTCCTGCTCATGGAATTCTGGAACAACAGGTTCCTATTTGACTCTGCAAAGCCACTGTCCTGCAGGACAAAGGAGAGTTTGAGTCGGTGAAAATTTGTTTGTTCACCAGAACTGTAAACCAATATGTTGGTGAGAGGCCCTCCTCCTTGTGTGGATCTGATACGATTTTCTCCCTTTTCCTTCTTCTCACACTCTTATTTCTTCTAGCTAAGAGAAGCTTCTTCATGGGTTTGCAGTTTCTCCTGGAGTAGACTATAACAGGACTTTAAAAGGAAAATGTAATAAACATTTGCCTTGCCTTTGCGGAATCCCTACCAGTTGTGGGCTGGATGAAAGACTAGTCTGATTTGGTGTATTGAGGTTTATTTTATTTTATTTTATTTTCAGTTTTTACATATTTTAAAACAACAAAATGCAACAAACTACAACACTACTTAACTACCACATAGCTATATAACACAACTGCCACATCACCCTCCCCCAACATTAATCCAGAACACCCACATAATAACCACCTCTACACTAATAATAGTAGTAGTAGTAGTAGTAATAATAATAATAATAATAATAATAATAGATGTTTCAAACTTCCTCAACTTAGACTGTAAAAATGGCTTCTGTTACACACATTAATAAAAAATGTTACTTCCTTTGCTAGAATTACCATATATTAATTATCAAACCCACTAACTGATTCATTAATCTCTTTGTCTTGTAAAAAATACAAACACAATCCAATCTTCAAACCATATCAAATTACGTGCTACAAATTATAGTTTCAAATCAGGTAGCCCCAGCTCTCCACTCTGTTTGGAATGTTGTAACGTTTTATGTTTAATTCAAGGTTTCTTTCCTTGTTAAAGAAATTTTGTTAAATCATGCTGACATTGCTTTCATTTGTCAAGATTAGTATTATCTGAAATAAGTACAGCATTCTGGGCAAGACCTTCATTTTTGTCCAGAAATTCTATTTATTGATAACAATTTTTCCATCTTTGCAGATCTCTTTAAATATCATTCCATCTTTTAATATAATTATTCTTCAATATCATATTCTCTAATAAGACATACTAGTTAATTTCTGCTTAGATATGTTTCATCAGGGAGCCCTGGTGGCGCAGTGGTTAAATGCCAGTACTGCAAGCCACAAGGTTGTGAGTTCGATCCTGCCGGGCTCCAAGGTTGACTCAGCCTTCCATCCTTCCGCAGGTCGGTAAAATGAGTACCCAGCTTGTTGGGGGCATGTATAGAAATGTATAGAAATACATGCTATTTGTAAGTTGTTTGCCGCCTCGATCCATATGGAGAGGCGGGATATAAATAAATAAAATAAAATCATAATATTGGTTCAATAACAACCTCAAGTTTTTTCTTAATCTGATAGAACTGGTAATTATTTTAATGTGCAGATAACTGCACATTGTCAGCACATTAGTTTGCACATTAATCAAAGTAATACCCAGATATTTCACTTTTTCAAAAAATTTAAAGTTGTATTTTTTAGTCAGAATGTCCTGTTCCAGCTTCCTCACATTTTTTTGTCAACAGCATCATCTTTTGGTTATTTATCTTAAACCTTGAGAAGTTACTGAATTCTTTTATTCTATCCAACAGTGCTTCAGTGCATTCATTAGAATTGTCTTCAAAAATCACCAAATCATCTGCAAATATGAGATTTAAAAATAAAGGACTCTCTTGACAATGATGCTATGAATGAGGTTTGCTCATAATATACCCAAACAACAGATCTTAGGTTGCCCTTATATATTTTGAAGTGATATCAGTCAAAAATACAAAGTTCTAATATTCCATCCTTTTGGTTTTGGTTTTTTGTATTTTTCAGCTTTGTTTTGTGTTTCTTTTATCGACTGCTTCCATGTGAGGCAAAAATTTTCCTACTCTGCTGTGAATTGGGATTGTAGAGTTACAGGATGAGGGTTTTTTTTTCTTCAGTTATTTTTATGATTATTTTTATATTTTGGCCTTGCCATTTTATTGTATGCTGCTCTAGATATTTTACACAAGATACACTAAACTCAGTTGTGCAGTTCCCCCAAAGAATCATCCTTTTCCTACCCAGCAAAAACACATGGGACCTATCACAAAATGAGGACATAATCTCTGTTTTCCTCTTAGGTATAAATACAACTGGGGAGGAGATTTTATTTATGTTTTACATTTCCTCCCAAGGAGATCATATGGTGTCCATAGGGATCACACTGTGTTTATTCCCATAACAAACATAACATAACAAACCCTGTGAGGTAGGCTGGGCTGAAAATGAATTATTTGGCCCAAACTGAGAAAGATTTTCATGGGCAAGATAGGATTGCACACCCACAGTCTACCACTCTGTACAGTTCAAGACAGGCTTTCTTGTGATTTTGCACATTCTTAAACTTAGCTTTACTTTATAAAGCAAACAAATATTGTGTTCATTTCAGATACATGTGCTATCATGATAACTGCCTATTTGAAATCTGAATGCTGTGAACTCTGTTTGTTGGTTCTGTCATCAAAAGAAAGTGGTATAGGTTTTTTAGTAGTGTTCCAGGTTGCAGTTCTGATGCATGAAATAAACCTTGGCTTCTTAACTCCTGCATCAGATATTTAATATTGTCAACATTAACAATACAGATTAGATTTGAAGGAACCTCTCTCTTTTTTTAGTTACATGTAAATATTTAGTTGAATATAAACTAACATATTGATAAGTCTATACACAGAATGGTTTATTGATACAGTTGTCAGATTCCATAATATTCATCCTTCTTAATAGCACCATTGATTTGTTTAGAGTGGAAATGTATAGTGGTGGCTGTTAAGGCAAAAGGGACCTATTTTGTGCTGTAGGAACAATGTTTAAAGGGATTCAGAAATACTAGCATGTTGCATTGCCTCTCCAAAACCAAATTCTACACTAAGAGCCCCCCAAGTTTTCGTTAAAATAAAGGGGACAGTTTTTGCATAAGCTCAGTGAAGCTTCCATGCTTAGACATAGATTTAGTTTAGGTTTAATTCTGAATAAAATATATGTTTGCGAATTAATGCTTAAAGGGCATAGTGATAAGGAAAAGGGTTGTGATTAAAAGGAAGTGAAAAATACTGGTGGGAGAGTTTATGGGTCTAAGCAGATGTACAATCATACAGCTATAGCCTTTCTTTACTAAAGAGCACAGGATGTGGGATATGGTGGTAGAGAATTCAACTGTGTCACAATACTTTTACCCCGATATGCATCCTCAAGAGCTGTTATTAGCTTTCCTACTTGTAAGAGCAGAGGATGATACAGGTATATGTCTATTTTCCTGATGTGCTAATAGAAGCCCCAGGGAAGTCATTTAATTCAAATACAACATGATGGAGTTAAACACCAATGGCTTCTGTCAGTATAAGACTTGATCATCTAGAACAGCTAGTATTCTAGTAATGTTTCAGTTAGGTATTAGCTTGTCGAATGTATCATAAGGTGACGGTGATGATTCATCAACCCCAAGGTGCTGGTAGTTCATTGATTCTTGCTCTTTGATTGTGAATTGAGTATGTCTAAATTATAAGAATTGTTTTCATGGGGTTAAAAAAGAGTCAACATGGTGTGATGGTTTGAGTGTTAGACTATAACCCTGGAGACAAAGGTTGGATTCCCTGATTGGCCATGGAAACCCACTGGGTGACCTTGGGTGTGTCACACACTCTCAACCCCAGAAAACCCCATGATATGATCACCTAAGGGTCACCTGAAGTTGGAAACGATGTGAAGGCACACAATGACAACAGCAAAGCTGGGATGAAGAAGCTCCAGGGCACACTCCCAATGTGGACTTCATCCTCTTCCTTGCAAGACTTTAACACTGTTCCCAGTCCATCTCTCTTCTAGCTGTCCCAGCAGTGTCCTCCAGGGAGGTTAACTGTGAGAATGATTCTTATATATAGTGGTATAAAAAGAAGTTTGGAGGGAGACTGGATACAGACAGAGAGAGAGGGGGGGTAGTATTAGGCCAGCAAAAATGGGAAAGTCAATAATAAAGTTAAAGATACTCTAACTACAGTCATCGCTTCACATTGTGGGTTTGGCCTTCTTGAATTTTATTATTCATGAGCTGTCATGCCTCCCCCCTCAATTCTCCTCCTCCATTCCCAAGCACTCCCAGGAAAAAGGCAAGAGAATAGCAGGGGGGGGGAGAGACATGTGTGCACCTTCTCCCTTCTGTAGCCCCCCTCTCATTCCCATGAATTTGGCCCTGGTGGGAGAAATGAAAAGGAAATGCGGGAGGAGAAGGCTCATCTGAGCTTTCCTTTTTCCCCTCTGGAGCTCCCCCCCCCAATTCACATGCATTTTGCCCTGGTGCAGAGAACACATGCAAAGGCAAAATGCAAGAGAATGGGGGGAGCCCTGGAAGCGAATGGATGGAGGGTATTGGGGGAGTTATTTGTGGTTTTTCAACTGTTGCAAGGGTTCTGCCCCCTGAACCCACATGAAAGTGGAGGGGCCACTGTACTAGTCTTCATGATTGCATTTGCCTGCTTGTCTCCCCATCTGCATATTTCTTTCTCTTTCTCTTTCTCTTTCTCTTTCTCTTTGGAAAGAGATACATTCTCTCTGGAATGTGAACAGAGATATTGACCAGAGACAGGGAAGACTTCTGTGAATGTATCTGTGTGAATCAGTCAGTGTTTTTAAATGTGTAAGAATGAGTTTGTATTTGAACTGATGAGTAATTTGGATGGATGTAGATAGCCATGGGATAGATATATGGGTATGTATGTAGGCATGCTGTGCCCCAACCAGTGAAGTACACAGATCCAATATAGAAATATTCCCTATCCCTAACAAAAGGCCAGTAATGCTTCCCAAAAACAAAACTTACCCCTGTTCATTAACACAGCCAAATGATCTTTCTTTTCAGTTTCCCTTAAATGAATTTTGGTCATCTAATAGCAAGAAGGTTCATATGACAGTCCTGTATGACACAGCAGAGGTGTATCTAGGGTAGGGAAAGTAGGGTACATTACCTGGATGCCAATGCCCAGGGACTGCAAAAAAGCCATGCCCCTCTAGCCCTGTTGCTTAGGACAGGCAGCCCAGCAGCTCACCCTCAAAGCAGCAGCATTCCCTGTCATTGTTGCTGCATGGTGGCAGCAGCAGGAGAAGCAGCCCCTGTGCCCAGGCCTTGCCCACTGCCCTTGCTGGGGTCATTCTCGGCCTAGGGTGGCAGTGGCAGCAGCAGCAGGAGAAGTAGCCTCTCCACCTGGCCCTGGCCCACTGCCGCCTCCACTTTCTTCTCCCTCAAGCTTGGAGGCCAATGTGTTTTTGCCATAGTTGGCTTTTGCAAAGACTACAGCTCCCAGCTCTGCCCACACCGCTCCTGGGATCAATGACATGGTGGCCTCCTTGTGAGGCATCCTGGGGAAGGTAGTCACAGAGGTGGGAGTGCCTTGTGTTTCTTTCCCCCAAGATGGTGGTAGCTGGTTCTTGAGGCAGTGAGTTGGCATTGCTGCTGCCACTGGCACATTTTCTTAAGGGAAGAGGGAGCAGAACAGTGGGCTCTCTATGGGTGCTTCTGCTGCCCCTCTGAGGTCCTCAGTTCAGGCTAGGCTGGGCCAAGCCCTGTAGCAGCCCTTGAGAGGTGCTGATGGTGCGGACAGAGCTATGCCTCATGGGGCTCCCCAGAGGGCAGGAAGGACCCAGTGGAATCTCACTGCTGCCTGGAGAATGGGAGGTGTAAGTTTAGTGGGAGATGACCCTCCCACACACCCCCACTCTGAGTAGGCTGACACACATTAAGCTCAACAGCGATTCTCACAAATGATGTTTGCGTGTTCTCTTTGCCCGCTCCTGTCGCTGGCGACTTGTCTGAATCTGTCACCCGGGAGGACTATGTCAGTTGTTGGGAATATGCAAGGGGTTGAATCAGGGTTCGGATGGAGGCAGCGTGTGTTTCCCAGCCATTGCTGGGTCTGAACATGGGTTGACAGGGGAGACAGTGCTTTCTGCCTCCTTCTGCATCTATCTTTGTATTAGGTAGGGGTGCAACTAGGCACTGTTTATGCTAGATGTGCCACTTGACATAGTAAAGGTCTATGACGTCAGTTGGTTAGGCTGCATCCTTAACTAACTGTTTAACTGAGGCTAATAGTGCCTTTGTGAATGCATAGAATGTTGGTGCTGCTACATTTCATTGGACTAGTTGATTGACCAATAGTTAGGATAAAATGGTTTATGAATTTTTATGTAAGTAAGATGCCATCTTTAACCAAGATCAGAAAGTAATTGTTCAGAGTCTTGGAAGCAATATTGTGTAGCCTCTCATTTTCCTTGGGTTGTTTTTGGTGCTCTGCCATGGTTTCAGCTCAGTTTGTTTGTTCATGTTTTCATAGCACTGAAACTTGTACAGGCGAAAAGTCAAAAATAGCCCTTACATGTGGAATGAACAAGTACTATCTGATCTGGAATAGATGTACAGATTTCCTAGCCATTTCTTTGACAGAGTCTGCATAAGGCTTTTCTGTTGGGTCTTAGCTCCAGGTACCTTCTTTGCTTCTGCTGTAATGAAACACACAGTGTGCTTAAGCAAATTCTTAACGTCACAGCCATAGTATGAAAGTTTTGCTTAAGAATGCTGTGCTTATAAAATTGTAGTGACACTAATTGTATTTACCAAGGGAAGAACATTTGTAAATGTTGACTTACATTTCCTCCTTTTTAATTTTAAGGCTGCTTGGCACTTTGAGTTTCCACCATAGCTAAGTAGGAAGTATATGACCCCCTTTGAACCTTTTACTGCTTTCATTTTGATTCCTGTCTCCGCTTGGCAGCAGTGTTCTGACCAAAGATGCTGAGAGTGTGAAGTCACCAGGGCTTCCAAAGTAGGAAGTAGATACAGGAATATGTAACATATCATGGCTCCTTCCATTTTTAAAGCAGACAGCATCACTAGCCTATCCACAAATTCGACTGACAGATGGAGAGCAAGCAGCAAGATTCATTTCACTGAGCTACTGAAATCAACAATATTGTATAATATTTGTGTTAGCAGTACATGAAGCTACTCTATATAAAGCCCACCTATTTGTCTGTCTGCCCCAGTATTCTCTAGACTGATTGGAGATTCAAGGGATACTACTGCAGTTGCTTGAGGAATCTGATATTTGCCAATTCCAAAACAAATCAACCTCATTCATTGTTGTCAATTCCTGTCAAGTGGGTTTTGACTTATAGTAACCGTATACATGAGAGACTTCCAAGACACCCTATCATCGACATTCAAGCTCAGATCTTGCAGACTCAGAGCTGTGACATCCTTGCTTGAGCCTTCCCATATCTAATGCAATCTTCTTCTTTTCCTGTTTTAACTATAAGTTCAAATGGAATTCAGTTATACAGAGTCTGTGAGTTGTGGTCAAAAGGAAACCAAATTTTACTATCTTGGAATAAATGTTGTCAGGAGCAAGAGATAAAACAGGTATCATGCAGTCCAAAGTTAAAAAGCAGTAAACCGATGCCAGAAATGAGTGGTTATCCATAGCCAAGTTGTTAAGCAGTCTAGTTCTAAGCCCATCAAGACCAAACTAAACATACCAAGAACCAGGAGTTGTGTAGCTCTCAACAAAGGACTGATATGCTCATCTGTTGGAAGAGACATCCAGCCATGCTCAAATCTCTAGCTATATTTAATAACAGTGTTCTTCAGCTGTGTTCTTCCCGGGACTTTGATTGAAACTTCATACTCCATCTGAGGGGAAGATTTTGGGCCAGATGCCTAAGCATCCAACTTTCCCTGGAACTGGAGAGGGGCACCATTCTCTTGCTCCTCTGATCCTAAACTGACCTGCTAAGCAGAAGGAGGGCATCTGCTGTACCTCGTCCCCTTGCTGACAAGGTATGTCTGCTTCTCCAGAAGAAGAACATTCAAGGGGAAGGGGTTAACAGATTTACCTGATTTACCAAGTTTATCAGTTTTTTCTAATAAGTTGTGCCATCTGATGATAATTCCAAAGTATAAGTATATTTTGTCATTTTGGTTTCTAGAGAGTTCAGGCTTGATTTGCTCTAAAACCCACTTATTTGTCTTTCTGGCAGTCCATGATATCTATAGAATTCTCCCTCTGCACCACATTTCAGATGAATTGATACTCCCACCCCCTTCATTCTTCTTACTGACCAAACTTCCGCAACTGTGCAGAGAAATTACTAACTTTTCACAGAACTAAGTCCACCTTCTCTTCCATTTCCCAAAAGTTCCAATGCAATGGAGAGGTAAAAAAAGTAGTCTCAATATACATTTTAAAAATATCTTTTTAAAGGAAATATGTTTATAAATGCATATTTTTAAGAAGTAATACATTACAAAGTACATGTTTGTGCAACTGCAGTTTATTACAAGATGGGGCAGGGCAATGTAAACAAACAAACAAAGTAACTTCTGAATCTGAAAGGGATATCAAATGAATCAAACAAATAATTCTTTAAAAAATGCTTTATTTAGAAAATTTACATCCAGCTTCTTGACCCTTACAAAGATTAAAAATAAATACAAATTGATATAATACTATTCCACAAATATTCCAATAACATGCAAACTTATTCATTAAAACTTAGACTCCCAGTTAGTGTCCCAGTTAGTCTCCATAGCTATGGAGACAAAGACCTTTTCCACACGAGATGAGTGAATCGCTCCGTGCCGTTACTTACTGGTTCTTCTCTCTTTGAAGCAACTCGGACTTTCCCTTAAGCCCTTCTGCAGGGCTCCTCTGTTTGTTGCAGGGCTCATCAGAGCAGTGCGAGGTCCGTAGATCTGCACTGCTGAGGTTGAAAATGGCGGCTTCCTGATCTTCGTTGGTCTGGACCAACCGCTGACGCTGACCACACCCACAGCCCACCCTCCGCTGATCACGGGCTCACATTGGTGCGAGCCTGCACATCTGCACAAGTGAACAGGAATGAAATGGCGAGCTCCAGATTGAAAGACTGGATTTTTCTGGTCTTCACTTAGCGCACTGGAGGACCAGTTGAGGGCGTTTTGGATCGGACTAAGGTGCGGAACTAAGGTAAATAGTCTGAACCTAGTCTGATCCAAGGTGCAGACAACAGGACGCCTTAGCCCATTTTAACTTCCTCATGCAGAAAGGGCCAAAGGGGTCATTCAATGAAGCAAACTGTTGGTAACATTTGTACAATAATATGTGAGAGACATAGAACCTGCATCCAAATATTGTTTCCTAGATAATCACAAGCAATTTATGTCTGGCTCTCTGCTAGAGTTTTCTTCATGTTTTCTCTCCTTCTAATTTCATCCAATTAAATAAAATAAATTCTGACCAAACAGCATACTTTTATAACCTCATGTTTCTGCCCAGTACCCAGCCCCACACTTTTCCCGGAATTACTCTCCTCAGATTTATTATTTCTGTGTGAAGTATAGTAGTGAAGAAAGCCAGTTTGGTGTAATGGCTTGAGCACTGGATTATGAATCTGGAGACAAAGGTTTGAATCCTTACTTAATTATGGAAACTCCTGGGTGACCTTAGGCAAGTCACGTTCTCTCAGCCTCAGATGAGGGCAAAGGCAAACCCCTTCTGAACCAGTCTTGCTAAGAAAACCCCATGATAGGGTTATGTTAGGATTGCCATAAGTTGGAAGCAACTTAAAAGCTCATAACAGCAACATAGTGGTGAAGAACATTACTTGTGACGTAACAAGTATAGAGATTGCTGTTCAGTCTGAGGTAAGCTCCTATTTCAGGAAAATAACATCAACATACCTTATGATGTTTTTGTAAAGATTACATAGGTAGTACATGAGAGGTAAGCTCTTTTGAACACTAATTATACTGAAGTTTCCTCCGAATAATTACTGTAACATAGTTTTGATTTTAGCATCTTTACCTGTTGCATGACTTTCATTTATGTATTACCTTAAAGGCTGTTTGGGAAATTTTATTTTGCAAACAATTCCCATATTGAATATACAGAAAATATGCTGAATGAATGGAGGTCTGTCATGATGTCACAAGAGGTGCACACACTTTCTGTTCTATTGTTGTCTGTGCATTCAATCAGATTTGCATTCTGTAATTTCTGAATTCTGGATTAAACAGGAAAAATATTTCAAATTCTAAAACTGGGGCAAGCACAATTTTCTACAGCTCTCAGTTTCTTTAGTTCATTTGTATTTTTCTTTCTCTCTGTGTTATTGGGGCAGACCTCAGTGCTCAATAAGGGTAGCCATGTTTTTTTGTTCAGAATAGACAGTGTTGTAGATGAAGGTATCCTGTAGCTCAAATTTGTACCTGGCTTATGTCTCCAGATGTTTGGGCTTCTGGGAGTCAAAGTCCAACATTACCTGGGAAAAAAGCTTGAGGACAACTGATCTGTTTAAAGAGTTGTCCAGTCCCAAGCTTCTTTCCCACATGTAGGTGCATGAACTGACCAACCAGTAAACAAACAAGAAAACACACACATGCACAAAAATGAGAAGTCCAAGTGCAGGATGAATGGGAGCCATTTGGCAGCTGGCACCAAAGTAGAAAAAATCGAAGAGAAAAAGGGAGAGAGATGCTGCCTCTCAGTTCTAGTAAACTAATGTGAAATGACTGTTTGTAAAAATACAGGAATATAGAGCCTTAAGGCACTAGCCCTGTGTTTGGGCTGCTGCCACAGGGCTATACCAGTGCAGACTGGCTCATACGATTGAATATTTCTCAATAAAAGAAAGTCTTCTAGTGGAAATCTAGGTATCATGGAAATGGTTTCTTGCTGAACCTTCCCTGCCACTTATTTATTCATTTATTTATTCATTTATTTATTTATTTATTCATTCATTTATTTGAATTTATAAGAAACTAGTGTGTACACCTGGCGTTGCCCAAGATTTTATTTTCTCATAGGTAATACTTGTTGGAATGATTTGAGATCCTGTGTCTCTAATTCCTCAAACTGTCTTGTCCAGTACCTGTAACTTTTCCCCATATTCCCCAGTCCAGTCTGTATTCAGAGGTAATAACATACAGAGCTTGGTTACCTGAGGGAATACACGTCCTCATCCTTTCTGCTAGGCCTTTTCTCCATAGCAACCAGCCTGTTCTCTGGCTGAGAATTCTAAAGGTTCCTCTCTAAACTGCAAACCCCAGTATTCCATAGAATCTTCTCAGGCAGCCAATCATATGAGGTCTTCACCTGACACAGACAAACTCACAAACTTTGGCCCTTTCCGCCTGAGGCAGTTAAAACGGGCCAAGGCGTCCTGGCACGGACGTTGTCCGCACCTTGGATCGGACTAGGTGCAGACTGTTTAACTTAGTTCCGCACCTCAGTCCAATCCAACCCGCCCCCAAGTGGTCCTCCCTTGCGCTAAGTAAAGACCAGAAAAATCAGGTCTTTACAGTTTCTGGAACGCGCCATTGTGTTTCTACTTACCTGTGCAGATGCGCAGGCTTGCACCAATGCGGGCCTGCGATCAGCGGAGGGCGGGCTGTAGGCGTGGCCAGCCTCAGCAGTTGGTCCATTCTCACAAAGACACCGGAAGCTGCCATTTTGAGCTGGAAGCCACAGGAAGCCGCCATTTTGAGCCAGAGCAGTGCAGAGCTACAGACCTCGCACTGCTCCGGTTCGCCCTGCACCAATGGGGGAGGCCTGCGGAAGGGCTCAAGGGAAAGTTTGCATTCCTTTGGACCCAAGAACAGCTGGTAAGTAACGGCATGGAGCGATTCACTCGCTTCGTGCGGAAAGGGCCATAGACTTTTATATGTTAGATAAACAGAAATGTGGGAGAGTAGTATCAGACTTGAGAGGTAAGACTTCTCAAACAACAAGGATTCACAAACCTTTGATGCAGATGAGCCATAAGGCATATGTGGAAGACTCCTTCTGTACCACAACACCTATAGGTAATTGTGTGTCAGCAATAGCTCTACAGTTGCACTGCACTGTCACTGTTTAATAAGAACAAAAGAACACTGATTTCCAAAAGCAAATCTGCTAAAGGAATTAAGTAGGCTTTGTGCAATGACTTCACACAGTTGACATACATTCAGAGTTGTGCACTAGTTGGGCACAGGATCCTGTCTTGACAATTTTACACAAAGAAAGGACATTTATTCAGTAATATGCAGGAGGACAGATATGGTTTATGGCACCCCACATTTTTGGTCCGGTATGATTTCAATATATGAAGAAAAGTCTTGTGATGCTAGCAATTAACAGAAAGAAAGGGGGAAGGCACTACGTGGAAAGGAGTACTTTATAAGGAAGGTGCTTCAGAACAGGAAGTATAAGATAATAAAAAGAGCAAAAGAAGATGCTGAGATTATAAGAATTTTTATAGACACGTCTGTGACAACGTGTGCATTACGTGAATCCAAACTTAAGACATCTGATATGCTAGGGAGGAGTTTTTGTTTGTTTGTTTTTGTTTGTTGGTTTTTAGCTTATGCACCTTAGGATATAAATGTATGATATGGGGCATTCTGACCACTCAGCACATTCTGTTCAACAGCCATAATTTATGTTGCTGGGATTAGGCAGGCAGGCAGGCCATTACAAATGTTTGAAGACTGGGATTCTGGGCTCAGGGCATGGATTTAAGATACCTCATACTGCAACACTGCTGATGGCTATTAAGATGTAGACTTTTTTGATCTCTTGGATAGGTCACCACTAGAAGTTACATGAAAGAACAGGTTATCATAATGAATGCATACTTTTTGTTTTTGTTTTTGTTTTTAAAAAAGAAGTAGCATGTTCATAATTAACACCGTTTCTGCTCTACAGTGTTAAAGTGCTGCTATTCCACTATCAACCTCCTATGGAATTCTGGGGTTTGTAGTTTAGGGAAGGGCACTTTGAATTGTCAACCAAAGAGCTCTTTGGTCTCAATAAACTACAAACCCCAGAATTCCACAGGGCGTTGAAAGTGGAATAGCAGCACTTTAACACTGTAGTGCGGAAATGGCCTAAGTCTGGAGAAGAGTTCTGGGGATGTTTTTGGCTATCTGCTTAGAAATGTATGGATGAAGCAAACCATGGCAATGTGTAAATGGAAGAGCAGGGAATGTGAAAGAATTCTGAATGAATAGGTGTACTGTTGTCTAGACCAATTGCCATAGAGACTTGTAGTCCAAGAATCCAGATTGTACTAAAAGATGCAAGCTGGGACTCCCCCCACCCTTTAACTATATTTTCATCATTTTCTTATTTACTGTTAAGGGAGAACAGACAAGGGGAATTTTAACAATAATTGCCATAGCGAAGAGAGTTACAATTGCTCCTTCTGGAATTCCCTCTTCAATTTTGGTCGCCCAGACTCTTTACCATTTTTTTTTTAAATGTGTGTTAAAAACTTGAACAGTTGCTGTGCTGCTAATACAGCTGTTTCTAATCTGTTGCTTTCCAGATGAGCTGGACTATGTAACTCAGAAAATTTTGTCCTTAGGCAATGGGAACTGACAGTTTTTGGATTTGTTTTCTTAATTTTAGTAGGGATGTTCATAAATGTGTTTGTCTCTAGAACTATTCATGTCAGTACACTGAGGCCAAGGACACTAAGGCCCAGCCAATGGTGAGGAGGGTTTTAAAAACTCCAGCCTGCCTTCCTTTATCTCACTTCCGCCCTTCCTTTTATCAGTCTGGTGTGATTTCCAAGGTAAACTGGAAAAAGTGCTAAATGTTCTGTGCTTCAGGTTAGCACCCTATTTGCTTCCTTATTACTGTAAGAAATGATCTAACCAAGTTGGCTTTTTCATCAAAAATAAAAATGATTAACAGAGGAAGAGGTTAGCCCATGATTGCAGCAGCGTGGGGCACAAATGTTAAGCTTAGAATGGGGAATGCCAACAGCTGCATTAACGTCATATTACTAAATATGATACTTTGCTGTCATTGCAATAACTTTTTGCTGGTGTTGTTCATGCTCTGAAGCAAACACACCAGTTTAGGATATTGCTCTATTTGGTCCTTCAAATGCATCATTCTTGTTATTTCTTTTGTTTCAGGTACTCTGTTAAACCTTTAACCTTTTCACTATTGTGTTTCACACAACAGTGATAAGATTTGGTTTTTCCCCTCTTCTAATATATTGATAAATACTGCTGATTCAGAACGTTTACATAATCTTTTCAATGTCAGCAGTCATTTAAATTATCCTAACTTTGTACTGAATCTCCAAAATCCAATTACCAGCTAATAATAATTGTCAGTTTTACTCTAAACCATTAATGATAGGTCACAAGGGATGTTGTATCAGGAGGATTAAATCGTCGGTGACGGTAGTTATGCCCAGCCTTAAATTACTACCGTCTTATCTGCTAGTAACAGAGCCTCTATATGTTTTGTCGCCATTTTTGCTAAATAGAATAAATGTCACCCAAATTAATTTCATCTCTCTTAAATTAGCTTCTTAGTGTGATTTCTCACTTCAGTCAAAAATTTATTTCCCTCCAGAATTAAATTTCCTTCATAATCTCTTTTATTTGCTAGCAGGAGAACATTCAGGAATGAATGCTCTTTAATCCATCCTTTGAATACGTCTGATAACTTATTCTTCATGAAGAATCGAACTTTCTAGAACAGGGTGGTATGCTGTGCTCTGCTGAAGTGCACATGCTGAGCTAGGATTAAAATATTTGTCCTTTTTCTACAATAAGGAGGCACCTCCAGGCATATGTCCCTCTTATAGATACAAACCAATCTCTGGTACTGAAACAAACAGGGAAGCCCTTCCTTTCCAAGAGCACTGTATGTGCACCAGGGTTCCTATGGAGTTTTGAGTCAAGTGCTACTTTTTGGAACTAGGGTTGCCAGTGTCCCTAACTAGTAAGAGATGACCCTTATTTAAGAGTCAGCAAGCTTGTCCCTTGCAGGGCTGCTTGATGTCCCTTATTATAAGGAGTGTCCCCTATTTGAGGGTTGGAAAGCCTTTCCTTTTATGTAGACTGAACAGGACACCAAAGAACCCTGTATTTTGGAGTGTAGTTACTTTTTAAAGTCTTATGCCATTTCCGTCACACTGCAATCCTGGGTCCAGAAGGGACCATGTCAGCAATGTTTCCCTCTGCATCTGCTTGCTCCATGTGGAAGGGAGTGCAATGGCACCACCACTTCCTTCTGCAGTGCAGCTGTGCTCTTTCCATTGCTGTGCTGTGGAAGGAAGCATCGCCATTGTGCTTCCACAGCTTCCACACAGCTGGGAGTGACAGGATTGTAAGTGCAAAATGGATTTTTTCTGTTTTGCAAAAACGTGCAAGCGTGATGCTTGGGGATGGGATGGCAGTGGGTCGGCAACAACATCATGCAGAAGCATGACCTGCCGACCGCTGTCATCCTGTCCCAGAAGTGGCACAGCCCCGTCATGTGGAAATGGCCTTAAATGTGGGCATCATGCAATTTATGAATGTGCACAGTATGTACATTTTGCAGGGAAACATTGCTAAGTTTACTGAAATCAGTATTTTAGGCAGAACACAAATGTGTTAATAGCTGCTTCCTGATTATCAACCCTGCATGTCATGAATTTTGACAGTCCCTTACTGCTATTTTAAAAGCTGGTAATACTATCTGGAACTCTGTTGATGCTTTTGACATTTGGCATTCTGGTTCCTGCCCAGAGTTGTGAACATCCCAGTTCGTTTCTACATACATTACTGTTACTGACATAG
Source organism: Ctenosaura bakeri (assembly GCA_948474755.1). Classification (NCBI taxonomy): domain Eukaryota; kingdom Metazoa; phylum Chordata; class Lepidosauria; order Squamata; family Iguanidae; genus Ctenosaura; species Ctenosaura bakeri. The sequence continues at coordinate 288,462 of CAOLHI010000788.1, forward strand.
GTGCAGCACACTTGATACCAACTAAAGTATTAGCTTACAAAGTTCTATGCTATCTTATAGAAGTAACAATCACTATATGATTTGAAATGATCCAAAACTTAGTGTGGGGTGCACCCCCTGGTTTCTTAATAATTTATGCACACACTAATAGTGATTAGCATGGAGATGCTATGGTGTTTTGTGCAATCACAGGTCATTTCCTGTTTGGTTGGTCTAGATGTGAAGGCCTAGGGAACCAGAGAGGGGAATTTTCCCTTTCCTTTTCCAAAGAAAGCCCACCCCCACCCCCAAAAAATCTGGAAAATTGAATTTTTGTTTTTGTTTTAGAATCAAGAATAAAAGTTCAAGATAACGTGTTCCTATATCAACTCCCTCAAAATTTCCAGATGTTGTTTAACAGGCAGGCATTATATAAGACTGTATATAGTATCAGATCATTGCGATTCCTGGTCTTTTTTCTTTTCTTTTCTTTTGTATAGGGATGAGTATATTATACCTGCTTGACACTATGAAAGACCAGGGGAGACAAAGTAATTTTCTTTGTTTTACTAATGCTGATGATTTTCTTCTGTTCTTATTTTTTTTCTGCTTCTGCTAAAGTGATGAAACCAAAACTGTTTCTTGAAGTTCAAGTGTTCCTTACCATTCAAGGTCTCATAGCTACCTTTTTAAAAAGTCAACTTAATACTTAATTATTGTTTGACTGCACTTTCAGTATACCCAACATGAAAAATTTATGACAAATCAAGTTATATGCAATACAAATAAAGTGAGTATCAATCTTTAAAGAGGGCAATAGTGCATTTTTCACCCCTATTTACAGAATATTTCCATTCCCCCACCTTGGGAAAACCCAGGGGGAAGAACGCCTTCCTCAACTGCAAGGCTTTAAAATTTCTAGAAATGCTACATCTTTGGGTTGGCGTATGTTCTTCCCCTTTTCAGCCCTAGGGAAAGGTCTCAGCAACAACATGATACTTTTGAAGACCCTACAGGAAGGTAATCAGAGGTTCCCTCAGTTATTGCATCTGTCTATTCTCTAATAAAGCAAGCCTGACCATTTCCAATGAGGAAGAGGGGAAGCTGAGCTGGGCATTGTAACTGGTAGTATTTATTATATACTTACCTGGTTGAAGTTTTTTTTTCTCCTCCTCTTTTCCACACTAGACTTTCACATGATTTGGAATTTAAATGCCCATGTTTTTTCATTGTTTGACAGCCATTTTTTGCTTTTATTTGCATCTCTATATTTTTTATCATAGATGCCAGACAGTGTAATCATACACGTATGTTTCCATATGTATCCATAAACACAATGAATCATAACAGGTACTAATAACATATTTTGCATATAAGATGTGCTCAGGTTTGGAAATTTAGAAATGCAATAGTTTTATATCTCAGGGATTAGACAAAGTGTAGTGGTTTAGACAGTTTAGTTGGTTTTACAAGTTTTTAATCAGATACTGAAAAATATACCTTTTGAGGCACAATGTAATTGGGAAATGTGTTGAGGGTGTGGAAATATACTTCATTAGCAATGAAATGAGCATATTACCCAGAAATATTGCTGCAGAGAACTGTAAAGAAATGACAGGCTGTGAAAGCAAATTTCTCCTTCAGGGAATGAAGCACATTTTGCAGACACCTATTAGGGAATTCCAACAGAGGAAAACTCTCCTGCTTGCAATTTATTTTTCTTTTTAGCTTTGTACTTTTTGAGATAGAAAGCTATCAAAACACTGGTCTCCCACAACAAATGCTGAGAGGAACCATGAATTGGCATTACTGGCCTGTTTTATCTGCTACTGAAGCTGAAAACTGTATATGAAGGAAGAGTTATATATTAAATCATTCCAACAAATGCAGAAAAACTAGCAATGTTGGATTCCAAAGTGAGAAATTAGTTTCATGATAATATTTCCTTAATGCCTTCCACTCTTTTAAGTGAAGTCTTCCCCTGTACTTGTGTATAAGAAATTAATAAATGATGCACACAATACATTAGCTGCTTTCCATTGCCTCACTGACATACTGAATTAGTGTTGCTGTAGTCTTAATGTAATCTCTCCTTTTCTCTTTCTCAAAGCCAGTACTCAACACTGTTTTACATTCCATACATTTTCATTTTGTAGCATGACAAAGAGCAGAATCTAGAGTTGAACAGTGTAGACAAGGGTTCCCTGTGGTTCCCATTCAGTGCTATGGGATAAAGCATATGCCCAAGCCAGTTGGATGTGGAAGAGTTTGACCTAATTGATTTGAATTCCAACACAATAAGATTAATTAGGCTTGTTTGGCTAGTGAGAATTTCACTGGCCATCTGTTGTGTTGGTTTCAGAACCTGGTGCTCAAGAATTAACTCTAGTCTGTACAGTATGCCATAGGGCAAATGTTAAAACAGCGAATAAGAAACACAATTCAAGTGCCAAAAATATGGAGGGAGTTAACGCCTCACCAAAGGGAAATTGCATATTATCTGAGAAGCAAAGAGGGTACAAAATATTAAAAGGAATCAAGTTCCCATCTTGCAAACAAGTAACACCTCTCTATGGAAGGAGAATGTGCAGGATGAAGGCTTATGCTCCTCCATGCCCAGCGTAATGGTGGACAATTGATGTGCTGTACTTTTATGGCTCTGGGGAGAGACAGTTTATTTTTTGCTGAGTGGAATATTTTCCAGATTGAGCATTCACCTTTAAGAACATAATGAAGACCAGTAACCTCAAATACAAAAAGACAAATAAATAAATAAATAAATAAATAAATAAATAAATAAATAAATAAATCCTACTTCTTCTTTATTTTTTTCTTTGACTGTTCACAACAATTTCTTCACTGTTTCCCTCTCAACTTCAGTATTTCTTTTTTTCTGTTTTGTTCCACCTTAAAGGATCATAAAGGATCATGGAATTTCATAGCAGATTTGCTGTCATCCAACAATATATACCCAGATTTAGCTAGATGAGCATGTCACTGAGGCCACATGAAACATTGAAGAGAATGCTTTTGTTAGTCACTTGTGTGATCTTAGACAATTAAGGATTGTTCAAAAATTTAAACAATTTAGGTTTACAAATAAGTAATTGTTGTAGATTATTTGTTAAGGGTGTTTCTCCCATCTTTGGTTTGTGCTTATAGCTACATTAAACAACATGATGTTCCATTTTGAAGAATTGCCAAAACAGCAAAACTACTATTGTCCAGGATTTTCAAGGGAAATTTGTACAAGTTGAAACTCTGTTACTGAGATAGATAACCCTATCCTGGGATCTACAATTTAATATTAAAAATATCTCCACGTGCTTGAGAGGTCCCCCAAATGAACATGTAGGCAGGCATGGTCGAACGGCCGAAAGCAGGAAAAACCCGGTCAGGCCAGTAAACTCTTAATCACGTCGCTCCAGGAGACCGCCAGCCAGGTAAAACTTAAAATACAAAAAGGGTCCTCAGCCCTGAGAAGCCAGCTTGAAGGGATTAATGCTTCTGAAAAATGGTCCATCAAGCGAGAATGATTTGCGTAGAGACACGGCTTTTGACAACCCTGGCAAATCTAATCATGCAAGGAACTTTGACATATTGGAGCTTTGTTCTCCCAATCATGCAAAGGATGTGGACAGTTTGGAGATTTGTTCTAGCTCCTCTACTGATTGTTCTCTCCGAGATAGGATTAGCCCCCCAGGTACCTTTTCCCTCATAAATAGACCTGGTTTTTGAGCATGGATCGCTCTCGGCTTGCCGTCACTCTATCCAGCTATCCCCTCAGCTCCCTCTGTGCTGAGACCCACTTCTCTGCTGCTGTCTCTGCTATCTGGACTTCAGGGCCAGGTGCAGTATTCCCTGATATAATCCTGTAAAGATTCTTATCCAATTTCCTTTTATTTCTTGCTAGGTCTTATGTGAGTGAGTGTATAAGTGTGAACATGCGCAAGTCTTTATTTTTAATAAAATCATTTTATTAGACAATTTTGATTGGTTTTTGGCTTGGCCTGACCCCGTAAAAATTGGGTTAAAAGATCTTGCTAGGTTGCCCTGCCTCTCGCATTGCTGTTGCTTGTGCTCTGGCTGGTTTTCATTCCCCATTAATTGGAGCACGTTGAGGTGTCCCCCAAGGGACCCCAGAAATCAGGGTAACACCTCCCTTATCTGAAATGATTGGGACCAAAAGTGTTCTGTGTTATTGCTTTTTTTTTTCTTTGTGAATACAGTATCTTTTTGGAATAGCCTCATGTCTCATTCTTTCAATGTGTGTGTTGTGTATGAGTCTTGAGGCTGGGGAGAGAGCAAGTATCTGTGAAATGGTGGGAATCCAAGTGTCGCACTTGGTGCAAACCCATGCCTCCCACCATTTCACAGATCCTTGCTCTCTCTCCAACCTCAAGTCTCCATTACCCAAAAATATGAAAGCCTCCAACGGAATTGAAACTTTTTGCCACCAACCACTCTCTTCCACCTTTGAGGCAGTGGCTGCAGTGCTCCTTGGATCTGAGAGATGAACGAGTAGGAGTGCCACAGCCACTTCCTTGAAGGCGGAAGTGGATGGCTGTTGGCAAAAAAAATTAAGTTTTTGGAGGCTTTACATTGCTGGACAATGGAGGCTCAGTCTGTATTGCGTTTTCTGCTCAGCTTGCACTACTGTGGAAGTATATCAGAGAACAGCAAACACAGCATATAAACATTAATTTTTTCCCCATTTACTACATGGTCTGAGCTTTGAGAATGGATTCAGTCATTCAAAACTCTTCCAACGTATTTGCAGTTGTCCCCATGGAATATATTCACATAGAGGCTGGAATCCTGTTATTTACTTCCAGTTAGATAGATTCACTAAATCAATTATTTAATGGTGAGTCAACACATAGGTAAATCCTACTGATTCAACTGGTCTGCTCTAGTTGGGGATAATAACACCTCTGAATGAGTCTGATTGAATATAGGCTAGAGCTTATCTAAAAGCCAACAGTAGCAATGGCAATGGGAGCAGAAAATGAAATAGTAATATTAGAAAAGGTTCTGCCACCATTACTTTTATGAATACCTGTCAGCAGAACTGCTTCAAGTTGTCTGAAGTCTTTTGCATCCTGACCTATGAAAGTAGAATTCAGATCACAACAATTTCCTGAGCATTTTGTAGACAATAACTCAGATTTCTTCTGTCTTGGGTGGTATAGTTGATATAAGCCAAGTGGATGTAATGTTGGCCTCTCACAGTCTGGTGATAATGGATACTTGTAGTTTGTATAGTCAAAAATTTGGATCCATGGAGATGAGAGAACCAATCACGGGCTAAATTCTTGTCCTTAAAAAGTCATGAGGGGGACCTGGCTGAGTAGCAAAGGGATGTCGCAGAGCCTCTTTATAGCATGGCAAGTTTTCAATGTACTTAAAAAACACAGTTGTAAGATCTTCATTGAATAACCCCTACTGAATTCCACTGTACTAGGTAATTACTGGCCACTTTCCAATACTGGAGAATAGAGTGGCATTCCAGCTCCAGGGTTTTGGCTTTGGTTTGCTTTGATTTTGGTTGAGACATGTTATCTAGATCCATATCAATCTTATCTCAGGCCTGGTTATGGAGATCTTTTGATCACCTTGCTGGATGACCTATGCTGGGAACTGGACAGGGGATGTATCCCTTCTGGTTATGCTGCACTTCTTAGTGGTTCACAACACTATCAACCATGGTTTCTTCTTTTAATGCCTTGTTGGAATGGGACTTGGAAGCACTGGGTTGTGGTAGCTCCTTTCCTTCCTGTAGGGCCTAGTCCATAAAAATGAGAGATTGCTCACTGAGGCTGTATCCATTTAGCTCATGGTTCCATTCTGTCCCTCATGCTATTGAACATATATGTGAAACCATTGAGAGAGGTGGGCCAGAGTTTTCAGGTCTGCTGCTATCAATATGCTGATGACATCAAAACCTATTTCTACTTTCCACCCAACTCCAAGGATTTTTTTTTTCCAGCAGAAGCCTGAGTGTGTTTTCAGTAAATGACTGGGTGGATGTTAACAAATCGAAGCATAATCCAGACAAGACAGAGAGGTTTCTTGTTAGTCAAAAGGCAGATCATGTAATAGGCAGTCAGCCTATGATGGATTGGGTTACAGTTTCTCTGAAGACACAGGCTTGGAATATTGATGTAATCCTGGATTCGGACCTGAACCTGGATGTCTTAAGATTCTGTGATGGTCAAAAGCGCATTCGTACAGTTAAAGCTAGTATGACAGTTGCACCCATTCCTGGAATCATTTCATCTGGCTATGGTGACAGAGATCATACTGTTTACATACTGTTTAGATTACTGTAATGCACTGCATTTTGGGCTGCCTTTGAAAAGTGCTCAGAATCTTTCACTGGGCCAAAGAACTGTAGCCAGAATATTCCTCAGAGAACAGTTATGGGGAGCACGTAGCTCCCTTGTTACAACAGGTCATCTGGCTAAGGTTCTGTTTCAAGACAAAACTAAAAGTGTTGGCTATGGCTTATCAAGCTGTGTGTGTCTTGTGTCCATGCTATCTGAAGGATACAAGCATCATGATCTTTTCTTGGCAAGATCCTTTCCTGCATACCCAGTGCTCTTACAGGCATGTTAGGTGTGGAAGCATTATATGTGTCCTATTAACAGAACTATTAGGAGCTTTAATAGAATCATAGAATCATAGAGTTGGAAGAGACCACAGGGGCCATCCAGTCCAATCCCCCTGCCATGCAAGAACCCACATCGAAGCACCCCCAGAAAATGGCCATCCAGCCTGCAAAGAAGGAGACTCCACCACACTCCGAGGCAGCATATTCCACTGCTAAAGGAATCCCACAAATGTTGTTCCCAAAAATATTCAATGTGAATGCTCATTATCTACATTATTGAATAATTATGTATATAGAAAATAATTCCATACAACTCTAATACCTAATAAGTACTTGTCCTGTACTTCCTTGTTTAGAAATGGGTTTCATTGGTCTCAGAAGAACTTCCAGGTAAATATGCTGGGAGTTTCAGCCATACTCATTATTATTCTTTGGCAGCAGTATCCTCATTGTTGGCATAAATTGGTGCGCCTATTAATTCATTATAACATTATATTTATTATTGATTCCTTTAACTTTCACTCATAGGCAGCATCTTTCCAGAGTGTATAAATTGTTCATGCAAGAAATGTAATATTGTAAATAGTCCTTTAAATGAGAACGATGTCTCTAAAATCTCAGAAAAGTGCTGAAGATGCAGAGAATGCCCAGGATTCCAAACACTGAAGTTTAAATTTTTTTATTCCTCTGAGTGGAATGTTAAGCTTTGTTTTTGCAGTACTAAAAATATTTGTGGATAATCTGAAGAGCATCTCATGAAAGTTGCTTGAATCTGAAGCATGAAAGTGGCTCCACCAAGATTGTCAACTTTGCCTTAATGAGGATTTTTCCTTCTTCTTATAACAACTCAGTTATTCAATGCAAACAATCTTGACATGATTACCCATTTGTGACAGTCCACCCAAGCTGTCATAAACTGGCTTATACTCTTCACAGTGGCTTTTCTCACTTTATTTTTAAATTCATTTTAAAGCCCCTCACATTAATCATTTACACTAACTAGCCATCCTCCCAAACACCTTTTATGTTTTGTTCCCACAAGAAGTGAGAAACATTGTTACATTAATTAGGAAAAAAAAGAAAAGAAAAATCGGGGGATGGATGTTTGTTGGTAACTTGCTGTGTTGGTAATTTAAAATTCAAAATCTGACATGCTCTACTTTGGGCAAGCATGGCAAACTCAGGAAAATCACCTCATCACCTCCCTCTTACTTGTCATCCAGGTTTCTGGGATCCTTCTTGTCAAAGTTTTTAAGTCTTTTCCCCCTTTATTCATGTCAAGTACTGGAAGTATAAGTACCCGCTATTTTACTTCTGCTGAGCTGCCCATTGCTCTTCAACCTTTGTCGTTGTTTTTTAAAACATTGTTTTTTTAAAACATTGGTTTTTTAAAAAAAAAATAGGAACAAATTAAATGAAAACACAACCCATGTAACAAAACTATTTCTCTTCTTACCAGCTCTTAGATTATGTCCAGCTTCTCTGTTGGAATAGTTTCATATCCAGCACAGGCCTTTTCCACACAGGGCTTTTAAAACAGTGCAGAGCATCCTCCAGGGAGGACGACTGCACCTGGAAGTGGACTGGGTCTGGACTACTTTGTGTAGTTCCAGACCTCAGCCCCCTCTGGAACGACCCAAAGTGGTTGTTCAGCGTGCTTTTGAAAGACTGCTTAAAACAGGTTTTTCAAAAGCACGGAACGCACCACTCCGTGGCCGCACTCCGGTGCAGATTTCCAGGCTCACACCAGTGCGAACCTGCAGATCTGCTGGGGGCGGGCTTTAGACTGGCGAGCTTCACCGGTTGGAGAGAGCCTCCACCACCTGGAAGCCGCCATTTTTGTCCCCGGAGCAGTGCACAGCAGCAGCCACGGACTGCTCTGGACCAGCCTGGAGCCGCAGGTGGAGCACACAGGTCCGGTGAGTACCAGCATGGGGTGATTCCCTCGCCCTGTGCGGAAAAGGGCACAGTCTTCCCTTCCCACTTAGTAATAAAGTTTACGAGACATGATTTCAAATTACTTTCTTCTTTTTGATATTGAAAGAAGTTTGATTAATAAATGCCACTGGAAAGATTTTCATTGATTCCAGAAAAACAAATATTCATACATGGTGATATTTCTGCAAAGAAATATTATTTTATTTGCAGAAAATGCTGTTTCCTACATTTAAAAAAAATATATGTGAATTTTGCACACTGTAAGTCCTGAACTGCAAAGATTATTGTCAGTCTATATTTCTCATCATCAAAATTTCCTGACACTTGAGAAACATTTTTTTCAACTGGGTCTCAAGGGAAGTTACTTTTCCGTTGCTAACAGAGTTGAAATTTTCTTACTTGCCTTTTATTGCTCCTTGTCTTTAGTCTTCACATGGCCAGTAAGGGGAGTGGCCTCTTCCTACACTTAAATCCCTCATTTATCATCTTGACTGACAACATCTCAGACAAAATATAGGCCTGTGACATCATTGCCATTTTCTCCTATATGTTTTTTTAACATCTTTGCCTGATGAAGAAGCCAGTGAACCTTTCAGAGCTTGCAGAATGTATTTTATACTTTGGAGATGGCCCAATAAAAGTATCACCATATGTGAATTTTGGATGTTTTTCAACATTTTTTAAAAATAAATAAATAAATATTTTTGAATATATTTTCCTTCAAGCAAAATCTGAAGCACCATAAGAAGTGGACTGAGGATATATGTATCAATTTCACCTTTAGGTGAAGGTCTGAAGAAGATTCCTAAGCACATTTAGCTGAATATCCTTAACAAGCTATCCTATGACCAGGAACCTTGATATTGATGTTTGCCCAAGTGGTCAGTTGTTTCCAAGCACATTCAACTGAATACCATTTAGAAATCTATTTTAGACCTTCACACTAAAAATCCAAAGATCTAAACAGAAGTTCACACATGCATAGGGATACTGAGGACAGAACCTGCATGCCTCAGAGGCACTTTTAGACCTTTTGTGTTTAGATACATATGTGAATAGCACTTACAAATAAGTATGGAACTGGTACTCTTTTACAACCTTTTGCTAGTGTTCAAGACTCTCTTGACTTCCCAGGCAGTGGTCTATCTGGCTCTTTTGGCCATCCTTCCATCTGGCCATAGCAAAGGGCAAAACAGGACACGAAGCAGGGGAAGAACTCAACAGAGACTTTGCTGTCTACTCCCAATGGCTCTGCTGGGCAGCTGACTTCACTTTTGCTTCTCCACTATCTGCTTTGTCATGCTTTATTTAAGCTCATTATCCCAAGAACAATTAGGTAGCTATAACAATGAATACATGAGTTTCTTTGGTTTGTTCATTTATTTGTTTGCCTGTTCATCCCTCTTTCCCTTTTGTGGGACTGTCTTATTTTGTTTTGCATTTAATTTTTGTATATCCCATAAGAAACTAGTTTTTTTACATGAATGTTAAATAATGGATCCCTAAAATAGATAAACCATTTATATTCCTAGGTGAAGGAGGTGTATTGGCAGGAACACCTCTGTCCCAGGTGAAAGTCAGCAGGCTTCTGAAACACATTTTGTTACAGTTTGGCTTCTATCCACATTAGTAAAGCAGTTGCAGGGGCAAGTAAGCAGACAGGCCTGCAGAAGAGTAGGAAATTGTGGGAGACATATTGTGGAGGGAGGAGTGAATACCATTTTAAAATATTCCCTGATTACCCCATTATTACAAAGCCCAAATACAATATCCTTGAAGCAAGATAAGAAATGAGGGAAGGCAAGGGGAGGTTAAAACAGTATGTGTTTATACATGGAGCATGGGCGGCACAGAAGAGTATTATGCACTGGAACACAGATTTATTAAAAGATTCTGGGAGGGATCTTGAACTAAATCTATTAAAACCTTAGTTCAAAGGAGATGCTTAGTACAAGGAAATGAGTCCATGCGTGGCCTTTATACACAATAGTTTAAGACTGATTTGTAGCATCATTGCATAGAAAAAATATTATAACAATAATTTTGTTGGAAGAATGTTAAGCACATCTTTATGAAAAGCCTGTGTTGTATAAACACTCCTCTTTCTTGCATTGTTCCCTTATTGCTTTGTAGCGTGTGCAACATCCAGGTCACAGCTAGTGCAAACCAGACAAGCTTAAGCCATGATGAGTGATATTGGAGGGGGGTGGAATTGTGCGGATCTGGATTGTCTCAAGCAGAGACCCCAAGCAGAGATCTAGGGCTGTCAAATACAGTGTGGGCCTGTGGGGGAAAATCCTGCAATGAATGTCTACAGAGATTGTGAGTGAGTAGATCCAGATGAGGCCACCTTGACAAAGGTATTAGGTGTAACAGGACATGCTGGTGTTGTGAACATACCAGCACTTATGGGCTTTCTAAGCAAATGTTTCTTTTTTTCTTTTTTCCCCTGTCTTCCTCCCACTTTTCTCTTTGTTTATTAAGTTGGATTGGGTGGCTGGTGCTGAAACAATTTAATCCATGTCTGCAGAGTAAAGCAAAGAGAACCCATTATTGTTTTCTTTTGTCACTGATTGCTTTATTGTTCTTGGCGGGGTCTGCCTTTTTTTTCCCTTATGGAAGTTTTATTTAGCAATTGTAATTGTAATATTTTACATGTGTTATTTTGCCTTTCATCACAAAAATCTTGTGCAGGCAAGATAGACATGACTGTGTTTGCCCAACTGAGAAGTGGGTTCATAATTTTAGGTCAAGAGCACAGCCTTTGCTGGAACAGGTTGTAGTTGTACCACTGCACATTCTGCTTCAGCTTCCCCTTTATTTGTGTCAGAACATGCCGTGAACATATGTTATCTGTGCCACTTCCTGTGTTAGTTATTTACAGTGTGTTCAAATAAATTCTGTGTTTCTCGCTCAGATGGCCAGTATAAAACAAATTACTTAATAAAAAGAAAAGATAACAGAAGGGCCATGTTTGGACATCACAAGATGAAGAAATTCTCAAGAATTCTGGTTTCAGATGGGTGAAACAACATCTTGGTGCTTGTTTGGCTTGTTCTTTCTACTCACTGCAGGTGTGACATCCAAAGCCAACCATAGCTGTTGCTCTGGCTTGTTTCTTTCCTGACAAGCTATAGAGATGTGATCCACAGTGTGTTCTAGGTTTGTTTCTTTGTCTTGTTAGGAGAGAAACAGAGTGTCAGCTCCTGTAGCATTTAGATGTTTTACTAAAGAAATCACAGAATGAAGAGCTGTGGTTTCTCCTAATGCAAGCGGAAGAGTTGAGCAGTGTTCATGAATGACAAGCAAGGATTCTAGAGGGTGCCTGATAAGTTTTTCTGTCAAGCAGAGCCCTCATGTAATTCTTGGGCCTGACTACTACTGAGAAGATCTGCCCTTCTGCTGATGCATAGGCAGCCTTAACAGATGTAGTCCTGAGACATTAACCTTTCTGTGAGTGTCTGCCTAGTGTGTGGATGAACTGACAATGGTAAGTACAAGACCTTTAGGCAAAAAATGTTGATCCCAGTCTATACGCAACATCTTTTGCACTTATCAAATATAAGAGGCTAGGGAACTGAGCACAAGGTACTGAGTTCTGACTTCCAGGCTGGGATGTCAAACTTCTGGTTTGTAATCCAGGAAGGTGCTGCATAAAACTGAGCTGTGGTTTGCAGTCAAGGAAGGCACTTACATCTAAGCAGATATACACAGAATTTGTATGAGTGACTGAAAAATAAAAAAAAAAAAAAAAGGGGGGGTAAGAATTACATCTGCATACGTTGCTTTGGGCCTGTCTCATGAACAAAGGCATGACCAAAACAGGTTCCTTCCCAAATTGGAGCTCAGCCTCTTTGCCCAAGAAGGTTTCCCACCCCTGCTTTGGATGAATCTGGCTGAGGAGTTACTGTTTGAGGGCTCCCAGGTGATAAGTCTCCTGTCCACTTGTTTGAGCTTGGTGTCAGGATGTAGATCTAGCACATTTGTAGCTTTTGCCTATGTTCCTCTTGACCTGGCTGGCCCTTCTCCTTCTAGATCATGGTTAGGAGTTAATGATGGGTATGTCCCTAAGTTAGGTCTAAGCATCATCCTATAAGAATTTTGATTCCAGCTCTCAATTCTTTGATGAGGGCTGGGGAGATCATCCAAATGTCCTAGCACCACCACTTCATTTCATGGATGCGTTTTCACTGTGAGTTTGTATTGCGTTAGACCAAATCTGTTGAAACACACAGCATGTGTAATAATTGTATTATAGAGTACTTGCCTGTATTTTGTTCAGAGATGTCATAATAGAAATTCAGAGCCATAATCACAGCAGGACTATGTTTTCCTCCCCCTACCTTTTTTTTAACATTAAAAAAAGAATTTAAGGTAAATTGTGTAACATTTCCAAGCTATTTCTTAGCAGGGCATTATTGGTATTTTTCTACTCATAAAGTGGTTCAAAACTCAAAATAATCTGTGTAAACTGTCCAGAAAAGGCATCTAATAGTTGGAATAAAAACCAAATGCTGGAATATTGTTCAATATTGAATGAAGATTGGGTTGTACTTTCCAAAGTTCCAAAGTGTGTAAGAGACTGCAAAATGACACAGATAAAATCACTGGATATAGAACTATTCTGGGCTGCTTAAGGATACAAAGAAAGGGAAAGGAGGAGCGGGATCACAGCTGGGGGGGGCAGTTTTTTTTAAAGCCCTGAAGAAACAGACTTTACCAGAAGACAGTTCTTGTATCCTGTTATTTTCAAGATGTGGAATGGTAGAATCTGCAGTACTGTTAACATATGCATAATATTAATAACACCAATGAAAATGCAGTTTATCACAAGTGGACAGTTTCAGGAAAACTGGTGGGTTTCTTGGGGAACTTTAACAACCTTGATCTCTAATTGTCAATATGATTTGATACCTTCTTCTTCTACACTAGTGATGTAAATCTTCACTTATTCTGTTCTTGCATGGAATAACCCCCCCAAAATTCATAAGTATTTGCCCAGCTATGTGAGACTACAAGTTGTATTGTTTTAAACAGATTTATTATTCTTTTATTATTTATTTATTTATTTATTTGCATTCGGGATATTTTCATGCAAAATTTCTGAAGGCATGTTTTGCACTACATGCAGTATTTTGGGCAAGATTTTTTTTTAAAAAAAGTGGCCTGGGAGAAGAAAAGAAGCTGGTGGCTATATTGGGTCCTTCTCAATCTCTTAGCAGTTGTTTGACTCCATCAAGCATGATATTATTTTGTTTGATTTGAGCTTAGACGCCATAGCATTCCAGGGGCTCCACTAGCCAGTTTCAGAAGATAAGATAGTTTATTCCATGCCGTATCTTTTCCTGACTTGTGAAATGCCACAGGACCATGTCTTAACCCACATATTCTTCAGACTTTGGAGGTCTGAACTTAGATGAGACCAACATGTAAAGGACATACAAGCTGTACCTGTCTTTTCTAAATGAGAATCCAAACAATGCAGTGGATGTCTTAAACAGATGCCTAGAGAATAGGGATATTATTAATCATTAATTTTCTTCTTGAAGGAAACAATGAGTAATTTTAGCAAATTTCTTTCTGATGTAAGTAGGACTTGAACAGCTACAAAGTTTTCAAAGCCTATCCACAACTCTCAAGTTATTGTACACAAAATTTGTATGTGGTTGCTTTGTACAGGAAACAGCATTTTCTACACTAGAGACAGGTTTTTTTTTCTTTGCAGAAAATGTTGTTTTCAGTGCAAATCAACTGTGTTTGAATTTTGCGTAGGAAGCCCCAATTGCAGTATTTTCTGTGCAGGAAACAAATTCTTCTGTTTAAAAAGTGCTGTTTTCTATACACAACAACTACATGAAAATTTCATGTGGAGTAAGTCCTAACCTGAAAAGATTCTCATTGGACTATATGTCTTCTCATCAGGCTTTCTTGTCACTTTTAAAAAAAATCTTTTCAAATAATTTTTCAAATATTTTCTGATATTTTTCTATCCCAAGAATGGATGAAACAAAACACCATAGAACTGTAAAGCATGAAAGGAGCCATATTCAATCAAACCAAAGTAATATCTAGCCCAGGATGGTCCTATAATGGGAGCTGTAGTCCATAAAAAGTAATGTTTCTAGGCTGTGGGTGATATATAATTATGATAAGTCATTGATAGCCTGGAAAGACTGAGGTTTTGTGGAGGAGCAAGTTGATAGTTCCTTGGAACAAGTCCTGAATGGGATGCCATTCCCCTTGAGATATCCCATGTTCAACCAGGGGATTATACACAGAGACACAGTAACTAGAAGTGTTTTTACAAACAGCAGCTATCTGATTAATCTGGTCCTATTTGATTAATCTGTGGCCTTATCAGTGTATTTATACACTGGTTATATCCAACTGGGCCTACCATAATGATCTTTACATGGAGGTGCTTATGAAAATGGCCTGGCACTGCAGCATCATATGGTTTTCTGGATATTTGTACAGCTGGAAAGTCTGAATACTTATCTTCAGTCTGGTGGCAATTGCATCGGCTACTAGTCCAAATTCATAGCCCTGGCCATAACCTTTAAATGCCTAAACAGCTTCTGGCTTGGTTATTTAAATGGCTATCTTTGTTACAGCTTGGAATGGTTGTTTTTGGAACTATAGCTCCCAGATTTTCCTGTGTTATAGTTCCCAAAGAGTAACATTTCCAAGTTCTGGCTTTCACTCATAATGTCCTGTTCATACACCAAGATTTTCTTTGGGGGTCTTCTCAATGTGCATTGTTAAGATCGCTTAGATGGTCATAAAGGAGAGATAGGACCCTTTGAGGTAATGGCTTTTAAACTTTGAAACTCCCTTGCAATTGTCTGACATCTTGTTCTTTCAGTACAAGAGATGAGGCAGGCTATGGAAACCCTTTCCCCCTTTACTGCTTCCTCTTCACTTTGATTTTGAATGTATTGCTTGTGTGACAGAACACTTTTTCAAAGTAAATTGTACCTTGGTTTGATATGACTATGCCATCTTTGTATCTTGTCTTCCTCCTTTTTGTATTTTTCCTTGTGGGGATATGGACCTAAAAAGTAGCTTGATATTTAGACAATGAAATAAATAATTTGTGCTGTAAAATCCATGCACAGACCATGAAAGCAACCATGGAAACTTGGTTCCTTCATACAAGGTTCACTGAGATGGCTGGTGGCATTTTGCATAGTGTATTTCAAGAGGCACCTTATGTTGCATTTAGGTCTGTCTGCCCAGAGTGGAATCTTGCCTTATTTGTTACAGTAAAATAATAAATGCCTGTTGTCTTGTCTCAGAACATGATTCAGACAGTGCAGTTTCTGTGCTTATTGTTATCGTCTTCATCAAGAAAGCTGAGGTTAAGGCACAGAACTTGAAATGCACAGTATGCTTAGGGCCCTTTTGCACTACACTATTTTAGTGTTATTATTCCACTTCCAACATTCTGTGGAATTCTGGCTGAGAATTCTAACCCCCCTCCCTAAACTGTAAACCCCAGGATTCCATAGGATGTTGAACGTGGAATAAGGGCACTATAACAATGTAGTGTGGAAAGGCCTTTTGTCTATACAGGAAAAGAAGTGTTTCCTTCATATATTCTATGCTTGCGCAGGAACCCTTTGTCCATAGATGCTTTCTTTTTGAAAGTCAAGAGGATGAAACTCAAAGATCTCTGAATATTTTCATAATAAAAGGTGGTAAACCTATTATAATATTATGTGCTGTAAAATGAAATAAAAAATTGATCTCAAATCTCTGTTGAGTTAATTATTAACAGCAGAGTTAGGCACATAGAACCACTTAGTTGGTGAGAGGTTACAAAAGCTTATGCTCTCTTGAGATTTTAGTAGTAAAATGCACTCATAAATTGGTGACATAAGTGGAGGAAGAACTGTGTCATTAATTGATTGATGAGCATTTAGGAAGAAGCAGGGATGCAGGATGCATGCCATTTATCTTTCCACGATGTATATAAAGAAGCATATAGATTTAGTGTTTGCTTTCCCTCTGTATTTGATCCCCTTTATGTGTTAATATGCAATTCTTATCATGCCAAAGGGTCAGGAGCCAAATAGATTCTCATCCACCCTAAGGAGACAGCATGATACTTGACTAGGCACTGGAGCAAGTAAAAGCCCAGACGCGAATCCAGAATGAATGTGAGAGATGGTTTTAAAATTTGAGTCTTCTTATTTGCAGCTATCACTTCCTTAAGGCACTAGCAAGATTTTCTAAAGTCTCCACTGTCACTCAGTCAGCTTCTTCCCAGTAACTGCATTTAGGAAAAATTACTGGGAGCGGGGGTGAGTGGGTAGGCTGGAAATGTGTGTGACTCATTTTATTTACAGCCCTTGCGCTGAAACAAGTTTCGGTTATTTTAATCTGACTGAAATAAGAAACCATAATCCATGGATGAAAAGACAGTAGACAAACTCAGTTAAATCTCAAGTACCCCGAGGACATATATTTTGTCCATTTTCTGGTTTTTTATGTCCCTTCCCCTCCCTTCCCCTCCTGCTGCTGTTATTCCCAACTTTTAACTTTTGAAAAGCCAAGCAGTTTAAGAGGCCAGGCCTGGGGAACTGATTGGTATGCAGCACCAATTTCAGGATCTGTTCCCAAGCCTGTGCAGAGTGAAAAATGGCCTGCATTTTCTTGATAGCCCATGTGGTTGTAAAGAATAAATGGCTAATGAATTACAGATGAACATTGACGCAAATTAATCTTCCTGATGTCCCTGGGTTATATGGCAGCCATTTAAAAGTTTAATCAATACACTAAAGTTGAAAACATGCAGGCACTGCAGTTGTTTGGATGTAATAAACATCAGAGGGAAACGGGAGGCTTGTACCCAGTCCATGTATCATAATGACAGGTATTTATGTTTAATGGACTAAATATTTTTTATTGGAAGAGAGCAAATGTCAGCCTAACTTTGTAAGCCCTGCATTCAACTTTCCTTTGTGGTTGGTGAGAGATGGCTGACATGTCATTGAAAATGAAAAGGGGGGAAAATGCCAATAGAGACAAAGCCAAGGATGAGGAGCTACATTTGCAAGCACATCATGCTGTTTTTAACGCTCCTCAACCATTCATTAAAGAAAAATGTTAACTCCATTTCTAGCATTGCTGTAAACCAGTTTACTGGGGGGAAACTTTTAATAGGTATTAGGGAAAACAAGTACCAACTGCTGCCAGATATTCTTTTTCTAACAGGCACAATTCTTCCTGTTATTTTGTCACGGGCATCACTTTTGGAAGATTTACAATTAACCTCTCCATCCTCCCTCCTTAGAAAAAAAGAAAAATGCTTGGTGAGACAAGGAGAAACAAAGAAATGAATGTGACTTTTAAACCTTGCAAATCCACTGCTCTTTCCTTTGGAATAGAATAACAACATCACATATGCTTTCCAACTGCTGTTATTAATTGTACATCACACCCATAAATTTGAGAGCCATAATATCATCCAACTTTATTGTAAATGAAAAGAAGTATATATGGGGATGAGTAGGGTGGGAATGAGTGGTATCACCTTGCTTACCAGAGTGTAATGTAGTTGAGCTGGGAGAACAAAGAAACTGTGGAGATGAAATGAAATGGTTGCGGTAATAATAATAATAATAATAATAATAATAATAATAATAATAATAATAATAATAATAATAATAATAATAAGAATTGTGTCTAAAGTGTGAGATCTAACCTAACCTAAGTCAGGAGTGAAAGAACTGGGCAGTGTATGCTGGGAGGCAGGAGTTGGCAGGAAGAGAACCAGCAACATTTTTTCCCCTCTACAATTATACTGAGTATATCACACAGCAAACTTTGACCCCAGTGATTTGGCAATGATGCCTTACCACATGAATTGCCCTGCCATGTTGCTGTTCAAAGGGTTTCTTTGCTGAAATTCATAGCCCCAAACCCTTTTCTTTCATCCAAAATTGGCGTGTCACATAGTTTTTCGATCTTTATATTTAGGGAGCTTTGTCTATAATAAATAAAGAATGGACAAAATTTGGTTATCTATTTGGTCAGGTAAAATTTGTATTGTAGCAATCTCTAACCAGCAGTGTAGTTTAGTTTCAAAAATGTCTTTTGTGAGGTAAGAGTAGCTGCGTGACTCACTGAGCAACAGGTAAGATGTCCTTGTTTTCTCCTGTATAAAAACAGGCTTATTAAGGGACTCTGTTATACTAGGACCCAAAGTGAATGCACTGAGGAAAGACCTGCAGACAAATGAACCTGAGAGTGACAGCTTTTGTTCATGTAGCAACTTAAAAAGGAAAGTTAGTTTGTTCCATGTCTCAGTCTCCTGAGATACCATTGGGTGAAATCTGCAGCAGGAAGTACTGCAGGCTTTACTGACAATTACACATTTTATTGGCCTGTTTCTCAACTATTAAAATAATGTGACTAGATTCCAACAGTTATACAGAAATCTTTTAAGTTGTCCTCCTTCCACACAGCGTGCTGCAGTGACTGGCTAAAGGCTCCATAATTTGCTAGGTTAAAGCATCTAGGTTTGTGGCCTCAAATCCTGCTCCAGGGGTCCCATCTGGTGAAGAGAAAGGAACAGCTCATCGCTTAGATACCCCCAATGCTAAAAATGCATCCTTCTCACCAAAGCTAATGCAGTAGCAATTGTCATTGTTGGCACACAGGACAGGTTCAGTACCCTGTTCTGACACAGGCATGCCATGCATGGTTCCTAGTTCTCTTAGTTTTTTGGAGGGATGGGCACAACCCTATGCTGTGAAGCCATTGGAGAAAATGTATGTGCTCATATTTCTTCACAGCTTAGTAGGGCATGATGCTAATCCAGCTATTCCTAGAGGTGCAAAGACATTCAGGATGCTCTTTATAGGGACTAAGTCCTCCATCCCCATTTCAGCCTATTGTGAAGAACCCTGTTTTATTGCCATTTAATGTGTGAAAACAAGCCAAATCAACTGAACTAGTAGGTCTTACTAAAAACAGAATGCGAAAGCACTTGAGTCTACTACACAAGATACCTTGGGTGTTAATTCAAACGTGGTGCCAAGAAATGATGTGCCCCTGTGCTTGGATTGCTCTTTCTGGAGATGGAGTGGAAGGTGTACTGTCTAAAATCACTATTCACACAGCCTCTAGTATCTCTTATGCTATCTGACTTGGAGGATAAGCAGACCCAGCCTTGTCTGGTAGTGTGCTAGGGATCAATATGATATTTGTACCCATTGGGTACAATTCTTTATTTCCCAGAAACTCTTTGGGGACTGGAAGCTGATGGTTTGTGGACGAACGCTGGTCCAGGGATCGCCACTTCAAGTAACACAGCTCTACTATATGAACTTTTTACCTCCACTCTCCCTCTGTGATAATCTCGCAGTTCCTCCTCCCATAGCAGCAGCTATGTCCTCTGGCTTGCAGACTCCTCACAGCAGAGTTGCTTCTACCAGTTTGTGACTGGCACTGGCCATCTTCTCCTCTTGGTTATTCCTGTGTGGCAAGCTGGAAATTTAGGCACGCACCATAGCCTTTGCAGTTTCTGGTGGAGAGTGAAGGCAAACAAAATATGCCTGCTCTGAGTAGCCTGTATCTTCATGCCTTACATCCTGAACAGCTACTGTGCCATAGCCTTTTACCTCTTACCACCCACATGTATGCTGACATAGTCACAGTGGCACAGCGCACCAACAAAATCCCTGTCTTTGTCTCCGGTTGTGTCTCCACCCTCTGTTCTCTTCTCAGTACTGAAAGATGGTGTGGAACATATATTGAGGTAACTTGCTTAGGATACCCACTATCTCCCCACCTCCTCTGTGTTCACTTTACTATTTAATCTTGTGGCAATATATATGATTGAAACCCAGTTGAATTTCCTGACAGCTGATGTGAACCTTTTTAAACTAGCCATCTAAACTGAAGCAAGTCATTAGTCATGTTGTAAGAGTTAGAGCTGATCCCAAATATTTAGCTTAGTTTACTTTGGCATATTTGAGTTGGAGGTGCAAAGCCCTGCCGAAATGTTTTGCTTAATTAAGGAGTCTCTGTGTGTTTGTGTGTGCTTGTATGCTTGTATGTGTGCACCAAAAGAGTATATGGTTAGTGCTTTCCAAATATTGTGGCCTGCAACCTCCTTATAATCTAAGTATGGCAAATGGTGGAGGACTGAGAGTTGTAGTCCAAAGCATTTGTAGGATACCAGCTGTTCCTGCTGTAACAATTTTGGAAGGGTGCATTTGTATTTCAACACTGTGCCTAAATATTGTCCAGCAGAGTAGAAGAGTTTTTTTTTTACCCCTCCTATATTTCAAAGAACTGATAACTCAAAAGAAAATAGGGAAAAAAATAGGTCTTGTGCGGGTGATCTGAGAATAACCTTTTGTGGATCTCTTAACAAGGCTGAACTAAATAGCTTTGTTATATTGACCTATATATGTGTTAGTTTTCACAGAGTACCAGTGAATATTATTTTATACCTGTGCTAGTTGTAATTCCAACTAACGTTCTGCTTAGCCAAATTTGGAGTGAAAGTAGGGAGAAGAAATGTTTGGTTCATTTGGAATTTCCTGAAGACACATTGAAATAGGAGATTGGAAACTGATATGCTGTGTTCTGGCAGGGAACTGCCCTTATGCCATGTCCATCTCAAATTTCTGAAAAATATTAATGACAGTATGACAAGAAATGAAGTTGAGAAGCATGTCAGTCTCGGGCCTCTGGTGTTTGTGCCCATATCCTTGACAGCTACGTCAGAAATCAAGTAATGTTTGCTTCTGATACTGTGTAACAAGCATGTTACAAAAATGAGGTCTTCTTCAACATTACCCTGCAGACATAACCTTGTCATTTGCCAAGTTATGCTGCATTTTATTTTGACAAAGAGTGAGCATTAGAGGTGGGGTGGAGGAAGCTCACTTTTCATCACAAGGCAATAAAAAAGCCCCCACTGAAGAGTTTGTCATGTCCTAGTTATTGAAATGGTTAATAGACTTATTTGGGTGGGTGGGGGGAATACACCTCACAAAAAGCCAAAGTCACAAAACAAGCTTTAAATAACCTTAACATCTGTGAATTGTCCATATCTAAAAATGCAATCCATGAGTAACACATACACTGCTGCATAGAAGAAACAGACACTAGCATATCATTTAAAATCCAACACACGCTCATCATCTACGAAATCAAGTACACAACAGGATGTATGCAAAATGAAATCACTGAAGAGCAAAACATATTCAGTGTGTCCCTTTACAATTATGATAGGCATGGCTAAGAATCCCATAATGCTGGTGGTTCAAAAATTCTTTGAGGAAGGAGGAAAAATTGAATGATTCCCCCCTCCGCCAAAAAAAGGTGAAAATTGCTGAGGATTGTCTTGGTGTAATTCTGCATTACACCTGGCTGAGTCAACAGCATGTGGTGGGACAGAGGATAAACAAGGAGAAAATTGCAAACTGAAGAGAAGAAGATGGAGGGAGGGGAAGCAGAGATTTTTGATCCAAATATCTATTGTTGCCCTACATGAGCTAATTGTAAAAATAGATCATTTTGAAAATGCAGCTGTTATGTACTTAAGGAACTGCAGCTGGGAGAGTTGCTTTGTAGTGGTCTTTGGTTATCGAATGCATCAAGAGATGCTTATTAAAGAGAATCCAAAGGGCATATTTTGTGTTGTTCCTCAGTATTTGAAACCCCAGTGATTAGAGGAAGGGTTCTTAACTGGGCATCTCCAAGTAATTCTCCTTCTTAGATGCTTCCCTGGATTGCTCTTTTCTTTCTCGCCTCTTGGTTAAACAGTCAGTACCAGTGTGGCTTTGTGCATCTGTACACGGCAGGAAAGCAACGACCACTTTCAGACAAAGCAATCTAATTCAGTTTATGTTGCACCCTTTTGAGGTTAATATTTCCTTCGAGATCTGAAGTGCATTGTTCAGAAACTAATTCATGATTATGTCTGTCTGAATCTTGTCTCACTCATCCCCTGCCTGTATTCAGCACACGTCATATAATTCTAGGATTTCCTTATTCTTTAATTCTATAGAACCTTAAAATATCTTCCCACCTACAATGGGTTAATAGTTCTTATTTGGATGCACTTTTAAAATCCTGGCTCAGGGGAACAGTATTTCAGGAAAAGCTGAGTGTAATTGCTAAATAATACAGTCGCTCTGTCTTATTTTAAATGAGTAATACTTGAGTCGTAACTGATGCTACCATATATGTCTAAACTGGGGCTATTTGTTCATGGTGTTTGATGGCCCCACAGATGTAGGTGTTTTCAAATTTAAGCCTCTTGGTTTAAAAATGTTCTACCACATCATTTTTTGCTTCTTTATATATGTTCCAGATTATGTGTAATTGATGGCCTGCATTTACTGACATGGGTGGTATACAGATGTAAATGTTATTATAGCTTTTATACTTTATGTTCTCACTGAAATATCGTTTTGTCTTTGAATAATATTCTTGTTCAGATTTCTGGGGGTGGATAGGCAAGGGGTGCATGCGTGTGCGTGCGCAAAGCTGTATGTATGTGTGTTATCTTTAAAAGGGAATATGAATTGGATATTGCACATCATATATTTCTTAAAAGTAATTTGGAATTTTAGGATATAGGATTCTCAGTGACTGATAGGCTGCCGGTATGAGCTATATCCCATTGAAAATAACTGCGCCAGTACATGCCTACATCTGTCTAACCTCATATTTCACTTTCACATTGGGTTATGGATGTCTGCATTCAGTGAGTCTATCTCCCCTTCAGGTATTATTTCAGCCCTTTGAGATAATAAGGAAAGTTTAATTGCGTTGTTAATTGATTTTTTGCACAACATTATTACCTTGATTGATTGCCGAGTTGATGAAAATGTTAGACACAGGCAGCGTAAAGTATCAGTCCCGGTAAGGAGTGGGAGCCTTGCGGAGAATAGATAACCTTGATGTTAAGAGCTATATCCTTCAGATATGTCTTCCCTTGACATATTGATGGCCCTTGAAAAGGGGAAAGCTGATTGTATGCAGAATGCAATCATTAAACCCACTTCAGCCAGCTCTTGATTAATTTGTTTTTTTCCTGAAGGATCTAGTTAAAGAGAAGACCTCACCAGTATCAACAGCAGCCGGTTCCCAGCTGGCAGGGTATTCTTTAACCCTCTCATAGTACAAAGAGAGAGGGGGTGGCTGCTGTATTAGTTGACATTTATTCTGCAAAGGAATGTATCCAATTTTTTTTTATGCAGAGAATCCAAAATAGCCTCTCCAAACACACGTAAGTTTCAAGGGCACAATCCACTGGGAATTTTCCTTGTTGAAATCTCATTGAAACAAATGGGAGAAATTTCTGAAGAGTACAGGAGTGTCATGTCCATCTTCCTCCATCAGTCTTCATGATGCCTCAAATCTGTTTACTTGGGTTGACCACCTCAGTTTCTCTGCTGAAGGCCTTGCTTTGTCTTGTGCTGATTTTTAAGTTTGTGGTGTAGTGAGGGTTCATAACAATGCATAAAGAGATATGATGAGACTCATGCTATCCCCAGCACTCTTATCTTCAACACATCTGTGCTGCCTCCAAAGTTTTGGCTTTTTTTTTTGTTGTTTTCGTTTTTGTTTTGGTGAACTTCATGTATCAGAATTCTTACTTTCTCTCTCCTCTCTCTCTCTCTTTTGTCAGTTTTTCAAATTTCCTTTCCCACGTTTTATATGTCAGGTGAAAAGACTCCGTTAATATAATGAGAAATAATTGATGAAATTTTTTATTCTGGCTGCATTTATGATGCAACCAACAATAATGATATGTCTGCCTTTTTTTCCATTTGACTTTCCACTTTGATTCCCCCCCCCGCCGGTTCCGTCTGTTCTATATATGGAGATTCATTCATGATTATTTAGTTAATGAGGCCACTCCCTCGTGCCCTCCTTCTGTTCCTCACTCCTTTTCTTTCTTCCTAAGTTATGATGGCTGGGATCCTATAGGGCAGAGGTGAAAATGATGCCACCCTCTAGGTCTTGTGGGATTGCAGCTCCCAGCTTTCCGCATTATTTGCATAGCAAATGATGAAAGGTGGCATGATTCCCACATCTGCTATAAAGGCACACACACCATTTGTGTAATAATCCATTTGCAAGTGATACTGTTTCTCCACACTAATGGGAGGCAACAGTAGGGGAAAAAGAAGGTTGCCAGCTCCAAGACATCTATTTACTGAATGCCTTGCTTTCAGGACGGAAAAGATAGAACCTTGGGAGGGAAGCTTGGATAATCACCTGTGCCAGAGGAAAGCAATTGTTGAAGCTAGCCCTCCCGTATTTTTGGGGCTTTGTGGACACCTGTTAGTCATATCCACCTAACCTAGTAAGCAGTTACACCTATCAAATGGTGAATGTCAATACTGAAAATACCCAGCAAATACTGCCACTTAAAAGTGATCCATCCTAAGGGTTTACTGGAGGAAGAAACACTGCACAACTGCCATGCAACCCACCTGCTTGCCAGGGCAGAATGTAATGCATACTGAGTCTTTTCTGGCACCAGTGGCATCTCATGAACACACTCCTAGGATTCAGATTCTCATACTATACATCTCACAAGTCAGTTTCACCCTCTTGTACCACACTGTGTTTCTAGGAGATGGCAGCAAATATACTGTGTCTTTCAGTCAATCACGTTAATCACCTTTAAAACCTAGCAAACTATAAACAGTCCAGTGATCTGCTTCACCAGATGGGCCAAACAAATAGGATATTTGGGGCTTTAAGGTGAGCATTGTACATCCTTTGATGTTTGTTTACATAATTTTAAATATTAGATATACTGCTGAAAGAAAGCCAGCACGTTGTAGTCATTGGTGTGTTGGACTACAGTTCTGAGAGGCCACAGTTCAAATCGCTGCTCAGTCGTGGAAACCTACTGGGAGACCTTGGACAAAATCACACTCTTTCAGTCTCAGAGGAAGGCAAAGACAACTCACCCATCCCCAGATAAGTCTTGCCAATAAAACCCCAGGCTAGGTTCACCTTAGGGTTGCCATTAGACAGAAATGACTTGAAGGCACATCCCCACCCCCACCCCCACCCCAGCAACAACACTGAAACATTGGTCTTGGATTCCAAAAAGCTACTAAACCTCATATATGAGATAGCACTAGTTCATTGAGGTTTTTGTTTTGTTTTGTTTTGCTACATTTCCCTTGCCCAACAGCAGACAAACATGCAGCTATGGCATACTTTGGCAAACTACGGCAAACTGCTTTTCAGACTGAAATGTTTGTCATGTACTATGATCTACCTCTGTTTGAGAAAAATATATCTAAAGCCTTGTTTGACCCATAGACTTAGTTTTAAGTGTCTGTATCCTACCTCAGGTACCATTATTAACTGAGGACACGTAAATTAACAGAAGCATCACTGTCTGTGCTCTGTGTTAAATCATTTCTCTTCCATGGGAATTTCATTTCTTAGAATAAAAAATATGTGACAATGACATACAATAAACAAACTTTTTACTGGTGTTGGACAGGGACCCTGACATATGAACACTTGAGAAAAATTAACAGGTGGCAGCCAGATTGTTGACTTTGTCTTGAAGTAGCTTGAGTGACCCTAGCATCTGTTCAAATGAACGTGATTTGCCTTTTGTTTTTATTCTAAAGAATACCCTATTTATCTTAACGCAAAAGGCATTTGTTAAAGCTTTCATGCCTGGGTGAAATTACACTTGCCTACTGGATGAGAAATATTGGCTCCATCAAAGTAGCATGTTGATGCTCATGATCTTCTCTTGTCAAAAAATATGGGATAGCCACATTGAAAGAATACATGATAATATCATTCTCTGCCCCTGCAGAGGGAAGTTGTGGTGAGTGGGTGGCACAAGCAAAGAAAGAATGAAATAGCTGTGATCAGAGATGCTTGTGGATTTTGTTCAATTCATATTTGGAAGTGAACTGAACTCATTTGCTCTTTCTGGATCAATATGCAGATCAAAACATATTATTAGCAAAATGTACACTTTAGAACAAAGGCTTCCTTCGCTTATCCAACAGATTAGGGACTGGAGCACTGTTAAAAATGGAACTGGTTGAAAAGCGGCACCATAGGGAGCATGGAGGACTTAAGGAATCTCACTTGGGACTGACCGCATGCATGCTGTTTGCAAAATCTCTCAGCTGGCTTGGCACCTTTTTGCCCCTCTCAATTCACTTTGCAAGGACCTCAAATGCACAGCAGTTCCAAGCAAGCCTCTTTAGGCAGGAAGAACTGAGAAGAGAGTGGAATCCTTGTTGAATTAATTAAAGTTGACCTTAATTTGGAAGCATCAAAAGAGCAAATCATCAGATAACGGGGATTTGAAAGATGGAGGCTTCCTTTAAAATGCATACATAAAATGTAAATACCTATTTGGTGTTTTCTTAATGCGAAAATATGGATTTAAATGCAAATATTCAGGTTTGATGGGTGGATAGATAGATAGATCTTCAGTTTCAGATAAATGAAAAAATAGGATGGAAGACATTTAGGAGTGAACATATGTGAAACTGGTAGATTTAACACCGAGCAGATTAGGCTTGATATTGACTTGATATAAAGTGGCAAATAGTGATGTGGCAAGTTCTTATGTTTTGACAATCCAAAGATGATGGAACCTTTCCCATTTTCAGTATTTTGGAACCTGTTTAAGGTCAGCCTAATTTACTGTACTTTTGCAATACAAATAGATAAAGCTTCCTTATATTAAGCCAGATCTTTGGACCAGGTGCCCAAACATAAGCTTCCTAAATAGCAACTTTCCAGGGTCTATGGATGGAGACCTTCCTAATCCCTGCTACTAGGGTCATTTTAATTTAGGACTTTCTATATGTAATACATATGGTCTGTCTCAGAGCCAAGGCCCCTCTTGTATTCTTTGATGTGCTTTTAAAAATTGTACTGGGACCTTCTTTTTGCTCCCCTTTTCCTTCCTGTTTTGGGGAATATCCTTGATCTGAGCTTGTGAACAAAGCTGCAACCATCATTGTCTAACCAGATGTGTTCTATTATTAGGTCCAGCATGTAGACATTCTAATTGGCTCCAGTTCAGAAAAGGAACGTGTTTTCTTATTGTCTAATAGTTTGACTAATTTTGAAGTAGCTATAGAAGTGAATGGTATTTAAGCTTGTCAGAGTGGGTGAAAACTGATTAAATGACAGATTTCGAAAGCTCTTACTGCTCCCTGTGTTGCATTAAAAAGTGTTTGCCAAGCAGCATAGTTGCTAGAAATCTTGGATACAATGATGAACATTAATTACTGTGATACAAACACAAGGGGTTAAATGTACCTATTCTTCTATCTTAGCATCTCAAGTTTTAATTCCTGAAAAACCTAGGATGGCTTTCCTCAGCTTTAACATTTATCAGACCACATTAGCATGATTTTTAAAAAGAGACCAGAGAAAGAAGGAATGGAGAAGGCAGAGTAATAATTTTGTTTTTGTTTGTTTTCTTTAGCAGTCGACTAAGCCTGGTCTCTAGTTCATAGGAGATAGGGCATAAGTGGTCAAGGCAGGACCAAAGATCCTTAGAGTAGTGACTGTCAGAGGCCATAGGTCTCTGTAATTAACCAAAATACCTCCAAAACTGATAAAGAGACAATTGTGTGACATTATTCCATGCTGTAGCTCCAGCAATTCCCCTCCATTCTCATTGGCAAAACTATAGCCTTGATATATATCCTACCAATTAGTTACTTATTCATGTAAAGCATTTCTCCTAATCCAAAGAGAAACACCTCTCTCTCTCTCTTCTCTCTTTCTCTCTTCTTTCTTGAAAGAAACATCCACTGCAGGTTTGGCCAAATGGAAAGATTCCTGACAAATCCAGCAAGTTCTCCCTGCTATGAAATGTCCATTTGGACTGCCACAGATCTATCCTGCTCATTTCCCATTTTCAGAGTCTGTTGGGATGCATCACAATGACATCCTGAGTGTCCAACCTATTCATCTTTGCTGCTCTTTCTTCTACATGGTTTGTCCAAATCTTTTCAGAAACCATTTGAATCACTGACGGTCATTATTGTATTCAGTTACTAGAAAATTCTGTGAGGCCCCATATGTGGACTTCAGTCTGTGAAGTATATTAAGCTAAGTAAGTCTTCAGAATGGTCTAGTTTTTTACAGCTAGAACACAGAACTACCAGCTTGCACTTCTCTGTGGAGTACCTACAATGTGGTTCAGGTAAGCTTTTGAGTCTCATAATTAATTATGAGATAGAGTTCTTCTGTCTTTACTGGTTTACCAGAAGACAGAATTGACAGGTATCTGCCTTAAATACAGCAGCAGGAGACATGCTGATACATTATGTTATCATAGCTAGTATTTGGACAGAAGTTCAGTCCCATATTGATGCTAATCAATCCATATAACATAGCTTGTCCAGCTCAGCTTAATTCATTATAACATGCCCAGTGCTCTATTGCTGACTAAACATGGAATAACAAGACCAGGCAAAGACTATTGGGTTAAAAAGGACCACTTTATTTAACCTAGAACCTATTTAAACCAAGTTGGACCTGGAAAGGTGCAAGAGCAGGGCAACCTAGCACAGGACTGGCTGATGTCAGACTCCACTCCATGGCTTCCTCCTCAGCTTTCCCCTGGGTGAACCTGAGGGCAACCCAATAGCTGTGTTGCTCCCTATCTGGTCATCTATTGTAAAGCAGACCCAAGGAACCCAGCTCCAAGTTGCAGGACTTAAATGGGGGCAAAGCTACTCAGGCCAGCTCCAAGGATAGTCTCCTTCTCAACCCCTGAGGTCTCAGGACCTAAAAAGCCATTACTAGAGCCTGCCCCCTTCACCAAAAGGATGCCAGGATGTTCACCATAACTCTTAATTCTCTCTCCACTTCCAAGTTCCAAATTCCACTTCCACTTCCAAATTCTCCCTCCACCTATTAAGACACCACCCAAGGCAAGTCCCACAGATACCTTGGCGTAAAGTAAAAAAAAAAAAAAAAAAAACAAGCCAAAATGGGCAAAAATTCCTACCCGGCCCCAAAGCAAACTGCAAAGCTCACTCTGCACTGGAAACAGGAGGGTGGGTCAAAGCATTGTCCAAAAAGAAGCAAAGAGGGGTGGACGGAGCTAATAAACCCTCCTCTCTGCCCCCAAATACCTAGCATCATGGCTCATTGCACCTGACATCATCAATGCTGGCCTCTCCTCCACTGGAGACCAGCAAAAGTGGGTCCTTCCACGCAGCGGCTCACACTATGTCAGTCCAGATCCATATTGTCTCTGAAGAAAATATGCAATATTTACTATTTCAAAGAATGTGGGTATTACTAGAAACAGCTAAAATGTGGAGAAAATCCAAATCAAAGCTCAGATCTTCAAGTCCAGTCCTTATATATATATATATATATATATTAAATAAAACAAACAACACTACATAACAATAGATCGAACTAAAAAACAACGACAATACCATACAAATGAAAAAACAGACAATATATAACAAAACTAAAAATTGGTTCCCACCGGTGTTGCCAACACATAAATTAATCAAGTAGTTACACTTAACTGTTAATCCTTAAACTTATACCAAAGATTAGTATTTGCTGCTAATTACTTTTATTGTCCTAGATATATAGACACTAAATTAATTATTTGATAAGGATCACTGATAAACAATTATAATCACATGCCAACTTATTCTATGTTAGTTTAAACTAGATATCAGTCATCTAAAAATAGTAATAAATTTAAGAAAATTAATAAATCTAAAAATTCTTTACTTATTAATTTAAATCAGTTTCAACTGCAACAATCAAGGGCTTCTTGTCTTCTTTAAACAACAATATAATTAGTGTATACACATGCACAAATATACACACCCATGGTCTGGACGAAGGTTGGTGTAATGTTCATGTAGGGAGTGAAAACCACTCACCTCTCCAGCCCCACTGAAGCAAGTGACCATCTCCCTAGCCTTAGTATCTGCCATGGCCTTTCTGTTCCTGAGCAGACATCCTGCAGATCCTGCTTTTGGCTGGATGGGAGTCTTTGGACTCTTCATGTATCGGAGAATCCACAAGCTTGACAGAAGGAGCACCCTCACAACCAAACACAATGCTTTGGTTTTTGCAATCTAGCAAGAACTCGCTAGATCATGTTCTCCATCAGCCCTACCAGAAACCAGTATCAAGTCCAGTCTTGAAAGTCATCTAAGTACAATTAGCTTTCAATAGGCTGGAATGGTTTAATCTGAATATGGCTTTGGAACTAGATGGTCCAGCACAAAAAAGCGCCATCTTTTTCATTCATGATCTCTAATGATATGATCCAGATTTTGCATGAATCTGTCCTTCTCATACGAATTTTTGAGGATGAGCTAAATACCTGTAGATTGGTGCAAGCTTCACTAACATGGGCAACATGAGACTCAAGCATCTCTGAGAATAGATGCTGATGCTGCATTACACAGATGGTAAAGATCATAAATCAGCCTGGCAGAATCCATACCACAAAATGTGTGACAAGCAGAAAATAGGAACTGCTAATGCACACACAAAGTAGGTAACTCCCAATGACAGAAACAGGGGTGCCAAGCCACATGCTACAGGGAAAGTTAAAAAAAAATCACCTCTAGTTGCTAGGAGTAGATGATAAATTTATTTGATTTCAATTTTAATATCAACTGACCTAATCAATGTCTCTTGAACTAATGCCCACACTGAAACACAACTGTTTTTCATGTTTTTGCACTTCTCCAAATTTTGTGATGCCAGTGCTTTGATTGATAAACATGTACAAAATGGATGTTACAGAAAAGTGTACAACATTGCACAGATTAAGAGGAGTGTGTACAAACACAAATTAACACTCTGGATATAAAATTGCTTTGATCCGTTTTGACTTGCATGCTGTCATTGATTCAGGCCCAATGGGTATAAGTTTGACCCCTGCTTGTCCAGTAATAATGGATACCTTTCATTTTAATTTAAGTTTGTACAGCTCCTGTATTTGGTGGGAACACAACACAGGACCTTCTTGGTGGAATCTCCTTAACCATAAAAGTCCTTTCCAAGGGAGACTTGGCTGACCCCCTCCTTGTTGTCCTGATGCTAGGAGGCAAGGTCATTTTATTTAGGTAGGCTTTGGCCACTGACTGTTTGTTGACAAAAGTGCTTTTAATCATTAGATGTGTGCGTGTCCCTTCAAGTTGCATGTTACCTTATGGTGACCCCATGGATTTCATTGTATTTTCTTAGGCAAGAAATATTCAGAGGTGGTTTTGCCAGCTCCTGACTCTGAATTATATCTATAGCATGTGGTATTTGTTGGCAGTCTCCTATCCAAGTATTAATCAGGACTGACTCTGCTTAGCTTCCAAGATCAGTTGGATCTGATGCCTTTAGAGTATTTAGGCCCCCTTAATGATTAGTGGGCTCAGCTTATCTTTAATTTTTATTTTTTAAAAATTCATATTTTATTATTGTTGTTTTAATTTGGTCATCTTTTTAATATTATAGCTTGTTTAATACTGTTTTCACATGGCGTTTGCGTGTTTTCGCTAGTACTTGTTCAGAGCCTAGGAGAAAGTCCTCTTTCATGTGCTGCACTGAACATGTCCCTGAGGGTTACAGGACAGAGAGAAAGACCTCCTCTGAAGATGCCAGAATCTGGGCATGCTCACTTGGTCACTATTGGTATAAATACTTGCAGCACATGTGCCAAGTGGAGACCAGAGCACTTCATCCCAAAATAGAAGAATGAGATTCAACCCTCCACCTGAAAAAACATAGACCATAAACAGATTAATATATAAATATGTGTAAAGATGCAGCAACAAGAAAAGTGAAGTTAGAAGACCAAGGGTGTAAAAACCAATGATGGTATCCAGTTACCAGTTTCAATATAGATTAGTAAGCCAATTGTTACTTCTCAGCCTGGGACATAGAGAAACAGGTTTTCCCTTTCCCATGTAAGAGGTATGGTATGGGGTTTAATTCTTTCTGTATGGGCATATTATTCTTATAGGTGCCTTCATTTGTTTCAGGGGATTTCTCCACCTTTATGTATCTATGAGCAAGGGAAATGTAGATTCCATTCACCTGAGATTCCAGTTCCCATGGAAGTCTTCCTGGGTAGGTTTCCTTTGCTCTCTCTGTGCTTCTCATATCCAAATCAGAACTCAGTGTTTAGAATTAAAACACTTTTACACTGGGATCATGAGCACACTTCCTAGAGAGTAAACACCACTGCATACTTTTTGAGCATAGGATTGAGCTTTTAATATTTTATTAAGATATTAGCATTAAAATTATTCAGTTTATTTACAATGTATGATCATTCTCAAAGGTCATCACATTAACATGAAGTAAAACAAATTGGATATAATGTTATCAAAGACTTTAGGGCACCTTACTTTCCAAGACTGACTAATTTACTTAGCAGGCAAGTCTGCAATCAGATTTGATACAATAATGTGGGATATTGACAGGGGAACTTCACATTACAAATTAATTAGTATTTCACATCCCACAAGACTGTTCTGTTTGCTATGCCACACTGATACAACTTCCATTCTGGAATTTTTTCTGACAAAATACTAACTTCCATCAGTCATGAATTCATAGCAGAAATAAAATAAGCATAAAGTTCAAAGCAGTCAGGTTTATTTGCATTATCATAATATCTGTTAGTAAATTGTTAAATATGTACAGAACCAACTGTCAGATTTTGCCAGTCCTGTGAAAACATTTATTATGGTTTCCTCAATATTCTGAAATGTTTCTTCCAAGCCAGAACATTAAACTTCAGTTGGAATCCAGTGGCAACCGTAGGCCCAAATCTTACCAATTTTGTCTGCTGTAGAAGAGTTTCTGAATGAGCTTTGTGCTCCAGTGCGGGTGAGAGATAGATGGCATCCACAACACAGAGTGGCTAGCTACTCAGAGGAATATTTCTTGTGAATCCCAGGTAAGGATGTGGAGAATCTCATTCCACACATAGAGAAGGGTTGCTGGTCTTACTTTCTTCAAGTCCCTTGGCAATTTCTGTGAAGAAGGAAAATTTAAATTCACCCCAGACTTTCTTTAGGTTGCAATATTACTGTCCACTCTTTTTATTAAAGAATTTTAAAAAAGTTGATATTTTTTCCTTCCTTCATCTGAAAATAATGACTGTCACACTTTTGTTATTGTGCAAACTGCTCAAAAACAAATGGTGAAGGGAATTCTTTTAACTGAACAGAAGGCAGCTTTCGGGGTAGGAAGCTCAAAGCTTTGAATGGCTAAATTTAAATCACAGATCCTTGCAGGGCCCAAAGTGGACTGTGAAGGAAATAAACAGGATTGCTATAATTATCCTAGAAGAATATTTAATTTGTGGCTTTGGCCATTCATTTGATAAATTAATGCTGCCCTCTTGTGGCCAAGCCCCTTACTTCAGTAGCTTAGCTCTCTGTGGTGACAGTAGGCCTTTGAGAAGTTGCTTTCCATTTCACTGAGAACAATGTGACTTACTTCCATGGCATGTGTTTAGATTTAGCAGTATTAATTCACTTAGCAGCATCAATTAAATAGGACTATTATTTCACATGTTTAGTGGTATATGGTTTTAAAGTCTGGTTTTGCCCACTGGAATCTGCTGGTAAGATGTCATGTAGCCAGGGTACACTTTCATATACACCAGTGGCTTACACTCACTTGTTGTGCCATGCATTAAAACAGGGTCAGGCAGTGGCAATTGTTTGTCCTAGAACCTGCTAGGCCCTGAATGGACTGCCAAAAATGGACCCAAATTTGGGAAGGGAATGGAATTCCACTTATGATTTTGGGGGGGGGAAATGGATTTGGGGCTTTAACAGTGCAGGGAAGCCAGGGGAACTTGAAACAGAGGTGAACTGACATTCACAGAATATTCCATGAAAGGCAATTGTGCCAGAAAAAAGGCTGCCTAGGAAGTCTACAGTGGGGCTACGGACTGCAAAGACAGCCTGGGGAGCATGTGCAGCTGTAAGACAACAGTTTACCCCCCCCTCGGTACTAAAGTGACCTCCAGTTCTGCTCCCTTTTGCTCTCATTTGGGGTACAAGTGGCTCTGTGCAAAGGGAATTCTTAGGTTGAAGTAATACTTCCTCACAACACATAATGAGGTGTTCTGCAAACTTATTTATAAAAAGCAGTTTCTTGTTAGTCACTTATAAGTAATGCATTATTAGCAGTTTGGTATTAGTTTTTTAAAACAAAAAATGGCCAAAATGATCCCCAAATGATCATTTTGAAATAACAAGTAAATGTTACTCATTACACCAAAAATACTAATGACGCCAGTAGTTGTGTTATTTTTCAAGGTAACAGTGTTGTTCCTTGTTTTACACACACACACACACACACACACACACTGTGACACCCTTATCCAAGAATGTGTTGCTCCCACCAATGCTAGTCTTATTTTAATATCATGTAAAGACCTAGATATTTATCGATGCTCTATATTCTTAATGATCATAGGCTAGTTCTGATTACAATACTTATTCCTATGGGCTGATGGTTTTTCATTTTATGTCAAACTGATCTTCTTGATCATCCCACTCCTGAAAGCCACTGATATGAGGCTGAACGGCCAGCCCTTCCCTAAACTGCAAACCCCAGGATTCCATAGGATGCTGAAAGTGGAATAATAGCGCTGTAACAGCCTAGTATGGAAATGGCCCCAGACAAAGCTATCATGGGGTTTTCTGAAGCTGAGAGTGTGTGACATGCCCAGGGTCACCAAGTGGGTTTCCATGGCCAAGTGGGGAATGGAGCCCTGGTCTCCAGGATTGTAGTCCAATGGTCAAACCACTATACCATGACATACTAGTCAGCATATTTAGTGTGTTGTCTGAATCCTAAACTGTGGCTTGTTATAACTATGATTTATTGGGAAAAAAATAGATTTGAAATTTGGTTTCATAGTTGTGATTAACCTTACGTTATCGGGTTTAGAAGACACAAGCCTTATAACCCCAAATGATGGCTTACCCTATATACTAACTAATCTGCTAAACTATAAAACTATAAAATATAGTTTTCATGTAACTCTGAGTAACTGTTGAAGAACTGTTAATAAACAGTAATGGATTTCTTTGCAAACAGACATCTATTCACCTTTTGTGGCTTTCCCAAGTCTATCAATGGATATAAGCAATCCTTGCTCCACCCTAGGTTCTCTTCTTAAGAAAAAAATAAAAATAAAAATAAAGCTGCCTACTCTGCAGTTGTCATCTTTGTGTGTGCATGCGCGCGTGCGCACACATACACACAGACTTCTTCCTGCAAAGCTACCAACCTATTCACACCCAAAGGTCAGAGCTATTTAAATGATTTAAAATAATATTCTGTAAATGGGCCCCTTTTCACCAGAGGTAGTGGATCTGTAGATAGCATATGCTGAGATCAAAGGTCATCATGTCACTGTCATTCAGGGAGGAAGAGATTCTCTCTCACCCTTTTTTTCCCCCAACAAATGAAGTATGACATCTAAGGAACAGAGTGTTGTTTGTTCCACTGCCAGGATATGCATAATGGAAACATTAGCTCTGAGATCTTTTTTTAATCTGTCAACCTAATGGCTCAGTTCCTTAATGTGTTAGAGGGCTTTAAACTGTATCTCAGCCTGGGTCATATAAAGCAGCCCACAGTTTGCAGCTTGACTAGATCATGGTGACATAATATAACCTCAGCACAACGTGGCTTATTATTAAATATCAACTTGTCTGTTTATTCCCATGAACTTAGACAAAGGCTTCAGTTTTTTCCAAAGATTACATGGGGGTTTGAGTTATTTAAAAATAAGCATCCACTGCATCTCTGCTCCCTCCTGTCCCCACATTTCCTCTCTTTAGAAAAAGAACTCACATATAGTCCAAAGCTGCAGTGGGAACTCCTAAGTGTTTTTACACCAGACTGCCTTTAATCGCATAGACTGCTAGTTTACACTGAACATTATTGCAGCTTCTCTTAGACTGGACTGAAATTCCCCATGTATCACTTCCTCTTGCCCTTCATTGCATATTTTTTCCACAGTTACCTGTTAACTTCAATCTCACCTTCTTCTCCACCACCTTCCAGCCCTACCTTTCTTATGTCCATGCTGGTGAGATCCAATGTGCTGTCCTCCCTGTATGTATCAGCTACCTGCATTGAGGTACACATCCTGGACTGCACGGAAGAAACTGGTGCTACCTTGGCCTGAAATGTGCTATTTGTCATGATACCTTTCATGGAAAACAGTCACAAAGCCTCTCTGGAGATTGTGGGTGAATGTATGGGCTGATGTACGCATACTAACAAATAGGCATCTTCCATATGCATGTCTCTTTTCATACTGAATCATCCCCAAAACTTGTGGTATCAGTTTTCCCCTACCAGAGGTTGCTCAGAGCAGGAAATGGAGGGTGAGTAGGGGAAACTGCATTACAAAATTCAGACATGCAAAATATTCAAGGGCAGATACATTCCACTTAACACTGAAATAAGTTTGCAATTAAGTGTTAAGCAAAGAAGGTCTCTCACACGTCCCCTGACCCACCAGCTCCTTGGGCTTCAACTAACCCACCATTGCTTCCAGACAGTGGTCTACTACTTTTCCAGCTTATCTGTTTTCATGTAAAAGGGAGAGATAGAACTGTTCATCCTTGATATTGCATCTGAGCACGTGGAGTGACAACTACCAGGTTTATATAGGTATCAAAGAGCATGGGATGCAGAATGGAAGACTATGGGCCCAGAGTTTGAGCAGTAGTCTTCTAATGGTACTTTTTTTTCATAGTGATCCTGCATATAAGTTCAAAGTCCTCTCAACACAATTCACTCTCCCCCCAAATAATACCGAACTTTCCCAGAAGTATACTGTTGTCAGCAGTATCAAAAGCTGCTGAGAGATCAAGAAGAATCAAAAGGTTAGCCCTCTCTTTTCCCTATGCCAATAAACATCACTAACCAGAGTTCATTCAGTAATACATTGAGCCCTAAAGTGACCCTGAAATAATTCAAGAGTGTTCCATAGTTCCAGGTCTGCTGCAATAACAAACCTACTTCTTCTAAATGACAACCAAATAGTCATAATGAACAGAATGCAGAGCAGCACTTCATTGGTTGATTCCAAAATCTGGGGAGGAGCAAACCATATGGGTGAAAATACTACCTGAAACGATCTGAACCAAGAGCATTTAGTGTTTTCAAGATTGAAACAAATCCCATGATTTGGAAAAATACTGGTAACTAATTAGGTTTGAAAACTGACCAAAAAAATGTTCCTGCCAGTAACAGAGCAGCCTTATTTTGTAACAACTGAACTTCCCAAACATTTTTCAAGTGTTGTTCTACAAAGATTTCATCATGCCAATCTAATCTGGAATTTAGGATTGCCATAAATTAGAAACAACTTGAAGACACAATAACAAGAAGCTTGTTTTGGATAGGGCTATTTTTTTTTTAAAAAAAAAAAATCCTTTAACTAAAATTAGTTTTGATAACTGTTCCCTATCTCACACTGCTGCAACAAGGGCAGTTCTAGGGAATGATGTTGAGGAGTCAATATAGTATCCTTGACTACTAGATAGTATTCCTGGGTCCTGTGTTCATGATCTAGAGGAGAGAAGGGTACCTACACTTGCATTTGAATAAGAGTGGGGGGGAGTAGACACAAGAGACTATATGCTGTCTTTTAATGTAACAATCCTGAGTGTGACCTGGATGATGGTAGTCAAGCCTTTGGCTTCTGGCAGCCTGCATATCTGGCAGAACAACTGAAACAGGGAGGGGAAAAATCTCCAGGCCATGAGTGCCACTGGTGCATCCAAGAGCATGCCCTTCTAGAAGTGTGATCCCTTCTTACACATATTTTGTTGTTGTTAAAGTGTTTGTAAGAATTAACTGCTTGAGATAATAAAAAACACTTTGCTCCTAATAGATTTGAACATGTAACTATAGAAAATGGTACCAGAAGACCACCAGAACTATAAGTAATAATTTAAAAGAAACTTGAGCCAGTGGCATGATCTCACATCATTTCCAGAAAGCAAACAAAAGCACTACATATTTCTTTATTAAATAGCATGTGTGGTAGTCAGGAGTGGTGGACGAAATCTGCAGTAGAATCCACACAGATTTTCCTTGTTTGAAGGGGCAGCATCCTCACAATGGCAAACTGTGTTGTATCAACAACATCTGAAGCTGGGTGGGAAGAATCACCTTCCCTCAAAGTTTACAGCGATATTTGTGTATCTGCCTGTGGAAAAGGCTGTGTTACTTTTGAAAGTGGCAGACGATGATGAAAGAGATGCAAATGGAAAAAGAAAGGGAAGAGCACATTTTTGTATACACAAATAAATGTAAGTGGCTTTTTATTAGCATGCCTTGTAGAAAATATATGTATTATATTGCATATTATTCCTCACCCAAAATCTACTAGCATGAAGGGGGCAAAAAAATCTTCAAAAATGTTTTGTAGATGATGGAGAGGGTGAGAGAACCTGACCTGCAGAAACACTTACGGTGGGGATTATGTTTGATTCATAAGTCACTGGCTGTAACCTAACTATCTCAGGGTTCTGAGTGATACACACCCTTTTTTTTGAAACAGATACACTTTAGTATGCATGCAAGCCTGCATGCATATATTTATTTATGGGGATAATTGCCCCTTCCTCCTCTTGTATCCCAGCTCTGGAAGGTCTATCATGCTGGCATATTACAATGTAGTGTTCAAGTGAGACAGATCTTGCAGTGCATGCGAGCAATTGCAAGATTGTTACTTACCCGGTATAATTAGAACATCCATTCCGCAGAGGGAAAACATTTAAAAGATAAAGAGTGTATTTAAAAATGAATCTTCCCAATGTAATTTTTTCATAATTATAGTTTTAACAGCTTATGGTGATGGTGGAAGCGGCTACTTAAGAAAAATTAGGAGCCTCATTTGGGAGAAGATGATGCCTCAAGAGACCTCATGTTGTCATTCTTCAAGACCCTGAACGGGGAGCTTGTTCTGAACAGAGTGCACTGCTCTTGATGCATTGGGAGTATACTTGGCTTATTATGACCAGTGCTGGGTATTTTAATTAAAAATGCCACCGATGTCATTAAATGTAGGGGTCTCATTCTCTTTTCACATTTTCTGAGGATGCAACCAAAAGAACAAATTGCAGATGCACACAGCAGGGTGAGTTGAGAGAGCTGGAGACAGAAGCAGTTGGTTTTCTAAATCCATACACAATGTATCTGATCATCAAATGCTCTTACTGTAGCACACAGCCCCCTATAATTTTCACAGTTTTCTGCAGCTGCTAAGGGTGTGTGCGGAGAGGTTGTGCGCGTATGCAGTGTGTACGTATGTGAGAAGAAGGGGCAAATCATTGTCACCTCATTTAAATTATAAGGGAGCCTATTGTTTTACAAATAACCTTCATGATAAAAAAAAAGTCTCATGGCACCGTTTTCAACTGTGCTTTTATCAGGGCCCTCTGAGGAGAAGTGTGTATACAATCCACCCAGCGATCGAATCACAGCTGTGTGCCTTGGTAGGGACTCTCAGTGGAGACAACACTTCGTTAATTTAAACAATTGTAGGCTGCAGGAGTTCAAAAAAAATTTCAGCTGACTTTAACTGTCACTAGCCCAAGCACCTTTATCCCCAGGCGAGCAGGAGCAGCTGGATTTCATTTCTTGCTGCCAGACTGTCCAACATCTTTGCTGAACATCCCAGGAACTGAGCGCCTTTACTTTAAGGATTTTATTCAAGGTGACAGCTCCTCACACTTTAGCGTTCAGATCACCTCAAGTAGCTGAGATCTCAGTGAAAATGAGAGCACTTCTGCGGGAAACTCCAAATTTAGACTGACTGAGGTTATCCTTAGGCCTCTAGGACCCAACCTCCATGACAGAACAGGCCTGCCAGGAACTTTAAAACTACAGTAGAGTTTGTAATGATGTCTGGGGAGAAATCTTCTGCAGGAACCATGGAGAATACTATAAGTGATAGGAAAGGATGTCAGGTTTCGTTAAGGCTGGAGACAGTGTTGGAATATACGTGGCATAATATGGCACCGGTATCTCTGTCAGCATCTCTGTTTTCTGTCACTGCACACAATTCCAGGCCTGTCTGTAGCCCTGACAGTGTCTTTTCAGATCAGGTTATTGCCAGCCCAAAGACTCGCTCAGCACATTGCCAGATAGCCCCCTTTGTTTGAAGCCTGCCCTTTTGTCATTAATGCACTTGATGTCTGTTTAAAATCTGATGGTGAATGCAGTATCTGTTTTGCTGTCAAGAGATCATTGACAATATTAATACCTCATGTCCTTGCCTCATTTTCTAAGCGCTGACACCTAGCTGCAGTCTCCGGCATTCATCAAAGAGAACTCTCTCACCAGGATTTCCATAAACAGCCTCAGTCCCAATTGCAGAGAAACATGGCAGCCCCTCGCATAGGATTTTTATCAGCTCTGTCTGCCAGAGGAGCCCAAGGAATGCTATTAATACAAAAAACAAAACAAAAGCAATTAATGATAATAAAACATACACATTATGGTCTTTAAGTCCACAAATCTATTCATCCTTATGAAAAAGGATAATAATACAGTTTACGGAGAAAGTTTTCTCTGTGTGCCAGTTTCTGGACAATGGTGTAGAGATGGATGAATCAGTCTCTTTGGAATCTGTAGCACTGAAATATCTGCCCATCTACGCATATATATCATCCATAAAAACAAATCTGCATAAAAATTGACATTTAAATGGTACTGCAATGCGTTGTCTCTCAAAATACATATTTCTAAATGGCTTTTCTATTTAAAAAGTGCACACATTTTTTAACATAATGGTTTAGCTGTAGACTTAGGCATCCTTGGAGTAGACCCACTGAAACCAGTGGGATTATGTTAGTCTAGACTAATGAGTTGATGTCGGTGGGATTGCTCTAATTTTAACTGAGACTGGGTCCAATCCATATTCTTTCAAAATACATTCTAAAGCATATTTTGAGTGTAATTTTACACATCTGTTCAAAAGAAGACCTCACTACATTTGATATGTTTGCTGATCCACAGACTGTACCAGAACATTGGGGAAATGCCCAAGAATTTTATTTGGCTCTTATATCCAATGAACTCTGTGGATCTCTATCTTCTGGCCAATATACAATTTGGAGGGCAGTATCCTCTAATTTTTCCATTTCTACAAACTTGTGATAAAGGTCTTTGTTGAAAAAAGATAACATAATATTTATAAATTATAGCACTAAAGTTCCATGGGAGGGATCTTTCTTGGTTACTGCTCCCAAACTGTGGAACCCCTTCCCATGGGAAGCCAGCTTGGCCCCCTCTCTAATCTCAGGCAGCTTCTGTGTGTTAATTGTCTGTTATAGGTGGTGTTTTGATTGGGGTGTATTGTATTTGTTTTTGCATTTTTCTGATCATCATTATTATATTCTAACTGCCTTTTAAAACTGGTTTAAATTAATGCCTCAGATATGTTTGTTTGTTTAATTGGTTATAACACTAAAATATTTAGAGATGTATGTTTTCTG
This sequence comes from Ctenosaura bakeri, assembly GCA_948474755.1. Lineage (NCBI taxonomy): Eukaryota > Metazoa > Chordata > Lepidosauria > Squamata > Iguanidae > Ctenosaura > Ctenosaura bakeri. Next base: position 330,531 of record CAOLHI010000788.1, read on the forward strand.
AAGAAATACATTTAAACAGATGCAGGTAAATAGAATTTTTATGTAGATTTTTTTAAAAAAAACTCTAATGCAGAAATATGGTGGAATGGATTTATGAATTAACAAATTGGACTATAAACAGAATTATCAGCCCATCTCTACTCTAGCTAATTATAGGTGCCAATGTGTAAACTAATGTGTAAATCTAACCGTAGGACTTGGGCTGTTACTTGAATTTTAAGGTGTACTTGGAAGTTCTTACTTGTAGGGAGCATAGAAGGAATTTCAAGGAAAAGAAAAATATGTCCGGCATAAAAGTCTACACATGATTGTAAATCTGAGTTGCATGTATATATGCATACATGTATAAAATCCTGTATGTGTGTGTGTTTAGGCCTGAGAAATATAGTCAAATGAGCTGGAAATGTGCATGTATTCCTTATATTTTTCATGTTACATCTTATTCAAGTATTATTGCCTTTCATGGATGTCCACCAGGATAGGTACACTAATGGGCTTGGTAATGTTATTGAAAAAGCCAATGCATTAGCTTTACATTTTTAAAAGCCAGAAAGGATGTTCTTTACACATTACTTGTTACTCATGAATACTGAGTAGTGTTACATATTTCTACCATGTTACTAGCATCTTATTTTTAACATTACTTAAAAAAAACCCCACAGTAAATGGTCTGAAATCGTTCCCCCTATGACTCCAATAACATTCTGTTGGAGGACCAACAGATCTAACAGCGTTATAAGTCATTGTGTCATTTTTTTTAAAAAAAAAACAGGCTGTTGCCCCAAGTTACTCAAAAGTAACAACATGTCCCCTAATAGTTGTTACACATACTGACATAAGCTTCTATGGAACTGAATTCTCAGACATAACCTTCTATTGCTCTGATCTCTGCAGTGTGTTACTATTTAACACATCATACTAAATGCTGACTTTTTTATTTCCCTTTTGTTGCAGGTGTTTTAGGGAAATGCCGGTATGTCTATTATGGGAAGCACTCTGAAGGCAACCGATTTATACGTGATGACCAGCTCTGAGGGAAACTGTGCATCTGCAAAACGCTCCATGTAAGGACATGCAACACACACACACACACACACAGAGCCTCCACATCTTTTAAAGGAAAAGGAAAAGAAAAAAAAAAAGGATGCATAAACCAAAGTCCTCCAGTACCTTCTGCTGACTTTGCCAGACCTGTCAAAATCATCCTTCTGCTTTAGCCTGAGTAGTCACATAGAGATTGACATGATTGCCTCTAAGCAGGTCCCATCCACCAGTGTGACAGACAGCTGCAGCCAAGCACCAGGCCTGACAGGAGGAACACCATGATGGATTGCCTGGCCCAACTGCTGTTCGCAGAAGAGCAAAGGTCACACCTGGGGCCTCAGTGAGCATGCTCAGCTGCTTTTAAAAGAAGCCACCTTCTTTATCTGCAGCTTGCCTGTTGAGCGAGAGATCTGTATCTTCATCAAAAATGGCTGCAGTCTGAGAATGTCAAGAAGCACCAGCTCTTTATCTGTCTCTGTTTTTTTAATCTGATTCTATTTCCCTCAGGTATTAAATGCTTAATGTGAACACACAAAATAGATGTATCACATGCAGAGCAACATGGTTTACTTGTTTATGGAGAAAAAAAATAAAAGTTTCAGAAATATTGTTTAAATGTAAGTGCTGAGACAGGGGGTGTTACATAATAACATTCAGGATTGTTTGCATTTCTTTCTAACTTATCAGCCAGGATAGAAAGTAATAGTAGCAGCAGCAGTAGTAGAAGACGTTTTTTGGTGTGGTTTTTTTTTTTTTTCCCCTTTTTGGCTGAGATTAGGTTTAGAAACAACTGCAAAACATGGATGGAAGATAGGAACTAGAAGAGAGCTGCTGAGATAAATTAATTTTGGGAAAAGCTTTAACTGCTCTCCCTATCAGAGAATACATACATTTGTTTGTAGGTCCTTAAGTGGCATTTGTAACTAGCTATTCATCAGTATCCAAAGGAAGCAAACCCTGTCTCTTGTTTTGCTTAAAAATAGTATAACTAAAACCAGCCCATTTTTAAAGCCATTTTAGGAAAGTTTTGTTTGGATTTTAATCTTTGCACAGGACTAGCTTCTTAAAAATTAGCTTGTGCCAGTGATGAAAAGTCATTACCTCTTAGGGGCACATGAGAGATTATGTGAAATGAATTAGTGGTTTCAGGACAAAATGGAGCCATTACAACCATCAATGTGCCTCCACTAAAAGCGTAAACCCAGGTCTCCTGCTCTTTTTTCCCCTTGTAATATAATACAAATTCCCTTGGTTCATAACACAAAATGTAGCATTTCATATAGTACTCTGAATTTCCTTGCTCCACCTCTGTCCCATTGGTTGCTATTTGCAAGGAAACACAATGGACTTTATGTAGGGAGAAGAGGTTATGTTGAACTGCTGTTTTTAGTGGCATTCTTCAGTAACATCTATAGTTCTGATCTCAGTTCACATTCTGTATTGGAGTGTGGCTCACAACATGAAAAAGCAAATTCTGTGAGGTGAATGCACTTTATCCACCAGTATCTTTAATAGTATATTTAAAAACTGCATTTGCAATAACCCAAATAGGTCCTTAGTATGTTTATTGCATTTTCAGTAGTTGCTTATATCACATAGAGTATCTAACTTATCCATATAAGTTTGTATCTATTAAAAAAATATGTACCAGTTTCCAAAGATCCATATGGCACTGGTTATGATGAAAAAGGCAGCCCATCTTAAAACTGAGAGTCACTATAAGTTTTTTAAAAAGCTACTAGTTTGGATGCAGACACATAAACCTGTAGGTACATTCTAAGACTTATCAAGATTTTTGAACCAATCTTGCACTGTTTTATATTAGTATTTTCATGTGTAGAAATGACCGCCCATATAGAAGTGTGTCTACAGAAGAATTCTACATCATGCATTAGTTTGATTGGAATTGTCTTGCAGTGGATCAAAAAGTGACGAAGAAATCCAGTTTAAGGAAATATTAATTGGTTAAGTAAACTCAGCTTTGATTCAGATGGTGTAAACTAGAGGGCCAGGAAATTGTTACAATGGTGTTGTTTGCTGGAATAAGCTATAACTTGTAAGCTATAAGCTATGTTCATTTATATTTGATGGGCTGCTTGGAAGTGTCAGCATATGTTTTGACCATGGCAGTGGAGTTCGAAGCAGAGGTGCTTAGAATAACCTTGTGTCACATTCAGTCTGGTTTGGCATCTCTTCTTGAGCACATCAAGGGCTTTTTAACCCTGCCTCAAACAATCAAAATGCACTTGCAAACTGACCACATGAGTTTTGCATTTTTCATCCATTTTCCCCCAATGGTATACTTTTTTAAATGTCAAAACCATATGTATCACCATCAGGAGCGGTTTGCCCCACTTGAGAGGCAAAGCTATTTTGGGCATGAATTGTGGCCATGCTTCAATATTATTCTCAGCATGATTTATTTTGAGGTTTGGATTTTGCAGTGCTACATATAGCAAGTTTAATTACCATCCAGCTCTTCAGCTAGAAGAGCTACCACATGTACATTTTGGCTACAGCAGATTGGAAATCATTATCTTTCTATGGTTTCCCAGCTAAGGAACAATACCATAACATGTAATGTTAGGGATGTAAATTTTCACTTATTTCATTTTTATACAAAAGGATTAAAAAAACTCATATGTTAACATTGCTAAACAGGATAGTTAGAATTTATATACATTATTTGTTTTTTTTTTCATTTCAAGATTTTTTTGTGAAAATTGGATTTGTGGGAAAGAACACAATAATACCCTTCTTCTATAAAATACCAAATGCAAAAAAGTCCCTGAATGTGCAGAGTTTGACTGTTTTTCAACCAGACATCTTGATGAGTCAAAGATAAGAAAAATTGATGGTATTGTTTACATTATTCACAGCGTAACAAACATGGTACTTCCTGCTCCATGCACTTCCTTCCCTCCAAACCACCAAAAGAACAGTAAAATAAAAATGACTGAATCTGATTGCAAATGCTTAAGAACCTGGGTGTACGTATAGTGGACCTTCCACATTCATGTAACTTTAGGGCTCAGAACCTTTGTGAAAGTGAGAAAAATGCAAATAACTCCCCCACACAATCCCACTCCCATTCCCCTTCAGAGTTCCCCACTCCCATTTCCTTGGCCCTGGCCCCAGTGCTCCCAGGTGGAAGGGGAAATGAAAAGGTAAAGGGCTTACCAGAACTTTACTCTCAGATGGAGAAAAGCAAAGTTCTGAATTCTGGAGTTCTAGTTGCTTCCAGCTGCCGTCTTGAGAAAGGAGATTCCTCCCAGAGGGGAAGGGTAGGAGCAGAGGGAGCACTTGACCAATTAGTGGTTGTTACATAGCAGAATGTTTAGCCACATGGCAGAGAGGACATACCTCCAGCAGCAGGGCAGGGGCTTTGCTCACCCAAAAGAAAAAAAAAGTCCATTTTAAACACAAGCCTCACAAGCCTAGGGTGAGGAATGCAAGGGAATGGGAGGAGGAGAATGGGGAGAGAAGCAAGGACATGCCTTGTGATTAACCAAATTTGTGAAGGTCAAACCTGTGAATGTGGTGGGAGGACTGTATATGTATATAAATTAGGGATGGGCCGACCAAATCCTTGAATCCTTGCCAAGGATTCGAGATTCGCAAATCCGAATCCCTGTGTCAAAGTAGGCAAATCGAATCTTTTGAATCCACCACCCAAATAGTTTGTTGGATAGTGGGACGCCTGAAAACCTGGGCAACCAGACAGGGGGAGATGGCAAGTAGGTGAGTTTTTCCCTTGGAGTAATAATGGCCTTTGTTAACAATTTCAGAGATTACATCTGGGGTTGTATTCTGAGATATTTAAATTGAACATTTAATACTGAAGTTCAGCACTTGACTGGAAGGTACAGGCTTGAGATTTCAAGGACAGCTGAGAGATTCCTTTGCCTAGCTCCCTTGCAAAGCTCTGTCATACACAATTCTGGGTTTTGTAGTTTTACAAGGTGTCACAGCCTTCTCTGCCAAAGTGTGCTGATGCACCATCAAACTACAAACTCCAGGATGCCATAAGGAGCTATGCAAAGAAAATCCGGTTTTCACCTGGCTTATCTCTGTAATTGTAGTATGTGGCCCTGTTTACACAGGGAGGAAAATGTGGGATTAATCCACATTTTCCTGCCTTTGTACAAAGGGCCTTCATGTCATTTTCAGTTTGGGGAGATTCTGAGGCAAAACTATGACAATTGTCCTGGCCACATTTCTTCAGACGGAGGTTTGCCTTTGCACAGGCTTTTGCTAAGGCTGAAAGAGTGTGTCTTGCCCAAGACTATCCTTCTTTCCCTTGCTTTTAAAACCCCTTTTTAAAAAAAAAGGTTTCAAAAGACCTGAGATTCATGAGGTTCGTGGATTGGAAAATTCTGGATTCATCCCATCCCTAATATATATATATAAACCTACACTAAGTTCCTGTCCTTGTGATGTGCAGGGGTTTAAAAAAAGAGAGAGAGAGAGAATACATAGCACCCCCTGAAAAGAGAAGGTTCATTATTTGAAACAAAAGATATGTGAAGAAAGAGGATTCTATAGTGCAAATATTTTCTTTTCATCAGGTGAAAATACAACTTTTACAAGCTATATTTTCAAAGATATATACTGTGCTGCTCTCCGCTGTATGTGTACAATTCTGCAGGGATCACCACATAAAATCTCACATGCAGGCAAAGATGGGCCATAGGTCCAGCAAAAAGTGAAAGATGGGTGAGAGAATAAGGGGCAAAGGTGAATTATAGGAGATGGTATGGCAGTCCTATGTCTGCTACTTGATTTGGCATAAATCAAGGGCCAGTGTAGGTCAATGTGGAAGATGAGTGGGATTCTCTTTTCTAAGGCTAGTGATCAGAATTACTCTTGCTGTTTTCAGAAAGTGTGGATGTCTTTCTTTTTTGCTTGGAGCCACTGACATTAAAGCCATTTCTGCACGAGCCTGTTCATAGCGCGATGATTCCACTTTCAACATCCTCTGGAATCCTGGGGTTTGCAGTTTCAGGAGGGGCCGGCTGGCCCCTCCCAAAACTGCAAACCCCAGGATTCCAGAGGATGTTGAAAGTGGAATCATCACGCTATAACAGGCTTGTGCGGAAATGGCCTAAGTGGAGAGTCATGTTACTAACTTCCAGATCGAACTCAGACTCTGAAGTCATGCACATGCTTGCATGCAAAGGTTCTTCTGTAATATTTCATCCACTGAAGGAAACTGAATTTCAGAATTGGAGAATTTGCCTTGTTAATTTTATAATCTCCCAACTACATTTAACTTCTGAACAGATTTCTTATCTACTTGTCTTCTATTATATGCAGATATTGGTGGTAGTTGAGATAACCTTGGATCATAGGCTGAGATCTACTTAAGTCCAGTGATTCTGTTTATTTTCTAAGTGACTTCACTACCAGTTTTCTGGCACCAGTGTTTTGATGAACACAGTTCAAATGCTTATGTGACTTATTTTATTGAGAACAGTTGTCTCTTTGAGGGAATATTCTCTGTAAAAGTTGTCCAGTGAAGTCCAGTTTAAAGATAAAAGAACCATACTTATCATGGAAGAATAGGGTTTGCCCATCATTTGACACCTGGACAGCAGATTTTACGGGCACATAAGTTGCTTGGTTCCAGTTTTTCATTATGACAAGGTGCATTTAAGTGTGAAAACACAAAGTGCTTCTAACTTTTCATTTCTATATAGAAATTAGCATATATCATGGTCCTGCTTCTTCTTTTTCTTCTTCTTTTCGTATTGAATTTCTCCTTTGAGAGTGATGTGTAATAGCTACACTAATTAGTACCCATATTACTTACAGTTTTACATCTAAGTTTTAAATATAACAGTGTTTTACTGTGGTGTCACTGTACCAGCTCTAAAATGATTCACCAGTATTGAAGTGTGTATGGGTGTATTATGGGCTCATTTTTTAAAACCCACATGAAGCAAATCACTGTAAAGTGAGACTAACAATGTAGAAAAGGCCCCTAGGACCCATAGAAATGAGTTTAGAGGGCCTAGATGCCTCTGAGCAGGCCACACCATCCCAGCCATGATAAGGCATTGCCCAGAACCTCAGAGGACTTACTCTGGGGTTAGGGCCAACATCTAGGAGGATCCAAAGAGCCTCTGAATATCCAGGAAAAAAACAGTGAGGCTTCAAAGCACCAGCACACTCTTGATATCATCAGGAGTACAACAAAGCCTAAAGATGTCCCTTTAATCTGCCCCCTTCTCAACCTGAGCATAGGTATTTATAAAAGCACATTTTGCCTTATTCATTGGGAAAGGTATTGCTTAACGGTTTAATCTGTGCTTTGTGGGACACATACCCTGTTTCATAGATGAAAGCTGGGACTTGTGTGGTCAAGCCACATCAGAGTGTGGTCTAGATGACAAACAGTTGGCCCTCTAAATTCACTAGGGTTAGTGGTACATAAGTAGAAAAACCACAAGTATCAAAATGTGTGTGTGGTGGGAGAGAAGGGGGCCAAGCCACCAAGAGGGAAGTACCTGAGTTGTTGGGGGTTGAAGAGACTTGCAAATAATCTAATCTATGAAAGTCAAATCCACACACGTGGAAGGCTGACTAATCAGGATGAGAGACAAGCTAGGAGAGGCTGCAGCAATTGGTTGTTGCCTGAGCCTACTGACACGGGCAATGTTCCACTCCTCCTTTCCTCTCCCCACTGTGGAATCTATTGTGTGCAAACTACTTTTGTACTTTGAACTCAGTTTGCAACCACTAAAGTAAGCTGACGACTAAGGGGAAAAAGGGAGGAGCAGAGAGGACCTGGAATTTTTTAAAAGCAGTAAAAAAGTAGAATGGCAGAGGATGAACTACAACTATTCCTGCCAGGAGCAGAAAAGCCACAATTATTTACATGTGTTCTTTGCAGGTCCATGATCCTGTAAAAGCAGTATAATGAGATGTACCTATATTGAATATCCTTTCAACCATGGGTGATACCCTCTTTATTGATTCCCATCTAGGGCTGTCATACTCTAGTCCCTCAACTCTGGGCATCCAATTGGTATATTGTGCTAAATATTAAAAATCATGCATGTTTTTAATTTGCATTCTAATTACCCAAATTTACCACATTAATAGTTGCATTTTTCTACCCCTGTTTCTTCGTACATTTTAATATTTTTAATAATAGCAATTCTTATGAGAGAACTAGTGTGATTTTTAAAGTACTGGACCTTAAGCAGAGAGACTCAGGTTCAAATAACTGTTTGTTCATGGAATTTATCATGTGATCTTGAACCTTGGGCCATCGCTACTTTTCAGACTATTTACCTTACAGGGTTGCTGTGTGAATTAATAGCAAGGCAGGAACCATGCAAAGTGGCCAGTGGAAAGAACAACACCAGAAGCAACATTTTGCCGCACAGAGGCACTTCTAATGCAATTCTCATCAATCACTATAGTACTATTGTGGACTACAGCATTGTATGATTATAGATGACATTGTTATCACAGTAGTAGTATTTTTATGGGATGCAAGGAGCCCCAGAGAGTCACTGCTGTCTGATCCACAGGGAAAAATGTAGAAGAAAAGGGCAAATGAAGACACTATACCTCTTTACCCAGCTCTTTGTTTCACTTTGCACCAACTTATCTTGCTCCTTGCACCCTCCTATTGTATCCTTCACCATCTTCCTTCCTTTCCTGTCACTTGCTTCACTCCTGCCTTTACAAACTCCCTGTTCCTTCCTCTGCAGTTGTATCTCTCCTCTTTTCTGGCCTCATCTTGCACCTTCACCCTGAGCCCCCTCCCTTGATTCTCACATTCTGACAATCACATCTTTCATCCTCATGGATTTAGCTTGTGCCACTACTACTTCCTCTATTGCACCTTCCACCACCTTTTGTCTACCTCTCTTGCACTTGGCATTTTTCCACTGTACTTGCCACCCTTCCTTGTCTGCTTGCTCACATTGCATCTTCAACATGCTTCACTTCCTTGCTTCTTGCCCTTTGCCATTTGTACCTCTCCCCTCCCTCCTTCCCAGCTTGCTCCACTTTGCCCCTGTTCCACAGTTTCCCCATTTTCAACCACAGCTGCACCTTGAACCCTACTTTTGTCCCCCCCCCCGCTTCACTTCAGGCTACGGATTGACTGACTCTAAAGAAGCAGCAGTTGCACAAAGTTGCCAGTGCTGCCTTAAACAGAGAGCAAGCAAATAGACAGGTGAAGGCAGTGATCCCACTGCAGCTGCAAGAACATAAAACAAGGTGGAGTGATGTGGTAGCAGAAGTGGGGAGAGGCAAGTTGGGGTGCAAGGCAGCAATAATGGACAAGGCTCTTTGTCTCCTACATTAGGCACTGGGAAAACCCTAACTGCCCTCATGAAATGGAACTTGATTTTCTTCCAGATCCTCTATAAAAATGCATGATATTGCTACATGGAAGAAGCAACGAAAAAGAAGAGACTCCATAGAAGCATGAATACTTATCACTGAACTGCAGCTTCTATCTGCTTTGTTGTAACCCAGCTTTGTTGCAGTCCTTCTCTCTAATGGCTCCACCACTTGCTGTACAGTTTTCCCTCAGACCATTGTAAATCAGACTTCAGCTACACCTTCCTCCATAAGCTAGACTTTTCCCCAGAGTTGTAACATTGACCTAAGGACCTTGAAATTGGAACTGAGAGAGAAATGTCAATCATAGCTGTGAAACTTCACTCTCTGGCTAGATATACTCAAAGCCAGGGAAGGGAAGGCTCATTTCTCACAAGACAGTTGTTCAAACAGGCACTGGGTGGCCTGCCTAGAAACTGTGTCAAACCCAGCCAATGGGGTGGTATGGCAACTCTGTTCCCATTCATTTTGGTAGATACTTAAATGTGGCAGAATAGGGAGGATTCACCCCAACTCACCCCAACAGCCTAGTCAGCACAGGGTCCTCTAGGATGACACTAGAGCCTCCAGGCCTTGTTGAATCATAACTGATTTGAAAGATAAATTGACCTTGGGCATAGGCTTAATTAATCCATTTTAATGGGCCAGTTACCAATCAGTGGAACCTACCCATCATTTGTGTCATGCATTTGATATTTATGTTTTCACCTCTGCCACTGAGTTTATCAGTTTGTTTTCATTTTTGAGAGAGAGGGAGAGATGTTTATTGTTGCTTTACAGTAAGCTAGGATAGCCGTAAATGTAGGTGATTAAAATGGATTAAATAAAAATTGTCTAAATGTCAGCAGCTGCCTCAAAATTACATGAATTTCTTTCTACTTCTTTAAATTGTAAAATACCTAAACAACTGGATTAGTACTGTTCTAGTGATGAGGTAGCAAAATAAAATGTGCAGACAGTATGAAGCTTGTCTAAAAAGAAACATGGCCTCACACCCTGATAGAATGATGCAGACCAATTACAGAATTAAGGTTTTCTGACTTTGCGATTTGGCTCTTTACATTTTTTTTTTTTTAAACCACCATTTCCACTTGGAAAAAATGATTCCCTCTTTCCCTCTGGTTTTCCTTTGTGTACTTAGCACATTCTTGTGATGAAGGGTGAGGGGAATATTTCTGACATTTATATGGTTTGTGAATGAGTGGCAGTGTTTATAGCCTTTGCTTCCCTGTGAAACTGTCATTTCCTCTTCCAGATTCAGTTGGACCAAGAGTTATTCTTAGATTGTGTTCTCAGGACCTCTGCATAAGCAATTATGCCTCGTCTCTTGGGGAAGGCTAATAGTGTAACTATAGCAGTCTGTTTGTACCATTCAGAACTATGCTTTTGGGCCATTCAGTTATTAACAAAATTAAAATAATTAAATAATTCACTCTAAGGACTTTAAAAAATTTTTTAGATTCCACCACACCCATTCTTAGACATCATATTCTGAGCAGTTTCTATAGATAAGCAGTTTTTAAAATACATGGGTGCTACCCTAAGTATGGAAGGGGATATGTCACTTTTGCATGCTCCAGTATAGTTGCTATATTTTGAATTCCCTGTAAGTATATAACTAGACAGGAAAGGAGAGGGCAAGAACCTTGCTCTTCAGTATATTAGCTTTCTGCCTGCAGGGATATGTTTAAATGGGGGAAGTATTTGAAAATATACCACCTATTTGAAGTAGTGCAGTGCTTTCTACCACAATAAAAGTCTGCAAACTCATCCTGCACCATGGTTAGACCAGGGCTGATTCACAGAATGTTAAGGGCTGAATCAGGTGAAGATTGGTATGGGATGTGAGGAATGGAAGGAAAACTGTTAATGGCAAATGAGGGAGTTGCAAACAAGAAGATGAAAGCAGAAAAGCCAAGATAGTGGAACAATGAAGAAATCTGGCATAGTCACAATACTGCTGCAATTTCAGCTAAAGTGAAATGAAGCATTAGAAGGATCAGATGAATTTTTAAGGAAACAAACAAACATATAAAAAAAATTTCTTAACACAATTACCTAGCAAAGCTGAGTTTCAGGATTCCACTATATGTCCTATTTTAAACAAGACAGTCCTCTTTGTGAAGGTGTTTATTTGATGAGCCATCCAGTCCAGATTTGGCTTGAAGAACTGCAAGAAGGGAGAGAAAGGCCTTAAACTTGCTTATCAACAGTTAAGACCTCAATAAAACACTGAATAGGAACAGAAGTCAATGGAGAAGACATTCTCCATTGTGGTAAGATTTAGTACATTTGTATTTAATTTCAGCATATATCTATGCATATGCAAACTTTATGCAGCCCTGTGCATCTTCTATCTTCTTTTCTGGTAATTTTTATCAAGTATTCCAGTATAAAAGTAGTTGTTACCAGGTATTCCAATATATAAAGGGAGGGAGAGAGGTGAATCCTGTTGGTAAATCTTGAGTAGACCTGTTGACACAATTGTAAAATGGTAAGCCAATGTGTAGATAAATTCAACCAACTGAATGGGTATACTCAGTTGAATCTAATAACAGGATTTAGGCTATTTCTTTTAGCTGCCACCTTCCTAGAGCAAGGCCCCAAGTGTTTTTCCTTTGCCTCAAATCAAAAGGTGCAATAGCCTGTTGATCATTTTCACTGGATTTTTTTTTTTTTTGCATTGTCTTAATTCTATGTATGTAGCCAGGGGCAATTGGCACACCATAACAATAACCACCCATCAAAGAAAATTGAGGAACCAGCCTTTTGCATATAAAGCATATCTCTCCATGTAGTTCTTTATGGTGGCTGGCCCTGACTTTGATCTCATTGCCTAGTCTTCTTTCTTCTGAAACATACTGCATGTCTCAGCTACACTAAGTGTCAGCTCCTTGGCAGGGCACAGACTTATTTAGCTTAGGGAGATTGCCAAGGAATATGAGCCTGAGTGGTTGCAAACTATAAAGCAGTGGGATTCAGATTGCCATGAAGGCACCTATTGTACTGCTGTGAAGTCATTCTGACTGCTGCAGCATTTATGGCAATTTTACAAAAGGATGGTCAGTTATACTCTGTGACTTTTAGGGTTATTAACTCTTGGCACACTTTAAGAACTGAAATTAAACTCCAAGACGCTGAGGCAAGCAGCTCACCCACCATACTTGTAAGCAGAATAAAATCTGCTTCTGACAAAAACAGGCCACAAAAAGCCCTCAAGGCAATATCTCTTAACTTTGCTTAGAGACACTGTCATCTTCATGAGAGGCCTTCCAATGCCCTATACAATTCCAAGTGAATCAGAAGAATTATGTTGTGTTGAATTCCTTCCTGATACTTTGTTGTTGACTTAGCTGGACATTCTGTCACTGATCCATGCTCTGAATTAACAACTTGTGCTATTGGCCTGTAGGCATTGAGGCTAAGAGGTATTCTTCAAGGCTTGGTTTAAACATGGCATCATCCATTTCAGGGACGAGAGAAGGCACTTATCCATGTGTAGTTTCACATCCTCAGGTTATTGATACCTCATGCAGCATTAGTATGCCAAAGATCCATAAACCAAGAATATGGCACATGCTAGTTTATTAGTCTTGTGGATTTTGTTGAGCCATTTTGTGCCTGGATATTGTCAACTTGGTCATAAATTTTGTAAGTATTTGCTTGTAAGACAAGAAAATTGAAAACAGCACAAGTATGTCCAAAATTAGATACCGTAGGTAGATACCGTCTTCCACATTCAGTACATCAAGAAAGAGGAGCCACTTGAAAAAGTGTCCCAAAAATGCTCTTTACCCCCAAAACTAAGGGAGCAAGCTGGAGTCTAGTTCCTGTGTTCTGCTCATATAAAGGTCCTCTATGGAAGCAGTTTCACTTTTACCAGGATCCTGCTATAATGGTGAAGGCATATGAAGTTAACTTTTTTAACACTGAAGTTAACTGTTAGAAGAGGAAGGTTGCCAGCTCCAAGCAGTCTGTTTCTCCCTTGCCTGTCTTCTAGGGATAACTTGGAACCTGCATAGTCTAGTGCCAAGGGACAGACAATTGTCCCGCCTTCCCAGACTGTCTAGACTCCAAGTCCATCCCTGGGAGGCAAGCATTACAAGAACACATTTGTTGGAACAGACAAGTTCTTCTTGAGCACTAAGGGAAGAAGGTCATGCCTCTTTCCCTCAGTGTTGAAGAGAACCTGGGATGTGCCTGCATACATCCCTGTAGCCAGTCAGTGGCTGTGGAAGATAGAACTGTGCTGGGAATCCAGCCCCCACTGCTATTTCACACTGAGGAGGAAGCCATGCAAAAAGAGGTATGAGATTTCTTCTTCAAAAAGGTATGGAAAAGTATAAATGTAAGAGTAACCCAATGCGTATGTCACCAACAGTATCTTGCCCATTATCTCCAAATTATTCAAGAGGAGACTGTAGCAGAGGCAGAGTGGGTTCACAGAGGGTAGAATGATGTCTGCAATGAGATTTGAGAGGGGGAGTTTCTGATTTGTATCTTATATTCTTAACTGGAGTCAAGGTTGAGGCTTTTTTTAAACAAAACAAAACAAAATGCCCTAGTGTATGTGAATGGGCCCCTGGGTCTTTGGCTTTCTTGACTATGGCCATTTCTGCACTAGACTGTTATAGCACTATTATTCCACTTTCAACATCCTATGGAATCCTGGGGTTTGCTGTTTCGGGAGGGGCTATGGCAGCATAAGCACTCGAATGAGCCACAATGCACATCAGTGCATTATGGAAAACTGAAAATGGAAACGGTGGTTTCCAGACACAATAGCCCAGATCCCATCTGAGAGACATTTTTTTGTTAAGTATCAGTTCCGTAATAGCTTCTGTGAGGATAGGCTAGTTCCAGAACCTGCCCAAGGAGGCTATGGGCTGATAGATCTTAGCTATCTCAATGGGCATGATCTCAGAAATTGATGGGGTAAGCTTAGAACTGACTGGCTAAGTCAAAGATGCCATTTGGAGAATTTTCACATGAGCCTTAAGTTCTCCACATCAGAATGTAACCAGATAAACCTTGATTAAGGAAGTTTTTGATTCTTCTGTCCTGAATGTTAGAAGTGCAATGCAACAATGCTTAGCACTAAAGAACCCAGTATGCCTTACAGTGGGCAGTAATAATAGAGCTAGTCAGTTAGGATGGTGTGAAAGTGTCCATACTTCTTGGCTCTGCTTCTCCTGATCCCCCTGTAATGTAAACTGATACTCTTGGGAATGTTCCTCTGCTCTTTCCCAAGACCCCTCCTCTCTCTTTCTTCTCAGTCCTCTCCGAGAATGCAGTTACTCTAAATAATGCCCAGTAACTTTCCTATCTTAGAATGGAGTTCCTGTAATAAAGCTTTGACCTGGCATGCTTTACAGAGACCTGGCTGGAAGACGATAGTGCCACAACCTGGGTCCAGGCCTTGCCAGCCAGATACTCTGTCAGTGAGCAGGTAAGGGGAAGTGGGCGGGGGGCGGAGTAGCCTTGGTTTACAAAGACAATCTTATGCTGACCAGGATACCTGTCCGGAAAACAGACCACTTCGAGTGTATCTACCCGAGCCTGAAGGCAAGGGATAGTCTAGGAATTCTGTTAGTGTACCGACCACCCCGCTGCCTAACAGACTCCCTGGCCGAGCTGACAGAGCTGGTGTCGGAGTTGGTGTTGGAATCACCCAGACTTTTGGTTCTGGGCGACTTCAATGTCCCATTTGAGACCAGTTTAACAGGTGCAGCTCGGGAGTTCGTGGCATCCATGACAAACATGGGCCTATCCCAATTAGCCTCTGGGCCAACACATTGCGCAGGTCATACCCTTGATGCGGTCTTTAGTACGGAACGGGCACAGCCATGGGTGGAGATAACAAATACTACCACCTTGTCATGGACAGATCATTTCCTGGTCAGAGTTAGACTAATGGTTGCTATCCGCCCCTGCAGGGGTGGTGGACCTATTAGAATGGTCCGCCCTCGAAGGTTAATGGAACCTATTGGATTCCAGAAAGCCCTCGAGGGTCTTATGGTTGGTATCGCCGGTGATCCTGTCGAAGCCCTAGTTAATACCTGGAATTGTGATCTTACCAGGGCTATCGACACGATTGCTCCCAAGCGTCCTTTCCAGCCTGCTGCAAACCGTAATCCTTGGTATACAGTAGAACTTAGGAATATGAAGCAGGCTGGACAACGACTAGAGCGCAATTGGCGGAAATCTCGACTCTTATCTGACAGGACACGCTATAGAGAATTCCTTCATTCCTATGGAGTGGCAATAAATGCAGCGAAGAAGACCTTCTTCTCTGCACGTATTGCGTCTGCGATTTCTCGTCCAGCAGAGCTGTTTAGGGTGGTAAGGGATCTGACTCAGATACCCACTCCCCTGAACTCGTTGTTAGAACCTAACGTAGCTTGCTGTGACGCCTTGAGTAATCATTTCGCAGATAAAATCTCTCAGATAAGAGCCGATTTGGATGCCGGTGTTATAGCAGAGGTCACAAATGGAGCGTCCAGCAACCCCGTGAACAAGATTATACTGGATCAGTTCCAGTCAGTGAGTACCGAGGACGTAGACAAGCTCCTTGGAAAGGTAAGAAGGACAACTTGCCCTCTTGATCCCTGCCCTTCATGGCTGGTCGTCCAGGGAGGAGTTGCAATTAAGACGTACTTAAGACATATTATTAATGCATCCTTCAGGGAGGGCAATTTTCCAACTTGTTTAAAAGAAGCGATTATACGGCCGCTTCTAAAAAAGCCCTCCCTAGATCCCCTGGATATGAATAATTACAGACCAGTCTCCCATCTTCCATTTTTAAGCAAGGTGATCGAGAGGGTTGTTGCCCTTCAGCTCCAAGCTGTCTTGGATGAAACAGATTATCTAGATCCATTTCAAACTGGCTTCAGGGCAGGATATGGAGTTGAGACTGCCATGGTCGCCTTAGTGGATGATCTACGCCTAGGTATCGACAGGGGAAGTGTGACCCTGCTGGTACTCCTGGACCTCTCAGCGGCTTTCGATACCATACACCACGGTATCCTTCTGGAACGCCTGAGAGGGCTGGGGATCAGAGGCACTGCACTTAAGTGGTTCCGGTCCTATCTCTCAGGTAGATACCAGATGGTGATGCTTGGGGACAGCTGCTCCTCGAAAAAGGAGCTTAAATCTGGCGTCCCTCAGGGCGCCGTCCTGTCCCCAATGCTATTTAACATCTACATGAAACCGCTGGGAGAGATCATCAGGAGGCATGGAGCAAGGTGCTATCAGTATGCTGATGACACCCAGATATATCTCTCCATGCCTCGGATAACAGCATCAACTAAGGATGGCATCTCACCTCTAAATGAATGCCTAGAAGCAGTAATGGACTGGATGAGGAAAAACAGACTGAAGCTGAATCCAGATAAGACGGAGGTACTTGCTGTTGGGGGCCCCAGCCCAGGTATAGAGGTTTGCCAACCAGTTCTAGACGGGGTCACACTTCCCCTGAAAGACTGTGTCCGCAGCTTGGGAGTGCTCCTGGACTCGCCGCTTCAGATGACAGCTCAAATTGATGCGGCAGCCAGGAGTGCCTGCTATCAGCTTCGGCTGATACGCCAGCTGCGCCCCTTCCTGGACTTGGAACACCTAAAAACAGTGGTACATGCACTGGTAACTTCACGGCTTGACTTCTGTAATGCACTCTACATAGGGCTACCCATGTGCTTAGTCCGGAAACTTCAATTAATTCAGAATATGGCAGCCAGGTTGGTCACCGGAACATCTAAAAGTGACCACATAACACCAATTCTGAAGTCTTTACACTGGCTGCCTATTCGTTTCCGGGCACAGTACAAGGTGTTGGTTTTTACCTTTAAAGCCCTTCATGGCTTGGGGCCAGCCTACCTGCGGGATCGCCTTCTCCCATACAATCCGCCCCGCACACTAAGGTCCTCTGGGAGGAATTTACTGCAGCCAATCAGAACTAGGTTGGCTGCGGTTACCCAGAGGACCTTTTCTTCTGTCGCTCCCAAGTTATGGAATGGCCTGCCGGAGGAGACCCGGCATATTACCAGTCTTGACTGCTTTAAAAAAGCAGTCAAGACCGTTCTCTTCCGACAGGCCTTCCCAGATTAGTGTTCCACCGCCTCTCATCATTGTCTTCTGTGTTAATCTTGTTTTTAATTTGTTTTAATTAACTAATATGTTTTAGGGGGATAGAAGGGTTGGAGGGTGGGGAGGATAGGGTGCGTTTTAATGTTTTAATGTTTTTATATATTTTTGTAATGCCGCCTCGATCCATTGGGAGAGGCGGGATAGAAATAAATTTTATTATTATTATTATTATTATTGTTTACTTTAGCCATTGGGTTCTTTACTCCTTAATCAGCAGAAATGCTCTGCTGCGTATAGATACTCCCTAACACTGAAGTAATCTTCCTCATCTCACCAAAAGCCTTTAGCTCACTTACACTGAATTAGCTTCTGGGTGTTGTTTGAGCATTGGGCTATGACCCTGGAGACCAGGGTTTGATTCCCCACTCAGCGATGGGAACCCACTGGGTGATCTTGGGTGCATCACACACTCTCAGCTGCAGAAAACCCCATGATAGAGTCATCTTAGGGTCATCGTAAGTCAGAAATAACCTGAATTAGATTTGGCAAGAATGAGTGGTGGGAAAAATAGCTTTATTCATCCAGTTGTTATTTTGTCAAACCTCCACTGTGTTCTCCTAGTGCCTGCTCTTGTGAAGTAAGGCCTGATTGCTTCAGAGAGGGAGCAATTCTTTTGTGACATAAAATAGTATCAGTAGGTTAGCTGGTAAGTGGTGGGAAGCACACATACCTTTGATAAGCTGTACCAACGGAGTTTCCCTGCTTCTCCTTCTATACTCTAGCACAATTATTTTTTTATAACACCCCAGAGGAATAGCCTAGATATAAGGGCATAGCTTGGAACAACACTTCCATTTGCAGATTGCTGTCTTCATGGTACACCAAAAGAAGACAAGCTGTTTCTCCGCACAAAATAAATCCCTTTAACACAGTGGTGTGTTTAAGGACCACTTGAAACTGTAAGCCCAAGTCAGCCATTTATGGAATTAGCACTGATTTCTTTTATACTCACAAGGATATATTTTCTCCATGGAAAATATATCCATTGTCTCTTCAGTTTCTTAGAGCTGAGGTCTAGTCACAGGAAATCTACCATTCACATATAATTACTGGTGGTTCATTAGTTTGCTTCCAAAACATCCATCCATCAGGTCAACGGTCCTGAAATAAGCAGGACAATATAGCTACGGAGGTACATCCACATGAACATTTGCATCTGTATCAATAGATTTCACCCTTGAAGCTTTTCTCTCCTGCTCCATTAATAGCTATGGAAAAGTTTTCCATGGGAGTGTGGAAACTCCTGTAGAGGCAGAATCCAAAGATGGTGGCTGAACTCGGTCTCTCTGCATCATTCTGTGGAGATGGTTAAAAACCTCTGCCCTCTGAATTTGTCTCCAGGGCTCCCCCCCCCAAACATTATTTTTCAAGCTTCAATAGAAATCAATGGAACTAAGACTTCCCATGTGGGACCAAACTCAGAGGGCAGGGGCCCCCATCCATCCCCATGGGTCATCCATATAGATGGCTTGCAGCTCCACTCATGTTTTAGACCCTTGGGGTTCTAGAGAAAGCTGGCAGAAAAGGATAATCAGCACTGCTACTCTGTCAACATGCTCTGGTTATCCTGGCTGGCTAGAAGGAAGAAATTTGGCCAAAGAGACATAATCAGGCCTCTTTGAATGGTGGATTAAACACTGACATTTTTCCCATTGAGTGTTTTCGATAGTTCAGGAAATTGCTTATGGGGGTCCATTTCTTTTTTGGGATAACTTGTTGTTCAGCTATCTATACTTCTCATAGCTGCTTTTATATTTGCTTTAAACTATCATTTCTGATCCCTTGTGGTGATGGCTTTCCCTCTTTTAATGAGCTTTTTTATTGTTCGGGGGTCCTTAAGCAAAATTTGTAAGCCACTTTAAGCATATGTTAATACAGAAAAGTGAGACATAAATTATACAGAAAATTATGTACTTTTGTGCTGCTTTGTTTTTGCAGAGTCATCTACTTTACCCACTATTGCTTAAAGATGTTTGTGGCTTTTTTTTTTAACGGGGGTCAGATACTTGGCAGTGAAGCATTTGAACATTTTACTCTGTGTATGTCTGTGGACATGCATGCGTTTGTGCGTATACACACACATATGGATGTATATATGTGTGTAAGCATATAGATTGTGTTTCTGTTCATGCATTCATCTTCTAAACAGCCTGTGCAGTGGCTCCCCCCTCCATCATCAAGGCAATAGGCAGGCATATGAAAGATCAGAAAATGACCCCATGCCCATAAGAAATAAGCAGTTTGCTGGTGTGATGTAATGCACATCAAGAATGACAAACTCAAGGATTTTCTTCTATTCCTGAGATTATTGCTCTTGCCATTTCTCATCTCTTGCCTCCAGGCTGCTCACTCTGATTCATGAGAGGAGGGCGGTAGAACCCTTGAAGCTTTGGTGATCCGGTTGTCCTTATCCTATTGCCCAGAGCTGCACATGCTAGTGAGTGATCATAAATTTATCCTAGCCTTCTTTAATAACCTAGCTGCTTTATTTAGCCCTCTGACCCCCAGCTGCAATGAATTCTGGGTCCGCCTTATGTGGAGCAGTATTTCTTTCAATTGTGGTGTTCTTCCTTTGCCAGCCACTACTTTTCTTGCATTTATATGATGGCAAGAGAGTGTAAAAAATGGGGGACCTGAGTTCCAAAGTAATATGTGGTGCCTTCTGAATTTGTGACCTCTGTATCTTGAAGCAGGTCATCTCTGTGGTGCAAGAATTCTGTCAGCCTAGAGGAAATAGTGATGAGGACAATTTTAAGGTCAGATTATGTTGTCAAGGAGCTGGCAGCCTCATTGTCTGCCAACAGAATCATAACACCTTCCAGAACATTCCATCATGAAAGTGAAGTTGACACAAGAAACCTCTACAGTAGGAGCATGGTGGTTGCTAGGCAGCCACTCACATTTACCCAGGCCTTTGAGTTGCAAACTTGGGCCGGTCATGTCATACTTGGCAAACAATACATAACCTGCCCCCTTCCTCAGGATAGAGTTTCTATTGTTTGCTAAATGATTGTTTGCATGAAATGATCAGCCCAGGTTTGCTCAGATATTAGTCTTAACCTGGTCATCTAGACAGTGGGCAAATGCAATTCAAAATATTTTGCTATGTGATAGATAAAATGGCACATTCCTCCATGCCATATAGATAAGCCAGTAAGACTGGCACATTCACCTACTTTAACTATGGCAGTGGTACAACATAAATTGATTTGCAGAAGAACACTGCTTAGAAAGTATAGTGTAGGTCACATGACATATACACAACTTTATTCTCCATGCCTCAGTATTTGTTTTCTGAGATGAATGCTTCACTCAACAGTAGGGCCAGCCTTGACAATAGGGCTGTCATGGTTTCAGTCCTTGCTCAAAAAACAAACAAACAGATAAAGTGAAGTTTTAGTATCAGGGATTACTTCTTCTATTTCCAGGCACATATCCTTGCCACTCGCCCATGGCTCCACTTATAGGGGTATAAAAGTGTTTTTCTTAGCATTGCATAGAGAAGGTAATGCAAATAATGAAGGTAATACAAATAATGCAATCCTTCAGATATTGCTGAACTGTAACTTCCAGAATTCCTCACTATTGGCTATATTGGAGATTGCAGTCCAACAACATCTGGAGAGCTAAGTGGTTCCCAGTCCTAACACAGAAAATGATGGTGTAATTGAACATGCAGCAAATTAAAAATTTGATGCATGTCTAGAGAAGCCTAGCATGGGAAAATCTTCAGAGTGCTCCAAGACTCACCTATTTACAGTCTCGGGGTCCAAGCAGGGTGTATGTGCCTCAGAATGCCACAACACATACCCCTACATTTGGAGTACAGGCCACCACTGCCTATTTATTTCCAGATGGACCCCATCGCCCATTGAAAATTAGTGATTTCTGGATTTAGGCTGGCATCCTGTTAGTGGCATATGCATGTATTAGTTTCCCTTATACTTGTATATATTCTTTTTGGGCACTACAGAGTTCATATTTACTTCCTCCACAGCACTAAAACAAAACAAAACAAAACAAAAAGTCTACTGTCCAGCCTCTGATGTCCTCCTCAGACTGAAATGATTACAGCACCTATGAGACCTCTGGAGAATCCTAATGGATTTTAGCATGGACAGACACGGTGACAAAATCAAACACTTCTTTTATCCTACCTGCTCCCCACAAAGCACACAATGGCCAAACAGGGGGCTTCAGAAGCTGTCCAGGAAGTCCAGTGTTGGTACTAGGTTTAGCCTAGTGTAGGAAAACATATAGTACCATCCTATGATAAGCCATACAGGATTGCAGTCATAGTACAGCAATCCATCTAAAAGATCTCATAGCAGACTACATTTGGGATAGAGTTTATCACTATCCCTGGCCACAATCCTACATCAGAAAATATAGCCTAAAGTCTCACCCAGGTAGAACACTGCCATATCTCTCCTATTCCATCCTGTAAGTCTCAAAGGATGCCTTCATCATCAGGTGTCAGGCTATAAGGACATAGCCAAAATGCTTGCCTGTTGCTTTTCACTCTTCAGTGGTCATTACATGCCTGTAACAGAGGAAGCCTTGCAGGCAACAGCTGGGTCATGCAGGATGGGAGAGAGAAGACACAGCAGAATTCTGCCTGGGTAGAACTTAATGCTCCATCCCTCCCATGCAGAATGTCAACCATCCTTTCCCTTGAAAGATGCAGTATTTGAACTGGGCAGACTGGAGAATACAACACACTAGTCTTGGACAACCTGACTGTATCTTCCTCTAAGATTTTATAATGCACCTCACTCTCTCCTGGCTACTATACGGCCATGGAAAGGCCACAGAATGAAGGAGAGTCTTGAAAGGATGGCAGTCCTTGTGGAAGGGAGGTAGTGAATTCCTTCCTCTGCAACCACATTAAAAAGACATACACAGTCAAATCCTGGACCTATGCCTGTGTATGTCACCAATGGCTTGCCAGCCCCAATTTCAGAGTGCAGGAGCAGCTGGATGATTGACTATCCAGGAAGTACTAGTGGTTGGTGATTCCCATATTAGTGGGCACTTGTGAATTCACCCCATGTTTTATCCTTGACTTTAAAGGATCTGTCCAAGGTGCTGAACCTATTTGGGGGTCTAGGGTTTAGGGACTGGGATAGTATAAAGTTCAGTCTAAAATCCAGAGAAGATTAACCACCATCCTCCCACTAACTTGAGAGCTACCAGCTACCACTGGCAGGAAGCAAACTGACTTCATTAGTTTCAGACCAATGGAGTGAGATTCTTCCTCTGAGATAGACCTCCATGGAACACAGCATTAATGATTGACAGAATAGTGAACTCAAATGGAACAGAGACTGCACTGAGTTTGAAAATGTTTGTATTTTATGTTTAAATATGAATCCCCAAAGCTTTTCTCATGAACAGTTCTAGTTCTATTGGATCTGAAAATTATTTTCCTTCAGGGCCTCCCCTGCTAAATGGCAACACATGTAATGGGGGAGCGAGTTCATGTTTTGAGTTGTGCTGGTCAGAATATCCAAAAGCAAATAAAAATGAAGTGCGCATTCACAATATAGAACATTTTATTATTATTTTTTTAAAAAAACTGAACTTTCTAACAGAGTTGCTGGTGAAGATTGTAATTTAATATACACCCTCTGTCCCCATTCCCCAGTTTGTACATCATGCTGTTCAGACACTATGCTCCCCTGTAGAAGTTCGCCATAATATATAGAAGGCAAATCTGTAAGCTCCTGCTTTGTGCTTGATTTATCACTCTGTCTAGGTAGCCGAATGATTTAAGTGGAAACCAGCCTCATAGCCTGTAGGTACCACTGACTTTTTAATAAGGGGGATTTTCGTAAAAATGCAGTCTGCCAGAGGAGTCACATTATCACAGTCTGATTGTATTTGGAAAATGCTAAAATTAAATCCACAGAATTTCACCTTGAAGGCCATTAGATAAAAATGTGCTGCCCATATTAAACCTGAAGTTAGTCAAGGACCATGCCCTCATTTACAGAAATCAGTGAAAAGCTATGAACTACTGTCATTTTGATATCCCATCACCACTCTTAATCCAGAGATCTTTGGTACTATGCTCAGTGAAAGCAATTAATTCTGAGGTGAAAAAGTATTTAGAGATGTTTGTAGCTATGTACAGGACTGCTTTCAACAAAACACTGCCGTGACATTAGTGTAGCAAAGAGAGCAGTAATTACACTTGACCACAGTCTGATCTCTGAACCATCATCATGTGTTTACAGCTTGTAACACCACTGAAGCAAATGTGCAAATTCCCCCTTCCCTTGCATATAAAAACATTGTGAAGTAACACACGGCATGTACTTCAACTAGTGTAATGAGGTCAGCAATACACTATGGACAAAACTAGAAGCATGGAGGAGACCTAGGGAATCCAGGTGTCCACTGAACAGCTGGAAAGCTATGAGGAAGGCAGGAGAAGAAGTGTAAAAGGGAGCCAAGGAATTCTTAATTATTGTCTCAACAAACATGTCTCCTTGCTACCTCTTCCCCTCCTAACTGTTTCGTCTCAGTTGGGATTCCAGCTGCGTGTGGTTTAGCATGCTGGAGCCTAGAAATGTTCCATCAGAGCCAGAAGCAGCAGTGCATAAGACCATGGACATTTTGACACTGCCTGCAGGTTGTTCCACTACATGATCCAAGACCAGCCTCAGGTGTTTGATCACTGTGACTAACATTCCCATGATGCTAATTCCCATGATGCTCCTAAACTATTGGGTTTCCACAGTTACTACTTATTTCCTGTCCCTTTTGAGGTCATCTTATAAAGTCAGGATTTCAAGGCACCTCTGGGAAGGTTAATTCTGTCCTCTCCAAGGAAGCAAAAGTACCATGCTAGGTGGTCACCTAGGATTACCAAGTAGCAAGTCTGGCCCTAACAATGTTCGGTGGCAACAAAACAAGCTGATTGGTGCTAGAATTCTAAGGGGAAATAAAAGATACTCAACTGAATTTCTGAATCCTTGGTGTGACAGCCATCCACTCTAGGTCACTGTAGGTCAGGTGACCATCTGGAGTAAACAAATGTGACTTGATTGGAGATACCTTGAGAGCAGCTGGGGCCCTGGCTTACTGATTAGCATTAAGAACCCTCTCTCACATGAAAATATTATTTCTGGAATGCAAAGGACATACGTTTGGGTCAAGAACTTGACAAATTACTGTCTATGACTTGGAGGAATTAAACCAAAGAGAAAAATCTGCCCTGGCCTTCTATGAACCCAGAGGTTTGGTGGCTGGTCCAATGTTACGCTTGCTTCATAATATCAATTAGACAAGGGGGCATGTTTGCCTTTAGTTTCTGAACCATTGCTGTTGCCTGCATCCATTTGTCTCCCCCACCCTCTCTTTTTCCAGTGTGACATGACAAGGATTCGATGTGACACACACCAAACTTTGAATGTCCCGCAGCCAGCTCCAGTGGCTCGGGTGCTGTCATCTTGAGCCACATCAGGAGCACTGGCTCAATGGCTGCGTCTCTGACACATGTCAGAAACTTTTAAATGTCTGCTCTTTTTTTCATCAGGATGCTTCTGCATCCTAGTGAGGGAAGAGCTGACATTTTCTGTTTGGGTGGAAGTTGCTGTGGTCCCCTCTTCCTGCCTCCTCTAACTGTCAGCCTGAGTTTCCCCTAAACATATCAAAATGCAGCCAAATAAACCTTGTCATTTAGAAACATATTCAGTAGTAACCAGACTTTTACAACAATGTTTTTTTTTTTCTGAAGAAGAAACTTAGGAACATTTTCTCATAGAACAGACGCACCACACAAAACACAGCACCAGGCTATTTCTGACCTTTGTTATGTGCTGCATTGAGAACGGATGTGCAGAACTCAGCTACACATGAATTCCTTAACATTTCTGGACACCACTCCACTCCACCCACCCATAAAGTGGTATTATTTGGGATATAAAGAACACAACACAGCAGGGAGGCTCTCTATCTCTTGGTTGCCAAGAGTTGGAAGAAGTAACATTTTGATCAAATTAATTTAATTTAAGGGTGTAAGGGGGAAAAATGAAAGAGCAGGGTCAAAGAAGCACAGCATTATGTATATACTTTACTAGTCCTAAGAGATTATTGCAAACTGGATTTAAGAACTTCTGGGAAAGGAGAAATAATTGCAGATATGTCACTGTTGAATCCTTTCCACAAAACAACAATACCTTTCTTAGACCAACTAAAATGCATGAAATGCATCATGCAAGTTTTTGAAACTTCACTGACTTCTTCATCAGACATGGATGTTAAAAAATCATCCAGGAGAAGAAAAGTCATGATGTTAGAGAGCAGACCTATATTTTGTCTCAAATGTTACTTCTGTTAAGATAATTTGGAGAGATATCAATGCAAGTAGAGGCCACCTCTGTTCTCACACAGGACAGAGTTTGCCTGGATCTCAATGGAAGCTACTTTACTACTGCTAATGGAGTTGGAATTTCATTGCCTGTGTTTCACTTCCCTTAGACCTCAGTCCCTACATAGCCAAAAAAGGGCATTTAGTTGACCCAATAAAGTTATCACTGTTTTGTGGATTTTGTATTTTGTTGTATATTACTTCATGGCCCTCATGGCTGCCTCTGAATATGCTTCCTAGTTTTGTAGAATCCTTTGACTCTTAAAGTCTTGCACCCCACCCCACTGGATCAGCACAAAAGTCTGAAAAGATCCAGCACTCTCTGTTCCCAACAGTGGCCTGCCATAGTTTGACAATCTGGTGGGGAGGGGGAAGAGATTGGAAATGTGATTTTTTAGGGGGCAGCAACACCAGAATCCCCCAGCCATCCTGAGAACTTGTTAAGTAACTTTCCCAAGCTCTGGAATAGATACTTGCTGACTGTGAAGATGGCTGGCTTTCCCTTGTTAGTACTCTGCTGCCTGAACACAAAGTTTTCATTTAGTTAGTGTTATCAACTGCCATGTAACTGTTCCTTTCTTAAAGAGCTGACTTCTTAGTAGCCTAGAATGATCAGTTGATGTTTGGTTCCCCTAATGATGGCTGATTGCTCAGAGATTATCTTTCTTCAGTGGTTGACCAAGAGAGCCACTGGGGCTAGGAGAAAGCACCCCATCTGTCCCACTCAAGTGATGGGGCTGATATAAAGGATGTATATGAAGACACAACAGTTTATCTGTTTCTGGAAGATATAAAGAAAGCCAAAGTCCATTGGGGTACAGACTCTTTCTGGATGTGTGAAATGAAGCAACAGATTTGGCTGTATGCAAGAGTGCACTTGGACCCTGGAACATAGAGTCAGGGGAGCATGATTTTGTCCTACCAATTTTCTGGCAAAATCAGACCACTAAGACTCCTGTGTAGTTGAACTTCCGCAGGAATTATCAATCAGCAGCATACTAAATGATTTAGCACTAAATGATACTAAATGATTCACACTAAGCCTGCTTGGAAGTGATAACGGCTGTTTGCAATCTATCCTGTGCACACTTACTTGGAAGTAAACTACACTGAACATATGGAGCACCAAGTACACATTGTGTTTGTAAAAGTCTGCAAATTTAAAGATGTTTCAGTGACAAGGGATGGGGAAAGGAATTTGCTCTTACCACTGTAAGTACCTGCTAAGTAGACAAAGGCCATTTCCACACGGGGTAAAACTCCGCGTCCAGACGATCCGAGACGGAGGTCGTTCACACCATGGGGCGATCTAGTGCGGTTGGAAAAGGTGAGGCTCCACACCTCCAACCGCTCTAGTGCAGCCGCAAGAGTGGCGCTGCGAGTTTTTTAAAAACCACCTTCCCAGGTGGTTTTTACGAAACTCGCCCACACTAATCTGCCGCTGCTCCCAGTGTGAATCTGCAGAGATGCATTAGTGCATCTCTGCAGATCTGCCCGGGGGCGGGCTTCTGACTGGTGTGCTGCCCTGATTGGCGGAGCGCTGCCGGAAGCCGCCAGCCACCATTTTGGGCGCTGCCGAACACCGCTGAAATTTGGTGGCGTGTGGAGCGGCGGAGCCGCGCTCCCCGCAGGGACGGAGCAGGGACGGAGCAAAACACACGCAGGTAATCTCCGCCCCTGTGTGCGCCGCCCCGTTTCGGCTCCCCACGTGTGAAAAGGGCCAAAGTTAATAATAGCCTGCCTGCCAATGGAGTTTCCCCAACTGTTCCTGAGAGTGTAAACTACATACCTTTACTTATGTTTCTCTGTAGATACAAGGAGGTAAATGTTCCAAATATGTATGGATGAACATGTATAATATTGGCCCTTGTCCTTGTATAGAAATGCAGGCATGAGGCAGGATGCTTAATGATGAACAAAAACCTATTGAAGGTTTTTTCATTTTTCATTCAGTTGTTTAAAAAATCCCAGGAAGTGCAACAGATAGGGTGGATGATTGAACATACAGTGGCAAAAGCAGACAGACCTGAGTATCCAACATTTTCCAAACAATCAGTGCTACCACTACTACTCCCAGGTCTAACAACAACTCTTCTAACATTCTTGATCCTGGGTCTGACAAATAAGAAAAAAGCACTGAATACTGAAACAGTTGTTGTTGTTGTTGTGAAACAATCCTACATCATATTATTTCAACATCCCTGCTTCAAAATATTACGATTGGAGAGCCATGATAACAGCTATCTATTGTGATTAGAAGCTAGAGTTGTCAGTTACAAAATCACATCCCTCCCTCTCCTTTAACTTTTCACTATCACATATCTTATTTGAGGAGCTTAGGGAGATGTAAGAATTATCAAAGCCATTCTCTGGATCTCTGGCTCTCTCAAATCTGAATCACCAATTAAGCTCTTATTTGGTCTCTAGAGAGCTGCTGCTTCATTTTGAACTTCTCCCAGATCTCTTCAAATTATCCTGATTCAGGATAAGATTCAGCCAAATCTGAAACATTTCCATAAATCTTATACACTTGTGCCCTCCCCCTCATTGTCTTTTTTTCCCTAAATGAAATAGCTCCAAACATAGTAACCTTTCCTCCTAAGGAAATTGTTAAAGTTCTCTGATCTTTTTGTTTGCTTTTTCTGCCCCGTTTCTGACTCTACAATATGCTTTTTGATTTTTATGGCCACAGAATTACAAGTCATTTAATAAAGTGGTGAAGAGAAAATGCTTTTTAAAAAACTGGTATCATATGACCATCAGGATGAATTGTAGACATGCACTGAAAGCTCCCTCCTACCCTACTGAGAAGAATTCACATTTCAGTTTAGACATTTTCCAGGTCTATGTATTGTATGTTTAGGCATTTCCAGATCTATTGAGGGGGAAAGAGAGAAAGAGAAAGTGCCGGAAGCTTTAACCACACTAAGATGCATTTGTTTTTGGCTCCTAATTAATCAAGATAACATCTCCTTCAGCCATTAGACAGTAAAATCAATAGGCTGGGCAGTCTGACTGCCATTTAGACTTATATAAGAACACCTATTATTGGCAAAATAGTGATGGATTTAACCATTTCATCCTTTATTATATTTCAAATAAGAATCAGTCTCAGTGAGAAGATGTACCAAGTGCCATGATAATGCTTGCCTTGCCGTAAACATTCATCTTCTCCAACTTATTTCCCCGAGTATGTTTTTTTTCCCTCTTGACCACACAGGCTGAGCTATGTAACCAAGGTGCTACAGAATTTTGTAGAAACTGAAAAGAGACAGATTGGAACTGAAGCATATGCAGTCCCTCCAAAGAAAGTAAAAGTTTTGATAGGACTGATCTGGAATCATATACTGTCTCTATAGACATTGTCCAATGTTGAAACCAATTCAGAAAGTGCTTCAGCCTTCCACACCCGGTAACATCCCTCCTGTTATGTTGTATTACATCTCCCATAGCCAGCATGTCTAATGTTGACTAGCTAGTGATTAGAAATGTAGTATAATATATCTGAAGAGCTCCTATTTGGGAAGATTGAACAACTTCTATATCTGTCATGATCCCGACTTTCTTAATGCCTCTAAAACATTGGAAACAAAGACTCTACAGAGCACAGTCATGATGCAGATATATGTTTGCTTAGTATTATTTTCCATGCTCTGAACTCAATCAGTGACCTTGGGCTTCATGCTACTATTTTTGGTAGTGTCTTTCCTATATACCTTCTATAGAAGAATATTGATATCTTCATCAATACCACCTTCACAAACACAGTTGTAGTTTTGGTGTGATTACTCCTGCACTGATTGTATTCAGTGCAATCTTGTACTATAATCAAATCACTTGCAAAGACTATGAGCATTTTGTAGTTTGAAGTAAAAGATAGTAAAAGAACTGTCAAATAGGTCTGTTTCATGGGGAGGAAATGAAAATATAGATGGAAAGCTAAATTTAAACAGAGCCATCACATGTGTGAGCTGTAAGAAATATTCTCTAGTGTTGATTATTTTTTTGAGGGAAACTAGCAATTTGGTAGGACTGAACTTATCCTCCAAACACTTAGATTTTGCTTGAACTCATATGTAGATTACAGCACAGATTACCTTTAAAAAACCACTTGGATTCAATGGCCCTTTCCGCACGCGGCAAGGGAAACGCTCCCTGCCGCTACTCACCAACTTTTTGGTGGGTCTGTTTGGGTCTGTCCTGACGAGGAACAGTGTGAGCTCGTCACTCCGCACTGCTCCGGCATCCAAAATGGCGGCTTCCGGTTGGTGGAGACTCCCCACCAACCTCTGAAGCCCGCCAGCCTAATGCCCGCCCCCGGCAGATCTGCAGGCTCGCACTGGTGCGAGCCTGAAAATCTGCACTGGAGCACAGGAACGGAGTGGCACAGAGTGGCGTGCTTCATGCTTTTGAAAAACCTGTAAATCAGATTTTTAAAAAGCACGCTGCGCGACCACTTCGGGTCGCTCCGGAGTGGACTGAGGTGCGGAACCACAACAAGTATTCTGACCCAGTCTGCTCCCAAGGTGCCTCCATCAGAGGTCACACTGTGCCATTCTACTTACCCCATGCGGAAAGGGCCAATGTTATACGCTCTTGTTTAGAACTATTGTTCTTGGCTACAAGCCAATTTTTGCCAGACTGTGGCTCTTTCTTTTCCAAATTAGTCTCTCTGATTGTTAATCCCACTCAATCAGAGATCAGCCAACAAATGTGACAGCATCACAATAATACAGCCAATCAGATTTAACTTCATGATGATGTCACAGTTGGCAAGTAGAGGCAATTTAGAGTGAAGGGTTTGTAAATAATTTAGCATTTTCTCATGAAGTGCCAAAATCTGAAACAGGGTGTTTGTCAGCACTGACAAATATGTTCATGAACCCTTGTGAGTAGTTTTGGCTCAACTTTAACATGTAAATCCTTTTCACTGGAACATTCTGCAGCATTAGGGATACCAACCCCATCCCACTCTTCAGTGCTAATGTAAATTAATGACAACAATATTTTCCTTCTGAATAGGTTAGACAAATGCTAAATTATAGTTAAGCTGTATCGGTAACTAACAGCCAAATGTGGGTTATTCTCGGGACACTGCAACACTAGATGATGGAACAGACTCATTTTAGCAAACCTCTGAGGCTTAGGACCAATGAAATATTGAGGTGTGTGTATAATTTGTTTACAAAGTTAGAAGGCTGAAAAATGCTTCAGGAAAGTTTGTAGTTTTCTGTAGGCTGCTGCTGTTCAACATTTACTGATTCAGGGATGGTTTTTCTGGCATGAATTTGCTTAGCTGCACAGAATCTCAGCAGAGAGTTTCCCCACCATGGCCTTACTTTTCTGATTGTAAGAACACATTGGTGGCTAAAACAAATGGCTCCTTATCCAGTCTCTTTCATCTTTATGCACACCTTCCAACTAAGCGTAGGGAACTTGGCCTAAGTCCTATTGTTAATCCCGACTAGAGTAGATCCATTGGATCAGTTGGATTTTCCTATGTGTTGACTCAGCAATCAACTACTGATTCAGTGGACCTACTCTAGTTGGGACTAACCATCAGGATTCCAGCCCTTACCAATAATGCCAAACAGCAGCCTCTAGGCCTTTGTGTTCAGGTAGCCTATTGGCATTGCTGATAGGATTTGTATGCTGGTTTTTCACCTTGTCTAGCTTTGGTATTTAGATATGTCTCCTTTTGT
This sequence comes from Ctenosaura bakeri, assembly GCA_948474755.1. Lineage (NCBI taxonomy): Eukaryota > Metazoa > Chordata > Lepidosauria > Squamata > Iguanidae > Ctenosaura > Ctenosaura bakeri. Next base: position 362,160 of record CAOLHI010000788.1, read on the forward strand.
ACCTGTTTTCTCCTTCTCATCCTTGACTGATATGAATAAATAGCAGTGCCATTTAGATGTATTGTGTATGTAACTTGCCTCAGTTGGAGAGCTTCTGAAAATTTATCATCCCTGAAGGGCTTGCTTGCATGCAAACTAAAATCTCCTTTTGTCTTGTAATCTCTTGCATTTTCTGACTTTGTCCTCCAGCCCTCCTGCCTTCTTGCAGTATTTTAATATGCAGTTAATACATTTCCAATATAATACAAGTTTAGTTTTCTTCTGCCTGGGCTTGTTGTCTTGCTTTATGAAAGAACAATAGCCATAGAAAGATGGCCTACGGCACCATACAATTTATAGGTATGGAATGGTTTAAATAGCCAATTTGTAAAACCTTCAGACTCAATTCATGTGCTAGGTTTTCCCCCTATGGCATATACTTTGATAAAAGTGTGAAGTGTGCCAAGCTTCAATTCTGTTTACTCCTCTTGTACCTCATCAGCTAACAAAAGAGAAGGAGAGGGAGGGAGGGAGGGAGGAGGAGAAATGGAGAGGTAGAAGCTTGGTCACCACAGCCCATTTGTCATTGAAAATGTCAAATGTATAAATGTCCTGAAATACATAAACCATACAACTGAAACTAAAAGTTATATCTTATTTAGAGTCATGCCAAATAGTCTTCATTTCTGATATTTAGATTAAATGCACTAATTTAGGCAGACTTTACCCCTCTGGAAATACAAAGCAATCCTGTTTGGTATAATTGTTTTCCTTAGATATTCTTACTTAATTTTCATTTCTCTAGAATCTCCACTTGCTCCTATTTGGCCTTTTTAATCAATCACACTGGTGGCTAAGGGCTTTATCGCATGAGGCAGGTAAATTACACCTACAGCAGGAAAATAACATCTTTGGCTGGGACTTACCACATAAGGTAGTTCCTCTTCTGTTTTTTTTCCAATGGAAGATAATTTGGAAAGTTTTTTCAAAGGAGGTCATCAATGGATGTAATGTTTTGAGTGCTGGACTACAACTTTGGAGACCAGGCTTTGATTCCCCCCTTGGCTATGGAAACCCACTGGGAGTGTCACACATTTTCAGGACCAGAAAACCCCATGATACATTCATTTTAGGATTGCCATAAGTTGGAAATGACTCGAAGGCACACAACACCAACAAGTGCAATTTACCCGTCTTGTGTGATAAAGCCCTAAAGCCAATCAGGTATCATGTAGTGAACTGGATGTTGGCACAGTAAAGAGTTAATAAGAATTCTCCAGGTACTTATGTGAGAGACAATAGTACTTCCTGGATTACCCGTCTGCGTGATCCCACTTACATAATAGACACGAACCTATCACAAGGCAACTTCACATGGTTTTGTGATGTCATTGAGGCCAACCAAACGGAAGACAAAAGCGAGCTGTGTGTATTAACTAAGCAAACATTCTTGCAAAGAGTATTTAAACAACTCAAAGGTGAGCTTTTTCATACTATTCAAATGCTCAAAAAAAGTGAAAATTTTAGTTTGATCATACAGCTATCACGTATTCTTGCCATTTATGAAGATCAGTGCAATTTTTCCAAATACCACTGAACTGCATGTGTCTTGTTAGCATAACAATCTATATGTCCATAGGACATTTGAAGACATTATGTGGTTCTTCACTCTGATTAAAATATACTGTAAAGTATCAATGTTCTTTCTGCTGAGAGATGCCCAATTTTAGCTGTGCACATTGGGCAAAACTGCACATGAAGCTTTAGTGGCATAACCAATATCTTCCCCAAGTTGTCAAGGGCTTTGTTGACCTGCTCATAAAGGCCTCTGTCTTGTTTTAAGGTAGTCCAAATCTGTGGCCATTCCTATTGATTTGTCATCAAATGTTGCATGCAGAGTCCTTCCATTTTTTTGTTCTGATGCACAACGTCTGCACTCACTTCAAGGTTGTAGAGGTAGAATCTGCATTGTTGCAAACAAGCATTGTGCATATATATCTGTTGCACACTCAGTTGTGCAGAATCACAATTTACTGAGGGGAATGAGGCTTAACCATTGTGTGACTCTGTAAGCATGATTGCCTCCTCAGGGAAGGATCTTGGCTGATGTGTGTATATGTGTTGTTACTATTTGTGCCTTAAGAATAAGAAGAATATTTGTAAAACTTCTTGTTGAGAGAGGCTATGTTAGAACAGCTAACTGAGAAATCACCCACCTCTGCAAGATTTCTTAGCTGTGTGCAAGGGTGAGACAAGAAGTGCACTGTTCGTCTGTTTGCTTTTGATGTTTCTGCGTTTCTTTGTTTGTAAAATCTGCTTAAAACCATTTTCATTTTCCTTTGTGAAGAAAAGCACACAAATACAGCAAGTGCAATAATCCATGCTACAAGGAAGTAGCTCTTATACATAGTACATAGTTGACCTATGAAATTTGAAAATATATATAATTTGGACAAAAGTTGCTCATGCAAAAGTTGCTCTCTCGAGACCATTTTGCCTGTGTTTTAGGTGAGCAGAAAATTGTGTGGTTTTTTCATTCTTGCAGCTGAAAATGAGACAAGCAAGGATGTATATCCCACAATGTGTGTGTATTGCGAAAATCCCTCTGAAACATGACAGACCACATGACCAGGTGGAAATTGGGGTCAGTGAGGAAGTGCCTTGGTGCCCAAGGACCATGGGCAAGGAGAAGATGTTTTAACATTTCACTGAGAACCCCATCATTCATAGAACTGTTTCTAGGCATCCTGGCTGCTGCAATGCCCATCATGATACCCCATTCTTTTCCTGCTGTAGATCCCATGGGGGTCTCCTATCTGTCCCAGGTCATCTAGAAGGCACTTGTCTAAACAGCTTTCTTTGCCTCTGCTTCCTTGTGTTTGTTCAGTGGGAGAGAACAAAAGCCACAGTACTATTGATTCTGGAAGTTTAACTGCATCGAATGCAAAAGTCTGGGTGCTGCTGAGCCCTGGAATTGCTGTCAGCATCCTGACTGTGCTGTTAAAGAAGGGGGCTGGCTAATTCAGTCAGGCCTGCTCTTTCTGCCATGGTTTTGAGTGACGTACATGGCCCAGTGCACATTCACTGAAAACTAGTATCAGGGAATGACATACAGTTTGATAACATAAGATGCTTAGGGTTTTTTTGGCTCAAGTGAGATGTTCAGAGCTAATAGCCCTGGTGAGCGGAGTTTTAGCTGTGATCTGTACCTTGAGATATCGGCTGTGTCTGGCTCAGGGAAAAAAGGGGGAAGAATGAAAGCTTATTTCTAGAAAAGGCTTCCGATGAGCAGCATTTGTCATTGAAGGGGAGATGGGTATAATTAGCTTGTCAGTCTCGTTTGGGCTGAGCTGGCTTTCTGTGCTAAGAAAGATGGACTAACTGCCAGAGCTGCTGACAGGTAGTCGATAATGCAGCAATTAATGTCATAAATAATTCTGGAACCAATTATATCAAAATGGACTCTGAGCTTTAAAAAAGATCAGAATTCTCTTCTCCTTCTTCTTCCCCGCTAACAGCAAGCCTAGGCTTTCATTTTTCTCTGTAATTACTTTTCATTGTACATAGCCATAAAGTAGGGGTCTTTTTCCTCTGTCCATATTTTTCACCAACCCTTTCAATCCCAGTTATCCTACCCCTGCTGTTGTTGTCACCCCCATCCTCTGCCTCTTCCCCCCCAACTTGGCTATTGCAGGCTATCTTTGGGTGAGCATGTAATCTTTTAGCCTGGCTGTTTACATAATAGCTCCCTCTGCACCCAAATGATTAAGAGCCCAGTTTTCTCAAATGTCATGAGCAATGACAGTGGAGCACACCAAAACAATGGCATTTGGAAATGAAGACATTTGTGAAATAAATTGATTTGTCTTATTATTTTAAAGGTTGTTCTGACTTTGCTTACACCGAACCTATTGATTTTTGTTGCCCTCCTCCTTTTCCACTACAGTTGCAACAACCGGGAAACGTGAGCCAAGCTATTCCCTCTGTGCCACAAACACAATTTACTACAAGTTTAACAATGGCTCTGTAACCCTTTGCAGTGTCTTGTGTCTATGAGAGAGAAACAACAGGAAAGAGAATCACTTTCTTGGGCATATGGCACTCTTACAGTAAAAGGAGGCCTTTTAAGTGATGTTTGTGGAAATGGTTGTATCTATGTGCCTTTGTTGTGGTTATTGCTGTGATATCATTTTGGAGAGGCCAAAGCAGGGACCTACTTCACTTAGCATGCTTTGGGATGGTGGCCATACAGTACCGACTGCTGCAACACATAGTATTTATATTATACTTTAGTATGCTTAAAGTTTAAAATATTTCTTATATCCTCAACATGTCCCCAGAAAGAGTACTAATTCTTTCTTTAAAACAAAGCTATCATTTTGCAATAATTCTGTTTCTGGTTCATTAAATCAAGAAAGATTTAACTTGTTTGCCCAAGGTTAGTATTTCAGCATATGGAGAACTGGATCTAATGAAAGTGAATGCTTAAACAAGGTCCAGTATTCTAGACAGCCAACCCACTCAATCCTGATTTACCAGGCAGCATTGAGAAATGAGGGTCTGTTCTCCTGTCAGTCATCATGCAATACACCAACGTTCCCAACTCACCTTGCCACTGAGACAATCAGAAGCAGGATCGCTATCACAATTCCTAGGTGCATCCTTTCCCAGTGCAGCATGGGAAGTTGCCGGCTGCACTGCAGAAGGAAGGCGCACATTGCAATTCCTACGAGATCGCTCAAGGAGAATGTTAATCTGCTGTCTCCTGATTGGCAGAAGGATAGATCTCTATTGCTCACAATGGCTACTGTCTACTTGGTTGGGGTTGGGGGGACTTTTATGATCACTATGTAATCCTTGCATTATTGAATAGAAAGGGATCATAAATACAAATCAGGACATTTCTGCATGATGGGGATACATTGCTGGCGATCTACGAGTCGTGATTTCACATGACATTGTTGCAGTCCTGCTGCCAATACATCCCCACCTGTTGCAATTGTGGGATATTCCATTACTGGAAAAATATCTGGTAATGGCCCCTGATGTTCTTGTTGCTGGCAACCATGCAGAAAGGGAAGATGTGCAATTTAGGTGCATCCTTTCCCAGTGCAACATGGGAAGTTGCCAGCTGCACTGCAGAAAGAAGGTGCACATTGCTTGCACTACCCTTCAGCAGATGCTCCCATCATGATGGGACAATGATGGAAGTAGGTAAGGTATGGAAATAGTCTCAAATGTGTAACTCTAGGATATTCATTCATAACTGTGACTGGGAATTCTAGCCACTATTTTCAGTAGAAATCTAAGCATGTCTACTTAGAAGTAAATCTCACTATATTTCATGGAGCCTACTTCTAATTAATATACATTGGACTGAAGCCTGCATTTATTATTTCAAAAAATATATGTACAGTTGACCTTCCAGATTTGTGGGTTTAACTTTCCTGGATTTGATTATTTGTGAGTTTCTCCAACCCTTGCTCTCCCACTCCAGGTGCTTCTTTTCTAGGGGAATCTTCCCTCTTGGCAGCTCCAATCAGCCTTTTAAAAACCCACCTCTGGTCCTCCTCCACCAGCCACTGCCTGGCCAGCTAAGGCCACCTTGCAGCCCAATTTCTAAGCACCACAAACCCTCTCCTGATGCCGACCCACACCCAAGGAAGGAGATGGGTGAAAGAAAAGAAGTATTGGACCAGCAAGCAGACCCACCTCCACTTCCTTTTCATTTCCCTGACCTACTTTGGAACCTCGCTAGCTGTTCTTCCCACCATGCCTTGACCCCCCCACACACACACATTTTGATACTTATGATTTTTCCACTTTTGTAAAGGTCCTGCATCACTAACCCTAGCAAACGTGGAGGACCAACTGTAAGCAGGAAAGCTCTAGATTCATGGCAAGATTCAGGCAGAAATATAACAGAGTTCTTGGAGTTCTAGTAAACTTGTGTTATTTTCAGTTTTGATGGGCAGGCCAGGAAAGTCCATATTCCTTATCTCTTACACTATTTATGGCAGTCTCAAGGAAATTTGGAATTACCAAAGATATTACCAGAGCTAGGCCAATGCCACAAGCAGGCTCCAGTACATATGAGCTCAGTTTCTGGAGACTGAAGCTTGTGCTACAACTTGGAGGAAGGGTTTGAGCCTGACATTTAATAAACAAAAGTTCCTCTTGTACTCGTCTGGTGAGATTAAGCTCCCTACATATACAAGGACTGGACAATCCAGAGCTTTCCTTCTGTCTGCCCATGGCAGGGGCCAATATTCAAAATTTTGCTTTCCTGGAAAGAACACTGAGGCCTGAGTCCATACTGTCCCACTCTCAGACCCTGATAGACTCAAGACCTCAGATTTCCCAGTTTAAGCCCTGAAGTCTCTGATATCCAGCACTGGCCCTTAGCAATTCCTGTAAGAATATTGTTCTCTGCTACATGCCCACATGTTACCATTTGTTGATAAATAGATGAATATAAATCTTGTAATGATGAGTATAGCTAGAGCTATCCAGCAGCTTGGTTTTCTAATGGGTTACTTTGGTAATTGGTTATTTTGGTAACTGGGTGCTTTTCACAGTAATGAACTAGAAAAATTACTTTTAACCTAAAATGGAACAAGAATGGGTTATGTGCCTTTTACTCATTATTATCACTCTGTGTGTGTGTGTGTGTGTGTGTTGAGTCCAAGCAATGGGACAGGGAAGGGGAAGGGTCACATACTGGCTGCCCTTTCATGCAGCCAGGGAAGAATTTGTTTGCAATGTCTTTTGCATCTTTCTTAGAATTTCCATGGTGCAACATCTGAATTGCCCAGCTGGGGGAACCAAAGTGCATTTTCTTGTATCCTAATGACACAATAATAACATGGAGAGTAACTTTTTAGTTATGAACATCTGAGTGAGTTCCCTTTCTGGACTCGAGTAACACTAACAGTGTGATCAGAGTAATTAGTGAAATAACTCACTCATTTTAAAAAGTCATTTTCTAGTCTCTGAGTCTGGTTTTTCAGAGATTCTCCTTGCCCCAATCTCAAACTGTTGTTGTTTTACATTTTTAAAAAGTGCATTGTGGAAGCAGCAAATTACTTTAGCATTCTCTCACAGTCTTTTGCTTCCTTGAGCCTGACAAATGTTTCCAGTTTCTCAACCATGGTGGCATTTACTCGTGGGAGGTTGAGGGAAAACAGTTCGTGAAGTTCCCACTGTTTTCAAACTAGAAACATCTGCTGGTGTTGCATGCCGTTTTGCCTGTTGGGTTCTGAAGCAGAAAGAATCATGCAATCCATTTAGCTCCCCCCACTGCAGTAGGTGTCACTGCGATGAGTGGTAATTACAGGACACAGGATATTGCTACAGATAATTCAAGATACTTTGGCCAATCCAGCAAATGTGTAAACCTGGATATTTACCATATTTTTAACTGCCTCAGGCTGAAACAACAGGTTTAATCACAACTGATTTAATCAAGTTGATAATTAAGAAGTCTTATTCTCTGTATTATAATAATGGATCATTGTTCTGTCAGTGGGTTGGTGCAGGGGAGAGGAACCATTTGTCTACAGGTCAAGTATAGTATTTGAAGGTTGGAACCCTTGTGAAGTGTGCATCACTGACATGCCAAAAACACTGCCCATCTATTTCATTTTGCAATGTGAAACATGCTTACTTTCCACAGATGTTGACACCACTACACTGAAGCACTCCCTTTCCCTAGATAGACAAAGCCCATTTTAGCCCACACTTCTGAACATAGGGTTTACAGGATGGTGATGAAGGCATAATGCCAAGAACCTGGGGGCTTTCTGGAGAGGAATTACTGTTAATCTATGGCCAGGAGAAAGTAGGCTCTGGGGTGTTACTGAGAGTCAGCTAGGTGGTCTCTTGCAATTATTCAACCTATACTGATAAGCAATCCATAGCAGACCATGTTCCAATGATTCCTTCTAGTAGCCTTAAGAGTACACAGAGTGAAGCAAACACCACAGGGAGTGCATCCGAGAATCGTAGAACTGTAGATTTGGAGGGTACTCCAAGAATCACCTAGTTCAAGCAATTGCCAATGATGGAATCCACAATAAGGCATCCCTGACATAAGGCCTTCCAAATTCTTTTTATAAACTTCTGACAAATAAGAGGTCCACCATTTTCGGAGGTAGTCCCTTCCACTGCCAAACACCCTTGTCTCCTAGAACAGCAGAAAACAGGCATACCTGTTTCCAAAGGATAGCTCTTTATATTCAAGGGTAGAATTCCAAGTTCTTTCCATCCTGCATATGAAAATATTTATAAATTTTGATAAACTCAAATAAAAAAATTGAACTGAAATGCAGTTCTTGCCCATCCCTAATTGAAATGCATCAGTACATGACACAAGGATATTGCCTCCCCACTATGGAGTTTGTTTGATGATTTATCCACTCCTATTTAGTACATTTTGGACAAGGGATGTGTTTTAATCCCCCCCCCATTCCTCCACTTAACCTTAATCATCTGGCAAAAATTCAAGGAGAACTTCTGTGACCTTTCTTGAGTTCTAGTGAAAATTGAAGCATTTTAAAGTGTCAGAATGTGTGTGTCTAGAATCTGATGAGGCTGACTGGACACTCCATCTTTCCCCCTTTTTAAAACTTTAAACAAAAGCAAGTGATTACACTCAGCAGCTAGATGCCAGTTGCTGTAAATCATCTCTTAAGCATGGTCCAGGGAGAACTGCAACATGGTAATGCAGTGTGGTTGTCAGTGACATTTTATGGAATAAAATAAGCCTGCACATTTGGGGTGCCCAGGCTCTAAGTTTTCCCTGAACTCTAAGTCCCCCTTGCAGACTTTCTGGAGTATTTCTGCCTTTCCCTCATGCCTGATGTATACGTTAAGTTGTGACTAGGCACAGCAATATTACTAATCACAAGGCATCAGCTTCAGCCTCCAGTTTCTTGGTTTTGTTGAGCAAGAACCCAAAATAAGATAATTTTAATTAGAACACAGGTTTATAGGTTTTTTGAAATATAATTTCCTAAATTTTAGGCTGATTGTGCAAACTGACTGTGCTGAGACAGTATAGAAATGAAATTCTGATGAACTGTGGCAAGGACCAAATAAGAGGTACAGGGGAAAAGAAGCTAGTAAGAGTCTGAGCATGGGAACACAGGGAGATAAAGGGACTAACATATCAGGCAGATTAGATGAGCAACCAATTTGTGGTGTTTGGAACAGGGAAAGGATTTTACTAAGGTGAGAAATGCTGTAGTGAGATAGCCTTTCAGTGGAGTGTAAGACAACTTGCCCTTTATTTAAAAGAGAGGTACTGACTTTATTACTGCAGAGAGAGAGTACTCATCTTTAATATCTTTTTATATTTTATTCTAAATTTGTTTTAGGAAAAAAATACATATTTTGTGCACCAACCAACTGCCTTTCAGAAATTTCTTCTGGATGTCTGCAAGATATTTCTTTTCCTTTGCAGACTCCAAATGACTGTGCTTGCTTTTGTTGCATTACAAACATAACTTTCCCTCTTTGTTTCATCATTCAACAATTACCATCTTGTATTCTTCCTTTTTTCCTCCTTCTCCATTTAACAAAATCCCATAGTCAGTTGTGATCAAATACATAAAAAACTATAGGCACACTGAGTAATCACCAATGAAAAATCATAACTTCTGTGGTTGTAAATCATGCTTGAACAATGCACTTTCTAACTGAAATACCTTTTCCACATCTGATCTGCAAACATACTTACTAGGCAGATAATGAATAACTTATTCCTGGACAGAGTAGCCTAGGTTTGATTTATCTCTTAGTATAAATAAATAAGAAAAGGCTGTCAAATCTGGGTGCATAAATCTCATCTCTCCTCTAAGGTTTGTGTATTAGGATGAAGGGGAGGAGGGTAAGTGAGTGGGTGCTTTTACCCTAATTGGAGATGTGGGGGCATCATCCTTCTGAGGAAGTAAGCCCTAACCCTGTATTAGTATTCCTGGAGAGTTACAGGGCTCTCTGCGTAGCCTATTTTGAAGGAGATTATGTTCTGTGTTGTCCTAATGCAGGCTTTGAGAAGCTGGAAGAATAGAGGAGGGGAATTCCTGGGGCAGGAGAAGCTCCTAAAGTCCTACTTGTCCCCAAAGTTCTCCTCCTTACAGCACCAGATCCAGGTATTTCACTATTTCTAGGCATTTGATGGAAAGTGATTGGTTTTAAATATTGAGCTTGAAACAATTTCCCTACAATTTGTTCTCGGAGCAGGGATGCTATATTATTGTTTTTAAGTTTATATATTTTATTTGTAAGAGGACAAAGTCATTAAGGGCCCCTAGAGGTGGAAATAGTTATTATTACCATTGGACTAATTCCTATTTTTATTACTGTCTAGAATAGTGCCACTGAATCAATGGGATTTACCAGTGTATTTACTCACTACTCAGTAACTGTTCAGTGGGTCTACTATAGGTGGGCTAACTCTCAGGATTCCAGCCATTATCTCTGACATCTTGGAATGACTACAGGAGTTGCAGCTGTTGCCAGTAGTGTTGCATGGGAAAATCTTTGAGAAATGTTGCTAGCAATGGTGGTTAGGACCTATCATATTATTGGAGCGGGTGAATCTGTACAAGGTTTAAAAGACCTATTCAGACTGCTGAATGTGTCTTAGCGATGGAATACAGCACCTTGGAGAGCTCCTTGATGCCTGGGCTAAAACCTAGAATGGAATCATGACCCCACTGACACGGAAGCCATCAGTCACAATTGGTTACTTGTCTAGCCATGCATTCATGCACGCATGCACACAGACACAGACACACAGATTTTTGTCCAATGGAGAAGCTCCAAATTCACCTTTCCAATTTTGTTTTGGCAGAATTTGATTGCACATCTACTCTCCACTTTGTGTCACTGCCCATGTACTCTGGAAATTAAACTTGTGTTACTCATGTCAGGGCAGTCCATTACATGGTTCAAAGAGGTAGCACATCAGCTGAGCCTTGGCTTGTAACTGTTGTATATGGTGCTAAGGAAATAGTTGCAATGTACTTCGAGATCTGAATTTGCATAGCCAAATGAACATTTTACTATTACAAGGAATATGTGCATCCCATTAAACATCACTGCCTCAACCTGGCAAGGGAGATCAATGTATGGAAACAGATCTACCTTCACGCAGCAGGTACAGATATGAAATGAATATCTTTATATTGATTGCAATAGTAATGTCACTTTCCAATGAAGTAGCTGAACATATCATTTGAGGCAGCTTGAGATGCACAACTGTATCATGTTGTGTATGATGCTTACTGAGTCTGGCTACCCTCAATCCCCCCATATGCTCAGTGCTTCTGTGAAGTGGGATTGCTACCCTTGAGGTACTGATGTCAAGGACCCATAATTGCACAGGTACAATATATCACAGATACATTAGGTTTCCAGGTCATAGAATCAACAGGCTATTGCATTTCAAAAGCTTTGAATGGGAAGCAAAAGATTGGAAAGTGCATTTTGTCACTCCACTACTGCAATGTGATGGGAGAAATGGGGAATTTTATCTGGGACCACATTGCTGTAATGACTTTAAATCAGAGACCTACATTTTAGAAAGGTTACACATATTTTCTCATGATGCCTTGCAACTGCATATGCGCATAAGGTGTTTGCACACAACCATTCAAATGCATACAGGAATACCTATTGTTTATTTCATATGAATGCCACTTTGCCCATATAAGAATTTGCTGTAGAATTCTTATAATCTGTCTTGGTTCTAAGATCATCTTCCAGGACACATTCTCTCTGAAAACCCCAGCTAGGTCTTTCAGGTCTCATTTCAACCATTGCGTGAGACATGTTGGGAGTGGCAACCTTTGCATGCTTAATTAACTAGCTAGTTAGTTTGCATGTCTGTTGTAGTCATAGAGGGGACTGCCTCGAGTAAACTTCCTGTTGTTTGGTCAACACCCACTTCCTCCAGCATCTACACATTTTTTGTTCTTAAAAAGGTTCTCTTGCCATTTATACCTCTCTCTTTTGTCTTTGCCTTTTGTCCTGAAAGCATGCTCTGAGATCTCCTCCTAACAGGGATTATTTTCAGCAAGCATGTGACTGCTTAATTTCTCCTTACTTTCTTCAAGAATTGAATCTGTGTAGATGATGCACAGGATTTTATGAGTAAACTTTTCATATTTTTAACCAAACTGTTTATGTTTATTTTGGGCTAGATTAAGTATGTCTGGGGTGGAGATGATGAACTGGGACTGGTGATTTGTTCAGCTTCTGTCTGTGCATTACAGAATACTCTGCTGATTGGGAGACTTATTACTAAAAATCTCTCAATTCTCCAACAAAATAGGGCCCACTACGAAATCATAGAGTCTTGTGGCTGGACACTGCAGTGTGACATTGCCAGGGGCAGGCAAACTATCTTTAAGAGACTTTTGTTTCCTGTTTATGATCCCCTGAGGAGGCTTCTCAGGAATCCCAGGGTTCTCCAGAATATAGTTGGAAAAACAATGAAGTGAAATTTAAAAAAGTTAATTAACCTCCAGGTAAAATATTTTGTCCCATATGGAATTTTCACAGAGAGAGAGAGAGAGAGAGAGATAAACACACACACACATTTTGATTTTCAAATATGCATATGAAGAGAAATCAGGGTAGCAATGCAAGGGAAATTTTATTTTAAAAAAAACTTTCTTGATGGATTTCATAACATGGTGATCCATCTACATCTTTGTCTCCAGGAGAATGCAGTGCAGTTACTCAGTTATACAGTTGTAAATTCACACTTAATAGGTGGTGGAAATTTTATCCAGCTCTGATGAGAAGCTTTCTCCAAAGACTGAGTTGTATTCCCAGCTGTGTTCTCACCTGCCCCACTGACATTAGATGTGATACATGGCTATGGTATAGTGAGTTTTCAAGTAAGATCTCCCCTTCGAATCTGCTACATAGATCATGCTTGTTTGATAAATGAGTCCCAATTACTCCAAAATACTTTTTGAGTACATAAGAGGGTGTTCTAATATTCTGGGATAGTTTGCTTTTTTTAAAAAAAATGCAAAATATCACTCTGCTCATATTCGTTAGGTGAGAAAGTTGGTATTGGCTTACATGACATAAGTTCAGCTGCTTATGTATACAATGTTGGCAGCAATACAGATGGAAAAAGCATGGACTGAATACATCTTGAGTGTCTTGGGTCTCTGAAGGTCACTCTGTTAAAGTAATATATAGTGCCAGTATTGGTGGCTCAAGGTCAAGTCAGCTTGCTTTTCATAATGCATAAACCTGAAGCTCTCTCAGACACCAATCATCTGACCTAAAACCTTGGAACAAATATTTTACTAAGTAAATCAGTGAGCATGCTGGCATTTCTATTAACCTTCAATGCACTGGTGACAGGAAATGAATAATGATAAATAATAACTCAAGCCTGTAAATCATACTTAACATCACAGGCAGGAGGAAAAAAAATTGTGGTAGACTACCATCTGTTAAGAGTAAAGCTGGTTGAGCTTGCCTAGAGAAAACAAAGGGGAACACGCACACCCTTTTCCTCAAAGGCTTCCCAAGGTGTCCTTAAAAATGAGTGAAAAGGAAATAAAAGTTTCCTAAAGAAGCCAGAGGAAGCCTATGTGGGAAATCTTTACATGAAGTAGTGAGTTTAATAGATAGAGTCCCTAATCAGAAACATTTGGGGAGCAGAAAGCGTGTTTGTGGCTGAGCAAGAGCTGAAAGGCCAATGACCTTGGTTCTATCCCCTGGTTGACTCCCACTCAACCTGGGGCAGAGGCCAAGGAAACTTTAATCCCCTTTCCTTGCTATGAAAAGTATAGGAGGCATTGGCAAAGGCCTTCTCCCGGTTCTTAGCATGTGCTTGGGAATGAGCAGATAATGTACATAATAAAGAGGCATTTATGATACTGCTGATCATACTCATTTTCTGCCTTTCCTCTAACATGGGTATATATAACTCCCTCCCTCTATAAGTTTGTGAAAAAGGTTGGACAGAAACATGATGCGCTGTTTCATATGTACATGAAATTGCTGAGAGAGGTGGTTCAGAGACATGAGAGTAATTGAGACACAGCTCCATGGTTACAACAGACACCATGATGCAAATTGACTTGGCTGTTGAAGCTTTCTACTCCATGCCTGAAACTCCATCTCTGCTAACTGGACCAACAGGGCAAGCGGGGGGTGGTATACCAGTAGAGTTCCTAACTTCCACAAGAGCTCAACACCAGGTACATACAGTCAAAATCAAGAGGAATTTCTGGAGTTTTGAAGGAGGAACAAGAGGTGTGGTGGTGGAGGAGGATGGAAGAGAACTTATTCTACAAAAAAAAAGTGTGTGGTATTGCTTATTTAGAAAAAAAACATTTTCTGCATATGAAACAGCATTGTCTGAGCAGAAAAATATTAGCAGGGAGGAATGGAGGAAAAGAGTGCTGCTCCAAAAAAAATAAATAATGTGTGATATGATTCAAATGGTGATTCAGTTTTAAATCATTTTACTCTACCTAATTGATAGTGCATCCATGATTTGAAATTTAGCTTCCCTCCTTAATGGTTTTTCTGAGAAAGGGAGAGGAACAGTGTAAGTGGAAACATATGGCTGGCAAATCATGTAATGTAACCAAAAAGAAAAAAGCTTGTGTCAGGCACTATGGTTTCTCTTTCCTTGTTTCTAGAAGCCCTGTCTTGACTAGTTCCTTATTTCTGAATTTTCAGCAGATACTGTTCATATGTTCACCCATGTTCTGTGTTCATGAGGACTTGAAAGTTAATTCTGAAGCAGTAATTCTATAGCCAATTGTATACGTTGCAAATCCAGGGATACCCCTTCCCCTACAAATCCATACCCATGTACTTTCTGGGGTTTAAAAATATCTGGCTTTTAAAGTAACTATGTGATATAAACATCATACTAAACTTTGTCCTAGATAAGACTTCTATGACAAGATCTATAAGAGAAGCTTAAGCATAATTTTGCAGAGTATTGTTTTTTTTTTTTTTTTTAAAGGCTACTGAGCATTTCAAGCTCTGAAAGGAGGTAGATTGCATTTACCTCACCGTAGGCCCCATCGCATAGGGATGTGGGGGCAATTTGCCCCGGGCAGCAATGTTTTGGGGGCATCTTGGCCCATAGCCACACCCCAATGCACAGTGGACACACCTCTTACACGGTAGCCTCGCCCCCCTCCTGCCTCCCCCTCCACACCAAGCTCCACCACTGCTTAGGCCTCTTCCAGACTAGTTCAAAGAAGTGAAAGCTCTTGCAGCAGAGTTCCTTCTTTGGTGCTGCAAATTGCTGACAAAACCTAGCACGGGGAGAGTTAAAAGGATGAAGGAAGCTGCATGAGGCCATAGCAAAGTTGGCCAATCATCATTCATATCTCTTCAGTGCCTCTGCTCACTGTCATACCTTTTGTCTCTGGATGTCAGGACTTCCAGTATGGGCATGCCTCCCCTCTCCTCCTCCTCCTTCTTTTAAAAACTACAGTCTAAAGTCCTGTATGTAAACTGGAAGGAATTGGAATGTCTCTGCTTCCAGTCACCCCATTTTCCTCCCTCCAGTGAGGCAGTGAGGAGGAGGAATGGCAAAGAAACTTGGTACTAATCCCAAGTACCAAACTACACAAATCTCTTGGGATTTTTTTATTCCAATATATCCTGCATTTTTTTCAAAAGCCATCTGCTAAATAGGAATAAAATAGTGCTGCTGGTGCCAGGAACTGTGATTGAATTGATTAGTACAACAGAAATGTCTGTTTTTTTATTTTTGATTTTTTTAAGAAAATAAACAGAATTACTCTAGAAATACCAAATCCTACAGCAAGATTTACCTTGTCTAGAAGAACCCTTAGATGAGTAGGAGTAGCAATCAGCCAAAGTGAGTTAGTACACAGCAGCTCCTCACTGGAAGTGTTAGGCAGATCAATCTGTAGGTTGCTTTCTTAGCAGTAATACTGTGGGAGGATGTTTATACCAAGTGGCAAACTGCAATAGTAGCAAGCCAGACAAAAGAAAATATTTAAGGTAGTAAACCTTATATTTCTAGCTCTAATCTGGGCAATTGGTAAACCACTGCAGTTACTTGTTCAGGAATACTGCTAATTGTTTACTGTCTAGCCTGCTTTTGTTCACTTGCATTCATTTCTGACTGGATGCCCATCATCTGAATTGACAGTACACATCCGGTCCAATCACACTTTCTTGATAATTCCTCTTTCTTTCTCTAGATGTTATCTACCATAAAATTCAGAATTGCTTGCAAGATTGCTAAATTCTACTAATTGAACTACGCTAGTAACTCTCTCTGCATGTCTCCCTTTGTTTCTGTCTCTTATCTCAACTATCTAATGTATGTGTGTGTGTGTGTGTGTGTGCGTGCGTGCGTGCATGTGTGTAGGTAGGTAGGTAGGTGGGAGGAGAGAAAGGGAGGGAGGAAGAGAGAGAGAGAGAAGAGCAGAAAAAAGTTTAAAGCAACAAATAGTAAAGACACATCATTTCTGGATTCCAGTGGAATGCCATTAATCACTTAGAATAACTGGTGGAAAATTGGTTTAATTCAGAACATCATGGCTTATCTGATTTGTCAGTGATTGGAACAGGAATACCATCAGATCCAGAAAGGTTAGAGAAAAAGGATAAACATCTTTATTGGCTAACATCTTTATTGATTAACATGGGGTGGACAACTGTCAGAGGCTAGGGACCTATATTAGCCCCCGGGAGATCTTGGAGGTCACCACCCCCATGCAAAAAATTAAAATTGACTTCAGATATTCCCCCAAAGCTTATATGGGATGTAAAGAGGCCTTCTTTTTTTAAAAAAGAGGTTTTTTTTTTTTAACAAAAGGTCTCTTCTGGGCCTAAGAAGTAATAGGAGGCCAAAAATGCAACAGAAAAACTCCCATCCCACTGCCCCTGGTGGCGCATTGGATCCCTGAAAACCCCAAAAATGTTCCTGAAGGGCCACATGCAAGTCCCAAGCTTCACTTTTCCACTCCTGCCCTAACACCACCTGGAAGACCTTGCATCATTAACCCATTTAGGAACATCCCACACTATGTATTCCATGGCTGCAACCTTCTTGGTTGCTGACACTGCCATAAGCAGCAGTTGCACCACCATGAGTACTTTTTAAGATGTTGCACAAGAAGGGATCCAAAACTACCTTGTGCAATACCATTCCCCTTGCTCTGCAGTGGCAGCCATGATGAAGTCAGACACTGCCCCATCTCCCCAGCCACTGATTGTGCTGGAGATACAGGAGGTAGACTGTTGGTTTCCTCTCCCATGCCAAGTATCAAGCAAGCTGGACTGTGCCTGTGCACAAGCCTCCTCCCACTACACTGATTGGTCACCAGTGTGCACTTGGGACTCATCTGGCTTGCATTATGCAAATAGGAAAAAGAATAGCCTTTGCCCCCTAACATAAGTGTCCTGTTTGAGATTTATGCTCTGCTAGTGTTCATCCTATAACTACCATACTGAATACAGAATACTTTGTTTTAGAGAAGGTGATAAAACTGAAACATCCTGGTTTTTAGGCCATTTCCTCATGACAGGGCTGTCCCGCTAGAGGGACAGCATGGCAGTGGTTGGCCAGTTGTGCTTCCACACGCCATTGTCACTGCCCTGTTGCCATCCAGTCCCCAAGATCGTGCTTGTGGACTATTCACCTAATGGATTAAATCCGTTTGGTGAACATGAACATGCTTCCATCCCTACTGCAGCAAAGGGAAGGAGACAGCTACAGTGTGAAGGGAAGGGGCATGTCCCCAAACACTTCCTTTCACAGCCAGCCAGTGGCATGTGTAGAGGAGTGCTGGGGAACCATGGCAATCCTGGCAGAGGTGCTGCTGGGGTTGCCTTGGCACAATGAGAAGAGTGTCGTCATGTGGAAATGGCTTTAGTTTTGTTAGTCGCTCTAATATACTTGGGAATAACTAGTGAAATTTAAGTACTTGTGTGCTAATATTTCTTCCTCCCCAGTGAGTCCTAATTAACAGTTCTCAAAGCATTCCTCAAGCTGGCAGTTTCCAGATACATTGCCCCGAAGATCTCACTAGAAATCCCACCACATTCAGCCACCATTCCCGAGGTAGTGAGATTTGTAGTCCAGTGCCTCTGGAAACTTTCAGATTTGGGAAAACAACTCACAACCTACAAAAGGAGAAGTTCTGGAAGAGCAATAAAAATGAACAACCAGGGGACAGTAGTGACAACCAAATACATCACTCTTTGTACTTGCTATAGTTTTTTTTTTAAAAAAACTAACAATTTATTGTAACAAGACCAAGATTCTGCACTAAAGCCGTAACATACAACATCACAACTATGCTCTGTCTCCTGATCAGACTCTTGAAACCCACCACAGCAATCCAATAAACTATCCAGAGTGGTGGAGCTCTGTGGTGCTAGTGAGTGGGACACTGTGGGATGACATGACCAGCCCCTCCTGCCAGTGAGTGATGGTGTGACAAAGAGTTTGTGACAGGACCTTACAGGGGTCCCTGTTTCAGCTCTTTGCAGTGTCACTCATGGGTCATATCATCTTGCAGTACCCCTCTCACTAAAGAACTGCATCCCTCGTTGTTAGATGGATTTTAAGGTGGGTTTGAGGTGCATTTACAATTGTCAAAATGGTGCCACAGTTGTAAATTTAGATAGGAAACAGTTGCATGGTCATAAATCCAACTTAATAACATTGTAACTGATTAATTGGATTGAAGCCCAAATTCCCACTTTTCTACTGCTAAGAATAAATTAAATTCCACCTTTCCAGCTATCAGTTTCAATTCATTAGTGTTAAACCCAGTATGCTAAGCTCCGCCCAAGTATATTAAGTATATAATCTGTATCTTACCATTTTCTTAAGGAAATCAGGGTTATATATATGTCTTCCCTTTGTTCAGAATCAGTTTGCATCCTGCTAAATAATATAGAGACATTTCTTGCCAGAAAAAGGTCATGTTTAGAAATATTGCAAGCAACCATTATTTACATCTTGCAAGCAAATTTATTTCAATAGAGCTTACTTCTATGAAAGTGTGACACTGTTTTCAAATTCAACCCCTGGGATTGGGGATAGTGGCTATAGATGTTTTAGGGTCAGGGAGAGACAAATAAAACTGCTCTCCCTTTAACAAGACACATTCTGCTGTGAAAATCAACGCATCCCCTTTCCACCTATTGGGAGGTGTCCACACTACCTCTACTCTGCTTGAAAGGAGAAATGTTAAGTAACTTGAGCAGAAAGAGAAACAGACAGAAAAACATTATGGAGGCTTAAAGGCCAAACTAAGGGAGGGCTGGGGTTTTGGTGTTTTCTTTGGAATTTGTGAATATCACTGAGTGCCAGAAAGATTCTGGCCTCCACTGGTAGTTGTCCTGGTTTCAGATGGCTATAGTCACATATCTGTTGATGGTCCCAACGGTGTGAGCAGTGAAGGATCAGTGCTTGACTTTTTAAGCTCTTGGGTCAAACACACGTATCATGCTTATTGGAACTAACACACACAACTGTCATTTACGAATACTAAGAATCCAACAAGAGAAATTCAGGTCCAAAGACATTCATATCTTCATAAAATCATCATAAGCTATCTTTAAGATGTCTCTAGGGAATGTATTTGCCTCATTTTTTAAAAGTTTATATGCTAGCATACATTTTATCTTCAATAATATGACAGCTAACAAGATGCTCATCATTATGATGGATGTACAGGGAGAGGGACAAAATAGTTGTAAGAACTCCAAATTCTACTCCAGCAGTTGCCAGAGTACTGAGTGTACATTTCCTCCTACCTCAACAATGTCCTCAGTGTATTACGTTTTTTCCTCTTATGTGGGAATGGCAGCCAGTCAATTCTATGGGAGTAGGAGTAGAAGGAATATGAAAAAAATGTTGAAAAGCATGTTTCTCAAATTTCTCCTCATGAGGAGAATCCTGGATTGACAAGAATCTTCACAGTTCTGGGTTTCCATGGTACGAAATTCATATTTCTTTGTGCAGAAAAAACAGAAAGCATTGTCTTCTGTGCAAATAACCATGTGCAAATTTTTCAAAGAATAAGTTTCCCATTACAGAATTTGCTATGCAGGAAACTTTTTTTTCCACAGAAAACAGTATTTCTGTGCAGAGATATTTTTGGTATAGAAAACACTATTTCTTGCACAAAATCCCTACATACTCCTTCTGTGGTCAATGTATCTCAAACATCAGTTTGTGAAGACTCTCACTTTGGGAACAAAATTTCTAAAATTCTTTATTGATTCCTTTGAGAATAAAATAAGTAAGAATTACCTCTCCCTAAAGAAGAAAACAAAATAAGGCTTTCTTCCTTTCTTCATTCCTTCCCTGTTCATGAACTACAGCTCTTTAACATATATTCTCTTCTATTGGGAAAAAAAAATGAATTTTGACCTGAAGGGACCAGTATATAGCTGATTTATTCTCTCTGTTGCTTAATCCTAGTTCTCTCTAGAGTAGTCCTTTCCAATTAAGCAAAAATAACCCTAGCTGTGTAATGTGGTATCTGATGGATACTAACGCATACAAGAGACAGACAAATTAATTTTCAAGACTTAAACATTTAGTCCGTAGCCAGTACCTAAACAGAAAGCTCAGCATTTTATCCCTTTAATCTCTACCCTCCACTTTTTCAAATACAAATTAAATCATTTAACAATGATTTAATAAGCACTAAAAAGTGTAATGAACCGGGTAATGAATAGGAGCTCATATTTTATATTGCCGTTTTGTGCACAAACTACTGTGCTCTTTCATAGTTCTCATTTGTTTCACTGGGGTGTTGACAGAAGAGCTTCCCTTTGGATTGTGACCTATCAATTTTATTTTGCATATTCATAATACATGCAAGCCAAAAGAAGATAAACACGAGAAGATATGAACAATAATTTGGCTGGATATTTTGCTTGACGAAAGCCCTGAACGGACACCAAACTTGCAATCTTTCTACAAGATCTTTCTTGATGGGGCAGTCTCAGAAAGTCGTAGTGGGGCGTGCCTGTTCAACACCCTGGCCACTGTCCTGTGGTGTCCCTCAGGACTTGATTCTCTTCCGCACACTGTTTAATATAACCACTGAGAGAGGTTATCCACAGTTTTGGGGTTCTGTGTAAGTTGATGAACTGTGTAAGTTGATGAACTGTGTAAACTGATGACATATTAACTCTATCTCACATTTCATTCTGAATCCAAGGAAGCTGTCTCTGTACTAAATGAACGTGTGCTGTCCATAATGGGTCATTTCTGCACAAGAAAGGAGGAGCGGTTCACTGCGTGTCAAGAGCAGTGTTTTTATACTCTGATTTGGAAACTGAATTCAGAAATTCAGAAACTGTGCTGTCTGCACCCCTGCCTCAAATTTACATCGTACTACTGGGGAGAACAGCAGTTGATACATCCACAAAAGCAAGTTCCTGGACACTCCCATTCCCTTCCCTCACCCTGCCCCGCCATCGCTGATTGGTCTGTTTCTTACAAAACATGCACACATTTTTAACACGTTTCTGCATTGCTATGTTTGTGATAGGAATATATGTTCATTGATATGTGGAAAAAAACACGTTTTAACAGTTCATTACCAGATCCACTCTCTTCCCGCTGTCCGTTTAACACAGGAAGACAATAATGATGGCAGTCTGTCCTTTGATGGGTGGAGAGAGATCGGGATGGAAATGACAGAAGGGACAGCCTGGGAACGCCAATAGCTGGCCGCTTCTGCGATGTGAATCAATGATACGCTTCTGCATGTAGGCGAAAACCGAAGCAGAACTGGTTTGGGAGATTTACATCGGAGTTTTTCCGGTTTTCCATACAGCGGTTTCACACTGCAGTGAACTGCAGTGAACTGCTCTAGGAGCTGAAAATGTGCAGAACCACAAGGAAAACTACAAAGCTAAAATGGTTCAACGCGTAGATGGGAAGGATAAGAATTTGATGCTGCTATGATGTATCAACCTCATGTGAAAGTGGCCATGGACTGGATGAGGGTAAACAAATTGAAACAAATTGAAAGACCATATCTCCTTATACAAGCCAGTGTGAGCTTTAAGATCTGCAGGGGAGGGCTCTTTCTCTCACTGGCTTTGCAAGCACATTTGATGAGGACTCAGAAGACACCATTCATCATGGCTGTTCCTAGACTGTGGAACTCCCTTCTACAGGAGGTGCAGATAGCCTCTTCCCTGCTCTTTTTCTGCCAGCAGGTGAAGATGTTTTTATTCAGATAAACTTTTAAATTTTAATTATGGAGTAGCAGTGTTTGTGTAAAATGGTGCATTGTATTTTTAATATTTTTAATCTTCTATCAGAAATTAAATTTTAAATATGCTGTGTTTTTAACTATATTAATCTTTTTTAAAAAAATAATATTGTTATTTAATTATCTTTTTAAGCTTTTGTAAAATAGTGTTTTGCCTTAGGGCCCTTCCTCACCACACTGTTATAGTGCTATTATTCCACTTTCAACATCCTATGGAATCCTGGGGTTTGCAGTTTAGGGAGGGGTCTTTAGAATTCTCAGCCATAAAGCTTTTTGGTCTCAGTAAACTACAAAGCCCAGAATTCTACAGGATGTTGAAAGTTGAATAATAGCACTATAACAATGTAGTGCAGAAATGCCTTTAATCTTTTTAAAAATTATTTTAAGCAGCCTTGAATCACATTGTGGGAGAAGGTGGGAAATAAATTCAATACATTCAATAAATAAATAGATCACAATATTTAAGATTTTATGTTACAGACTATTCTATATCTCCTACCTCTGCTTTTAGATGGATGTGGGAACAGTGTGTGAAAATTTACATATATAATAGCATCTAAATTTCATTCCATTTTCCTCAGGATTCAAGAGAGATGTCACATTACAATGTGCCTGACCTTCTGCCAGAGTTATATTATTCATTATAGTGATCATTCAAAAGGGCATGAATTGCTACAGTTACTGGAGTATAGAAAATAACTTCATTGGGATACTCATTACTAACATGTTACTGTTTGCTTTTGCACCCTTGAGAAACTGAGGCCTTTTCCGCACGAGGGAATTAAAACGGTGCAGTGCGTCCTCCATGGAGGACGTCTGCACCTTGGAGCGGACTAGGAGCGGACTACTTACCAGAGATCTGCACCTCAGTCTGCTCCAAGATGACCCCAAGTGGTCCTCCAGCGTGTTTTGAAAGACCACAAAAAACAGGTCTTTATTTTCCCGGAACGCGTCATTGCGTTCCTGCTCCCTTGTGCAGATTCACAGCCTCGCACACATGCGAGCCTGTGATCTGTGGAGGGCGGGCTTTAGGTGTGGCGAGCTTTGCGGTTGGTCGGGACCCACGACCAACCAGAAGCCGCCATTTTGGAAGCTGGAGCAGTGCGGATCTAAGATCAAACACTGCTCTGATTCACCCTGGACCAGAACGAGAAGGCAGAAGATCCAGTGAGTAATGGCACGGAGCGATTCCCTCGCCTCGTGCAGAAATGGCCTGAGAAGGAAACTTTCTGGCTCCCTTCTCCAATTATCATGTTTCTGCCTGGGCTTCCCAACAAGAAGTCCCTTCTCCCATCATCTTCATGGCTATATGCAGTGCACTCAGGTGCTTTGATTGAGCACATGGACACAATCATTCACTCAGTCCCAGTTCCTCACACTGTAACGTTTCATAGAACTCTCCAGACCCTGCCTTTAAAAGTAGGTGATGTGGGAATAGTGCTATATTTTTAAATGCAAATATACACAGCTGTCCTCAACATGAATAGTAAGTTTCTTTGTTCTTTCTCAATCTTCAGATCAGATGCTACACATTGTGGTATATCTTATAAACACATTTAAAACATTAAAAACACTTTGTGAAATGCTTTAAGAGCTTTCTTAGCTGGCCATACTGAAAATCAAATACAAGGGAGGAGATGTTTTCCAAATCTGAAGTATTTCAAATTCATATCTTGGGATATACCAGTAAATGCACACACAAAATGTGCATTCCAGTACCTCAGTCTTCAAGGCATATATCACATTACAATAACTGATGGTTTTCAGTACAGCTCTTTTAGCTGAAAATGTGGGCTTGTGGAGGAAAGGTTCCACAAAATTATTTCCTCCTCCCTCCCTGCACTTGTTCAGTGTTGACGGATGGTGAACATAGTCCCTAATGCAGGATTTCATTTCCCTCCTTTTAATTTGTGAGGACAGGACTCATAATGACGCCATATCGCCAGTAAGGCTATATGATGACTGAGGCCAAATTGGAGTAAAGTCAATGTTTCCTGCCCTCTTCTTGCCTCCCTTGACAGAGGAAAAATGATAGAAATGGGACCTACCAGAAAGATTTAGGATTATCATCACATAAGCCATTTGTGCACTAGATTGTTATAGTGCTATTATTCCACTTTCAATATCCTATGGAATCCTGGAATTTGCAGTTTTGGGAGGGGCTGACTGGCTCCTCCCTAAACTGCAAACCCTAGGATTCCAGAGGATGTTGAAAGTGGAATAATAACACTATAACTATCTAGTGCGCAAATGGCCTCAGTGACACAAAACCTTTATTTTGGTTCACATAAGACTTTTGCCTACAAAAGTCAAATTAAGAATAAGCCTTTTTGTAAAGATTCTTGGAGTGGGTGAGGAGAAGCTGGAAAAGGGATGAGAACCACCCCCTTTCATTTTGGTTTAGTACTTCATAACAAAAGTGACAATAGAAATTTCTTCATCATCCAAGTAATAAGAAAACTGAGAAAAGTTTGTACCAATAGTAAAAAGGGCTGGCTCACAGATCAGGCCCAATTTGTGTGCTGGAAGGCTAACTATACTAACACACTCCAGCATGCATGTAAGATCAAGTGTGATTGAAATATTCCATAAACAAGTGCAATTCATAGTTCTGTTTTATTTTGTTTTAAATAACTGTGTTAACTAGGATGAATCTACAGATTAATTAAAATGAAGCAGTAGATATTCATTGCATGCTTCATCAATGATGAATAGCTCTGAAACCCATGTCGCAGATGAATAAATGGTCTTTCATCTGTTCCATCTGACTGTATAGACAATTTGATACATTGTAACATAGACATCTCAATGAAAGTAATCAGTTGATCATAATAGATCATATTGCATTAGGATATGTCTGAGGAAGTAATTTACTATCCCAAGTGTGAGACATTAGCACTACTATAATAATCTCTACATGGAACAGAGCATTTTGAATTCATTATGTGCAAGCTTTGGACTTTAAAACGTTAATAATATTGTAAACTAAAGGTACACTTTGTGTACCATAAATCTAAGTGTCTGTTCATCCTTTGCACTCAATAAATATACTTCTCATCAACTTTTAATTATGCTGTTTACATTATTCTGTCCTGAAGAAGATAACACTCAGTAAATCACCTACTTGTAGTGTATACTGCAGCATAAGTTTAGTTAATTAAACCATATATTTTATTAGTTCTTGCACTTCCATCTTGTAAAGGGTACTGCTCCTTTTGGGAAAAAAAGAGGGACATCTTTATTTATGTTTGAGTCAGAGGCAATGCTAGGGAAACTGCATGGAGTATAGTAGGGTTTTTTTCCCCTTTTTTTTTCTTGGGACTTCACAATCACCACAAGCTAGTATCAGCCAGCAGATGGCAGCAAGCAAGCAAGGGCAGAGGGACCATTCACTTGGAAGGTGGCTGAAGTCAGAAACCATTTTGATTGTCAGCTCATTGACATGAGAATGGAAAAAAATTCCTTGGGGTAAAAATGACTGAAAGTGGCCTTTTGACACAATATTGATATGAGTTGTCAACATATCTTTTAGATCTACAACCTGGCCATTCTGATAGCAGTTTACATAACTCAGGATAGATGAATGGACTTTTCCCCCATTTATATTTTTGTCCACTTCACTTTTACATATGTTCACTTATAAGTTCTTTGTGTTGCAATTCAAACAACTGAATTTTCAAATAAAATCTTCACATAAGGCCATTTCTGCACTAGTCAGTTATAGCGCTATTATTCCACTTGCAACATCCTATGGAATCCTGGGGTTTGCAGTTTCGGGAGGGGTAGTCGGCCCCTCCCGAAACTGCAAATCCCAGGATTCCATAGGATGTTGCAAGTGGAATAATAGCGCTATAACAGACTAGTGCAGGAATGGCCTAAGTCTTATTAAAATGAAACAGACATTTTAAGAAGTATTTTCTATCAAATATGAACTTCTAAATATGCGTATTTCCTCTGAAAACTCATAATTTAAAATGTACATTGAACTTCTTCAGAGTCACAGACTACATTAAAATATTATTCAGGTATACCAGCCAAACAGGACTTCACTCTTTGTACATTCCAATATGCAATATGAAATACAGCTATTTGCCGTATTTCACATGTTGTGATTCACACATTAGTATGGGACATGTGGAGCAGATCATATTGGAATTTATTAAGACAGGCTGGGTGTTGACACCCAAACAGAGCATATGAACAGGAGCAAAAGGATTGAGAGGAATCAAATATGTTGGCCTCTTCCCCAAGGTTCCTGACTCCATCTGTCCTATCTCTTCTGTCAGTCATATCTCCTTAGTTCTTGACTTGCTGTGTTGAGCAAGGTTTGCAAGGGTGTCAACTGATGTTTGCTTGAACACAAGTATAAGTCTTTTGCATAATGAGGAATTGTGATGCAACAAGCTTCATGGTTGCAAGTAAGTGTCTACTCATGTTCTAGCATATTTGAATAGAAGCCTTCTGCAGACTTCCTTACTTAACATAGGGAGGGTAGGGACACTGCAGGTAGGGGTTCAGTGCATGGTCTCACTCCACACCTTTTTTACTCCATTCAGATATGAGACATAATGTTTGAATAGGGCTTGGATTACCCCAGAAGCTACAGGTGGATGGATGGATAGATAGATAGATAGATAGATAGATAGATAGATAGATAGATAGATAGATAGATAGATAGTGGCTGTTTCAGCATGTTACCTGATCCCATTGTCTTTTGGTCATGATCCCAGCAGCATTTTTGGCAGGAAGGGAGTGCGACATGCGACAGGAATGCTCCCTTCCACACCTGACCAGCTCCCTGTGGAAGGGGGTGCAAATAACATGCGCCTGCCTTCCACAGCACAGCTGGGCTCTTTCTCATGCTGCTCTGGGACAGAAAGCACCCCCAATGTACTTCCTGCCCTTTTGCATGGCTGAGAAGGATGGGAATGTTGTGAGATCAGGGATCATTGAAGGAGAAACTCCATCAATGATTTACTCCACAATCATGCTGGCTGATGATGGTCAAAGGGTGGGACCACAACAACGTCATGCAGAAACATTGCTGTAGTCCCGTTCTTCTGGAGTCCACATGCTGGGATGCAGCTATCATGCAGAAAGGGCCATAGATAGATATAGATATATAGATCCAGACTTCATATTGATGTGTATTTAGGCATTTTTCAGACATAAAGTAGGAATTTCTCAGAATTTGGGGCCTCTTTAGAGATCCTGCATTGGCAGATATACATGTCCCATTTAGTTATGTCTCCACAGCTATGCCTCTCAATGCTACCCCCAAATCCCACCTTGTAAGCCCTACCATCTCCCTACCACCCACTTCTGAGTTGTCACAGAGTGAGGAAATCAGCAGCAAAGCATCCAGATATTTTCCTGTAGCTGGACACTGCAACAGGCACCAGTAAGGACCTCTAGCAGTCCCTGGGATGTCCCTGCAGATGATGGCTTTGCAGTGCATTCAGCTACAGGAGAACAGCTGGCTGCATCACTCTCCAAGAACCCAGAAATTGCTATATAGGGGCATTTTGAAGGAGGAGGCTTTTGATGTTTGCATGGCCAGAAGAGAATTTTACCTGTGCAGTGATTGAAAAAATGAGTTACAATGTCAGAAAGCAGAGTTAAAAAAAACCAAAACTTACTAACACAATGCCAGATGGTTTCTCCCCCCTCCCAACCTGTTCTGACTGAATACTGGCTCTCACACACATAAAGGTGATGGAAATATCTAAAAGGTCTGAATCTGTGTGGACCATTGTAAGTAAGGAAAGGCATTCTCTCATGGCCAGAATAGCTCTGTCTAAAGCAGGGGTGGGCATTGTGTGATCCCAATGCCTGTTTCACAGTCCCCCGTTTTTCCCCAAATTCCAACATAAATACAGTGCACCCTCTTGTGGTGCAATTTCAGCACATGCAAATCTGAGGTCGCACAAAGTGAAGCATCCATTATCATCAATGGACACTCATGTGGCCACAGGTGCACACACATCTCTTGAAGATAATGGGATATGAGTATTCACTTTTTTATGTTTTATGCAGAATTTCCCGGCATGGAACCCTTGCATCTATGGAGGGTGCATGATACTATTTTTCACAGTGAAAATTGTTGCCATGGTTTGCCACCAAATTTCCATGGCATGATGTGCTGACTGCTGCCAGCAGGTCTCTATTGCATTCCTGTTCTATTGTTTATCAATACTGTACACTACCCCAGAAGTTTGATGAGGAAGGGCAGCCAATACTTTTATTGAAGGGAAACAATGACAGAAAAATAATCTAAAATAAAAGTATTGAGGGTGAGTGCACATTCACATACCACACAAAGTAACCAAAGTTGTATGATAGGCAACACTTGTCATGAAGTGAGTAGTTGTGTAGTATTAAACCCTTTTAAAAAAACTTTTTTAATGGTAACCAGACTTTAAAGGAATAAGAAATGCATAAGCAAATTAGAAAGTGGTTAAATGTCTCCAAAGACACATCGACATACATGCCTGAAATCCTTTTTTAGCTATTACCATAAGCTGCCTGGTTTTTTGAAGCCCCCTTTAATGCTAATGTGCTGGTTCTGTTTCAATGTTATTTTCAAGTCTGAAAAAAGGCAGAGGAAAGCTTGGATGTTTAAAGAACAATAAACACTGCTTAGTCTCCAAATTCTCCTTGAGAGAGTTAAGAGCCTCTTTTGCTTTTCCTGCCCCCCTCTCAGCCTTGAGTGGGGCATTTTACTGATGTAGTCCACTCTTCTCTAACCTCAGTACTCTGCTGACTGCTCTGTACTTAATACAACCATGGCCTGCAGCTCTGAACCAATATGCATTGACTTTAAACACAAGCAACAAAGCTAAAGCTCAGTGAAAACAATGGCATTTATTCATACTGTTATCCCCAGACAGAGAGAGGGGTCAAAAAAAAAAAGTGCCTTTTCTTTTAGTTGCAGGAAGAGAAGGGAGAGGCCCTCCTGGAGGCAGATGTAGCCTCTATAATCAGGCTCATCTGACTGGAGCTGTTCTATGATATTTGCCAGTTGAAGAGCACCTACAGCTTGGGGGGGGGTGGGAGGGGAGGATGAGCCTTTGGGCACATGATCATGAACTACCAGTTGTGAAGCTGACTTAAAGAAGATATGCCAATGTCCCCCTGCCTCTGTATGTGTGTGTGTGTGTGAGAGAGAGAGAGAGGGAGGGAGGGAGGGAGGGAGAAAGAATCTCTGGGTGGTTCTCAAGTGATGGAACTCACTGTCAACAAAGGGCAAGCATTCAATGACACACAAACACACATGCACACAGAGACACATATAAGGTCACATTCCTGTTGTCCATCTCCTGGCAGGGAAAGGCCTTTCAAAGGTTTCACTTCAGGTAGGGTTTCAGCAACTGAATAGCTGTTGAGAAAGGGGCTTATAATCTTCTGCACTGTATTTTTTAATAAAATTAATGCTCATACTTAATCAAATAGCTTCATGATACTATAATCATTTAGTTTGTGTTTTAGCATGGGTCCTTACTGTTTCTTTTTATCCCTTCCTGTTTTTGTATGTTTCTAGCTCTTTTTGTTTTCGAGCTACCTTGGGCCTTTCCACACTACACTGTTACGGTGCTATTTTTCCACTTTCAACATCCTATGGAATTCTGGGGTTTGTAGTTTACTGAGGCCAAAATGCTCTCTGGCTGAGAATTCTAAAGGCCTCTCCTTAAACTGCAAACCCCAGGATTCCATAGGATGTTGAAAGTAGAATAATACCACTGTAATAGCCTAGGGCAGAAAGGCCCCTTGTGTCCCTGGCCTTGGAAAAAAGAAGGGATACACCGAAAAAGAAGGCGGAGAGGGGAAAGGTTGTCTGTCTCTTGCACCAAAGTTTTCCAGTTTTCCTATTAGCTTGACCCATCTGCCTGCCTGCCTGCCTGCCTGCCTGCCTGCCTTCCTTCCTTCCTTCCTCCCTCCCTCCCTCCCTCCCTCAAGTCACCAAATTATTAATTGAAATTAATTAAAAGACATCCACCAGAGTAATTCATTTGCACAGTGGATACCGAAAATTACTGGAGTATGGCAGAGCTCAACTCAGTTAATGGCTGACACAGTGATGAAATGATGCTTCCAACAGTAAGGAATAGATCAAGGAGGGACATTCAGCATTTCTATTCTCTAGGGATGCCTTATTCCTTCTGTCCAGGAGACGGAAATGTAGAGTGTCATGCAGATAGACTTCTCCGTATTATTGGGCTTTACAGTTATGAACACATAGCATTTGTTAGAAACAGGTAACGATGGCAGGACATACTACCTTGGATTTCTCAAAGACCTCAGGTTTGGAGGTAAGATAATATGCATAACCTAGACGCCTTCCCAAATGCAACTGTTCAGTGATTTCTACATAGTACATAGAGAACAATTACAATAATCATTGACAGAAACAACAGAAGACAACGAAAAGGTAGAAGAGAGTTCTTCTGCAAGATCTCAGAATCAAAGGAAAATTTAAACCAAGAGTAAGTAGACTAGTTAATGAACAAAACATTAGATGATCAGGACAAAATAAAAAAGATGAAGGAAGCATTACTCTGAAGGACTATACAGGATTGATGAAAGAATGACAGATATTTTCAAAGCAGAAAACTTTGATAAAGAACCTACAGTTTTAGAAAGTGAAGTGGAAACTTCTCTCAAAGCAGTTCCAAGAACTAAATCACCAGGAAAAGATGGCAATACCTTGATTTCAAATACAGGGACAGAATCCATGCAAATTCTAACAAAATTTGGCAACCAATATAGAAAATAACATAATGGCCTACAGATGGGAAACACTCAATACACGTTCTAATCCCCAAGAAAAAGGACACCAGGGATTGTCATAACCATGAGACTATTTCCCTAATCTCCTGTGCAAGCAAAGCAATGTTCAAGATTTTATAAGAAAGATTTTTACCATATATGAAGCAAAAATGCCAAACCTCCAAGTTAGATTTAAAAAATGAAGAGGCATTAGAAATTATTGCTGGCATTCTGTGTTGCAGTTATGGATTCATTACCAAGAGTTACCAAACTGCTTTGTATTCACTGATACTGTGTAGTCATGTTGTCATGGTAGATCATGGCACTATTGCCACAATTTTAATGCCCTCCCAAGTAGGTTTGGGGGAACTAGTCCAAGAAATGTTACTTAGTTATGCATTCCTAACTTGGTAGGCAATTTAGAATATGGGCCTACATTGCAAAAATACATTTGCTAAGAGGAGGTGCCAAAGATTTCAGAAGAAAATTATCATGTGCTTTATATAAATTACAGCAAATCCATTGACTGTGTAAATCATGAAAAACTGAGGATCACTCAAAAACAAGTGGGTTACCTAAGGTACCTCTTCTTATCCTAAGGTTTCTCTTCTCTGGATAAGAAGCAACTAGCAGTAAACTATATGGAGAAACACAATGGTTTCCAGATGGCAAAGATGTCAGACAAGGGTGCATTTTATCATCCTATCTGTTCAATTCATATGCGTAAAATATCATACAGAAAATGGGATTAGAATCAGGGAAAGATACTGTGAAGACTGAGGAAGAGATACTAATAATTTATAATATGCAGATGGCATTGGACTTGGAACCTAGAACAACTACTGATGAAGAAAGTGCAAAATCAGTGTTACAGCTGAATATTAAGAAAGCAAAAATAATGATCACAGAAAACTTACATAATTTTGAAGCAGAATATGTAGATATTGAATTTGTTAAAGTTCTATAGCATTGTTGAGTCATTAATAAAAATGGAAACTGTAATCAAGAAATCAAAAGAAGACTATCATTTGGAGGAGCATCTATGAAGGAAGTAGATAAGCCTCTCAAGTGTAAAGAATAAAGATCATCAAGTGACTTTGAATACCAATAAAATAAAATAAAACAATAAAAAAATTAAATGTGATGCTGAAGGAGGGTTCAACGTTTACCATGGTTCACCAAAAAGACACATAAATTGGTCCAATAGGAAATTAGGCCTGAATGCTCATCAGAAGCCAAAATGTCTAAACAGGAAGTATTGTACTTTGGACATAATATGCAAAGAAATACTGATGGAAAAGGCAATAATGTTCTGGAAAGTGGAAGGTACTAGGAACAGAGGAAGACCACATTATAAATGGATTGATTCAATCAAGGAAGTTATAGTCCCGAGTTTTAAGACCTGATTAATTCTGTTAATAATAAGATCTCTCATTCATCGGGTCGTCATAAGCTGAGGCTGACTTGATAGCTCATAAAAACAATGAGCCCTCCATGTGTAGTTGTCAGATCTGGGCTCTGAGCAGCATCTAACTATTTATGGGCCAAGAACTCAGAACAGCAATCAGAATCAGATGGAAAACTAAGAGGTGATTTATTAGCTAAAAATGAATATTTATCTAGTGAGTGGAATTTTAAGCACCATACCTGGGAAATCTGGAAAGAGGCTTCTTAAGTACCTTTGGCAGTTGAACACTAAGGCCCTTTTCGCACGGGCCTTTGCTTGCGCGACAGCCCCGTGAGCCTCGCGGGAGTGGGAGCGTCACTCCGCACGACGCACTCCCACTTCCGCCGGGCTCACGGGGCTGAAGCAGCGCGAGCGCGGGTTTTTTGATTTTCGCGTCCAAGTGAAAATCACCCCGCGCTCGCGCAACGCTCTTGGCGCCCACCCGCACTTACCTTTCGTGCGGAGCCTTCGGGAGCTGGCTGGGTCGCGCTTCCTTCCCTCCGCCCCTGTGTAAGGAAGGAGCGGGGTGGGGAGCTAGCGCTACAGACGCGATGCCCGCTTCGCGTGTGCGGGGGGGGAATCCGGCGCGACGCTGCCCGCTTTGCACGCGCGGGGGGAATCCGGCGCGAGGTCTCCCGCTTCGCACGGGGGGAGGGCGGCTTGCGCGGCAAGCCTCCTTCGGTGCCGCTTCCCCGCTCGTTCCTTCGCCTGCGGAAGGAAGGAGGGGGGAAGCGGCAGCCTCCCGGAGGAGCCTTCTTGCGCTTGCCGGCCTCCCCCGCTTGCGCTAGAAGCCTTAGTGCGAAAAGGGCCTAAGATCAAAATACCATTTCAAATGCAGTTGCTATTGTTAATTCCTGTACCAGCCCCATCACCCCCATTATTAGGATATCCTGCACTAGGGTAGTGAGCTACATGTCTCTGGGACATTATGAGAAACACACTTTAAGTGATTTTTGTGATGTTAACCACATTGTGGTTTTTTTTTTTTAAAGTTTCCTTTTCCTTTTTTCCCCATTAAAAAATTGTCTAAGGTAACTGATGATGCCTTTTAAAATGGAGAGTGAATATTGAGGCTACTCTCTACACTGATTAATCACTCCTCTCCTGAAACTGTCAAGGAATGCAGCCCACAAATACAGAACAATGTCAAAATTGCCACTTGTAAATGACTTAAGACAGCAAACTGAAAGACTTCAAAATCCTTCATGCTGTGTAATAGCCTGCATGCTGTACTACTGAATGATTCAGGATACCACAGTTCATGTTGCAGAAAATTCACAGCTCTTCAAGTTTTACAAATATAGGCCAATGTCAACATAAGGACCATCTGTTTCAAAGTGATGTCCAACATCATCCGACATTTTTATCTGGAACACTTACAGACTTGTGCATATTCTGCAACAGAAAGCAGGCAATCCAAGGTGGGAGTGAACTGAAACATTCCATAAAACACAACCCATCAGACACATGGTCTTTTCAGACAAATATATTTCTCCAGTCATAATTGCTAGACTGTATAAAACCCATTGTTTTTATTTCACAGTAGATTCCTGCTTTTCTGCCCCCAAGTCTCAAATACTTAAATTGGGTGCCTATCCAAAAGTGCCTGCTGTTTGTTGTTTCAGTGGAATTTGCTGCTTGTTCTTTCAGTAGAATGCACACATGGATGTGCAATTCCGTCCTTAAATTCCCAGGCTGGTCATGCAACAATTTTTATGAGTAAACACATGCACATATGCACATATACGCACATCTTGATGGCAAGTAAATTATTATTATGTACCTTCAGGTCATCTCTGACTCATGGCAATGCTGTCCTAGATTCTTGACAAGATTTATACAGAGGTTTGTCATTGCCTATTTCTAAGGCTGAGGGAATGTGACTTGTCCAAGGTCACCCAGTGGATGTTCATGACTGAACAGGGATTTGAATCCCGGTCTCCCAGAATCCTAGGCCAACTCTCTAATCACTACTCCATGTTGACTTCCCATCAAGAAAACAAGATTCAGTTAACAAAAGGTAACTGTGGTGTGATGAGGAAAGTGAGGTTGTGGGAAGAAAGAATCTAGTTCCTAGAGACATCAGATCTGGCCATGGTAACACATGCCTTTTTTACATCCTGATTGGATTACTGAGCACACTGTACATGGGACTGACTTGAGGAACTGTTAGGAAACTTCAGTGGTCCACAAATGCTGCAGCTGGGATGTTGACCGGAACTGGCTACAAGGAACATACATCCTCTTCTTGAAATAGCTTCTCTATCTACCAGCCTGTTTCTGGGCAGAATTCAAAGTGCTAGGTATGACCTTTAAATCCCTGCATGGCTTGGGTCCACACTATCTAAAAGAAAGGATCTTCCTGTATGAGCCTGTTTGAGTTTTAAGATCTTCAAGGAAAGTGTTTCCCTCAGTCCCACCACCATCACAGGCATGTTTGGAGAGAACCTTCTCTGCTCCCAGATGGTAGAATTCTCTCCTGAAGGATGTTCAGTTGGCCTCCTTCCTCCTTCCCCATCACAGGCTGGATAAAACTTCCTTATTCAGTCAGGACTGGTTAAAAATCTATTTAACAGAAAGAGTTTGTGGTGGGGTTGCATTTTTAATTTTTTAGTTTTTATATTTATGAATGTATATATTTATTTAATATCTGTTTTATATTGTTTCTATTGTTTCAATCTTCTGCTTTTAATCGAGCTGTT
Organism: Ctenosaura bakeri; assembly: GCA_948474755.1. Classification (NCBI taxonomy): domain Eukaryota; kingdom Metazoa; phylum Chordata; class Lepidosauria; order Squamata; family Iguanidae; genus Ctenosaura; species Ctenosaura bakeri. Next base: position 397,343 of record CAOLHI010000788.1, read on the forward strand.
ATTTAATTCTTTAATTTTTTTGTATAAATAATGTTTTAACTGCATCATTTTTAAAATGGTGTAGGTCACCTTGGTTTCAGCATAGGGAGAAAAGTGGGATATAAATCAAATAAATAAATAGATGGATAGATAGATAGATAGATAGATAGATAGATAGATAGATAGATAGGCTGGAATTTTGTATCAACTACTTACAGAAACATGATTCACAGTTTCAGATGAGTAAATCTAGGTGACTATTTCATATGCACAATCACTACATAGTCATCCTTTATCAATCCTGTGTCAGCTACAAAGGGCCTTTCCACATGACACTTTCTATTTCCGCACTAGACTGTTATAGCACTATTATTCCACTTTCAACATCCTATGGAATCCTGGAGCTTGCAGTTTCAGGAGGGGCCTTTAGAATTCTCAGCCAGAGAGCTCTTTGGCCTCAGTAAACTACAAACCCTAGAATTCCACAGGATATTGAAAGTGGAATAATAGCACTATAACAATGTAGGGCGGAAAGGCCCTTAGTTAAATATACTTAAGTAGCTGACACAGGATCGATAAAGGACAACTATGTAGTGATTACGAATACAAGTGTTACCTAGATTTACTCATCTGTTACAAGGAACATATAACCTATACTTAACTTAGTAACCCTGCCTTGTCCAACCCCACCCGCACACCTTACAGAAATATTATCCACCCATTATCCAGTTGCTGGCATAATGGACCTTCTTCACCTCATGCAGATGAGCAAGGTGAAATAGGCTGGAGGGAAAGTTACGGCTGTTTCAATAGTGTCACAGTCATGACTAAGTAGCGATTGTGAACATGAAGCAGTTGTGGATGAGTAAATCTAGGTAACTGTCATATTCTATTTTAAAATCTAGTACTTTAGAACCAAGTCCATTCACTTCCCCTCAGATGCTGAATAAAATGATATAATGGATAACAAGTGAGGAAATCTCTGGTTTTGGTTGTCCCTCTGACATCACTTCCCACAGGCAAGCTACCTTGGCCCTTTCCACAGATTACCTTCTCACGCTGCTGGACTGTGGGCCTTGTGTGAAAAGCCTGGGCGGGCAGGCTCGCACAAGCCTCCTGCTTCCCTGCTGCTTGGGCTCCACAACTCCTTCCTGCTTGCGCGAGAGCCCCGCCCGTGCCCCACCCCTTCCTTCTGCGGTGCAGCCTGGGAGTTGTAGGCTGCACTGAGGAGAGGACATGTGTCAGGCCCGGCTCCAGAGGCTCCGCACTGCAGGTGAGTGCAGCCCAGGCCCGTGAGCCTTGCACAAGTGCGGCTTATTTTTGGCTAAAAACTAAAAAGCCCGAAAATAAGAAAATGCATATTCGCTACGCTTGTGGGCCTTGAGCGTGGCGGAAATGGGAGTGCGTCATGCAGACCGCTCCTGACATTTATGCAACACTCAAGGGGTCCTTTCGCTTGTAAACTGCCATGCGAAAAGGGCCCCTGTCTCAGCCTTAAGCCTCCATCTGCAGTATAAGGATAATCTCAGCAACCTCATAACAGCACATAGTTGTTGCAAGGATCGCAACAGGGCTGACCAATGTCAGACCTTCCAGAAGTTGTTCGTTGGCAACTCCCATCAGCTGTGGGACCACAACAAATAAGGAGAGATTAAGGAAGCTTCAGTCCAGTGATAGCTGAATGGCCACAAATTGCTCACCCCTGGATTACAGAATAATGCATTGCTGAAAGTGCTGTATAAAAATGTCAGTTTTTATTCCATTTCAGACAATTAATTTGTTTTTGTTTTTCCCTTTCTCGTTTACATCTAATATTTATTGCTTGGGAGAAGGAATAATTGACTAGGAGAAGTGATTTCCCAAGCAGGGATGATGATGCAAGAAATTTATTAGCAATGTGAGACATCCCATCTGTTTTGAACATAAACCCAGCTGTGGGGGTCACCATGACACTCCTAGCTTACCCAAAGGAGGAAGAGGCTGAGCTCCAAAAATGAAAAAAAAATATAAAACAACCTGAAGACTTTGCAGTGTGCTGTGTGAGAACAACCATACTTGTTTGCTGACAGAGTAAGGAGGAAACCACGGAAAGCAAGTCATTGTGTTTGTCACTTCTTCAGAAGTATTATGCGACTAAAATAAAAGCTTAGGTATTCTAAAATTTAGAATCTCAGTAAAGTAAAATGAGGTTAACGAGTAATAAAAATACTGCTTTCTTGACATGTTCCTCTGTTTAATTTTGATGGGTATCTCAGGTTATGGAAGCCATTCAACAAACTGTATTAATACTGCTAATCACAGTACCTGGGTCATTTTGAAGGCCCTTGTGGGAAAATGGGCTAAGACCAGGGATGGGCAACTATGGAGAGCTGGTGGGCACATTACTACCCAGGAGACCTTGAAGACCCTCTGCAAATAAATTTTTAAGAAAATTCCCTCCAAACTCTCTGTGGAGGGCATGGGGCCTTTTTGCAATGTTTTTAGGTCCCCAGGCCCTGTTTTATGCTCGAGAGGATTTTTTAACTACTGTTTCCTGTGTCATAGGCCCTTTTCGCAACTTACCTTGCCACGGCAGTGGGGAACGGCGCTTGTGTGAGCAGCCACTTGCACGAGCTGCTCATGACAGCCCTTCTTGCCTCCCACATCGGCTTCCTCTAGCGCGGCCATTGCATGAGCAATGAGCAGTCTGGGAGCTGTAGGCTGCGCTGGGGGAAGGAAGCGCGACCACCCCGCTCGCCAAAGCACCGCACGCAGGTAAATGCGCGAGGGCGCCACGAGCATTGCGCGAGCACGCAGTATTTTCGGCTTATAGCCGAAAATAAAAAATGCACGCTCACCCCGCTTCAGCCTCATGAGCATCACGCAAGTGGGAGTGCGTCATATGGAACGACGCTCCCACTCACGAGGCGCTCAAGTGGCGCTCGCGCAAAAAAAAAAAAACATGCAAAAAGGGAGATAGAAATTTCTCCTCAGCCTAAATGGGCTTATAGTGGTCAAAAACATGAAGGCATCTGGAAAGGGGGGCAACATGTGAGCCACAAGCTGCACTTTTCCCACCCTGGTTTAGAGCAAAACAGCCATATGGACTAGGTAACTGCTACAGAAACTCAGTGTGAAAACACCCCCTTTTAGCCTGGATCTTTGATGTTCCCACATATTTATTTCCTACAGCTCTCCAGTTCCAGGATTTCTTATATTGCCACCAGTATTTTCTTTTTCCTCCTGAAAGGAGACAGTATAACAATAATAGCATCATTGCAGGGGTGGCTAACGAACATATTGGTCTTTCAGATTTTCTAATCACTGGGTCCATACCTCCCTTTTTAAATTTGTGTCATCACCAGAAAGTTAGGCAAATGGCTGGCTTTTGGGGAAAGGCAGATTCTGATCAGGTCAGCAAATCTGAATGCAGGATATTGACCATAAGCCTACTGGATAAACACAAATGTGTAACCAAGAGTTTATACATTCATGACTGCTTCCTATTTACAATCCTTGCATATCCCCTCATTTATGGGACACACAAGGACTGTGAAAGTCCCCTAATCCCCACTTACCCAGTCAGCAGCCACTTTCCCTCTGTTGCTTAGGAAGTGGCTGACTGACGTTCACAGACACAGCATCATGTGAGCAATCTCTGCTGCAAGAGGGGATTGTTAAAGAGACCCTGTTGCTTCTGTTGCAATGGAGATCACTCATGTGACAAGGTGGGAACATTAGTCAGCCACTTCCTGAGCAATAGGGGAACAGACCACTGTCAATTGCAGTGACTGTTGACTGATAAGTAGAGATTGAAGCGGTCAGGCCAGAATTCACTGTGTGGCTATGAAACTACTGTAGTTAGCTTGAAAGGTCCTGTGATCGCCAAATGCAAAACTTGTTATTCCTGGAGGCTTTCAAGAATAGGAAGAGAACCTTTTTCATGCTTAAAAAAGAAATCTGTCCTACGGGGTCATCAGGGGAGCTCTGTAGGGGGCTGGGGGCTGCAAAAATGGCCTTTGTGGCATGCAGGCCACAGGCCACATTTGCACACCCCTTTTCAAAGGACTTTGTTTTAAAGGGACTAAATTTTAAAGGCAAATGGTTACTCTCAGCCAGTGCGCACAGGAATCCCTTGGTTGAAAGTTCATTGCTGTGTACCTTCAAGTCATTTCTGACATACGGCAACCTTAGGGTAAACCTTTCAGGATCTTTTTCTGGCAAGATTTGTTCAGAAGAGATTTGCCATTGATTTCCTCTGTGGATAAGAAAGTGTGAGTTGCCCAGGGCTATCCAGTGGGTTTCCATGGCTGAGAGGGGATTTAATCCCTAGTCTCCTGAGTCATAATCCAATGTATGTACAACCACTACACTCTGCTGTCTCTCAATGACAGAATATGTGCTATTAGTTACACACAATTCCTACAGTGGCATGGACAGCTGTGGAGAATCTGGAGCCACAACCCTACCATTTTCTACCATCCTCCAGACTTTTGTAGGCTGTTTTTGCACCTTTTCCAAGACTGCCAGTGACCAGATTGTCACTTGCAGTTTGGGAGTCAGGAAAAAGAGACTATTTCAGCCTCCAGAAGAATCAAGCACTCCGAAAACAGCCTATAAATTCAGAAAGATGCATCCTGGAAGCATGATTTTCCATTGAGGGCTGAATTTTGTTTCTTTGTTTTTTGCAGTGGGGATCTTGACGAGCTTCATGGAGCCTGTGCATTGCAGAATTCTTCTCATATGTCTCATCTTTGTCTCTATAGTGGGGCAAAAAAGCTAAAAGTTTGTGTGTGGGGGGGAGAGGGAGAAATCCTGGTTTTGAAGAGCGATGCTCTCTCTCTTCACTTTGTCCTCAGCTACCATTCTAAACAATTAAACTATTATCTATCAGCATTAAAATAATCTATTTAAAAGTAACTTTCTTGCCTTCTCTATATTCAGTTCTGCTTTTCTTCCTCCTGGATAAATAGTTTTGGATAATTAAAATTTTGCACAGATTTTCACAACAGAAGTTTTGTCTAAGAGAGTTATTTTAGATGAACAGTGTAAGCAGCCTTCAGTTAGTGTGCTAAAAATCAGATTCCTGATTGAGAGTTTTTTTCAGGAGATTACAGTAATTGAATTGCTGAGTGTATCGATTTAGAGAGATAAACTTTTCCCTTGCTTCGTCTCAAATGATCACTTTAAAAATACTTATAGCCTCATCAAATGATATCTGAGTCAAATGAATTTGAGAAATAACTAGGTACATAAAAATCCCTGCAAATTGTCATATCCACATAACCTGCATTGGAAGAATCATCAACTGGCATGAGATTTTTTTTTTATCCCTGAGTGACAGCAAGAAAGACAGCTCTTTAAAAAAAAATTTATTGTTTTTTTGTTTTTTGTTTTTGTTTTGTTTTTGTTTTTCAAAATGCACAAAAAGCAGAAATGAAAAAAGCCACAAATACACAAAAATCTCAAAATGTGAAAAGTCTGTGATGTGCAAAAATTTCATTCTCTCAGATAGCAGAGAGAAAAAAACTGAATATATGTGTTTTTATAAGCAGGAATGAAGTAAGTTAAGTTTTACATTGTTAGCAATAAAAGGATGGGACACATTTCCTGTAACTGTGCGTGCTTTCATTGCAGTGACTTTCTGCAACACATGCTAGTTATCTCTCAGCACATCTCCTAGTCACTGCCTTGTTAGATCAGATCAACATCTCTCTAGGGTCTGCATTCTGTCTGGCATCACTTTAACTTCCTTGTTTTCTTTGGCCTCAGTCTCCCAGCTGATGCTATAAATGAGGTGGTTGATATTAGAGATGACCAACAGCTCATATCGTGACTGGTGCTCCTTCGAAGTGCCTATTGAACTAGCTTGTTTTCTTTATAGAGTTCTCCTTCTTCCTTGACTTGCCTTTTCCTACCAGCTTCTTTCCCAAACCCTTTAAATTGTTTCAAATTCTGCTGATCCTGCCTGGCTGCTTACTCCCTGTAGGCAATTTTAGCCTGCCCCTTCCCTGTCCTGATCCAACAGTGCTGTCAATAGCCTAGTTTGCCTCCTGACATGCTCAGGTGACTCTTAAAAGGGCAAAAAAGCAACCACCCTTTTAAAAAGCAAATGTATTTTTTATGTGCTATGCAATGATAGTTGCATATTTATGACCTCTGTTGTCCTTGGACATAAAAACCATGGGATCTCCAGCACCTGCCAAGTTCAGGTTTCCTTTCCAAACGCCTGCTTTTCCCTTTAACAACCAAGAACCATTTGGACTTGTACACTAAGATACTATACAAGTTCCCAGAGCAAAATAAGAGACTTTCCCAAAGGTAAGAACAACTTGGCTTAATTTTTTTTTACCATTTCTTCTCTGAACATAGAAAACTCCAGCAGAACATAATGGCAGTTATATGAATGGCTAACAAAGAAGCCTGGCTAGGTCACAGTGGGCTACCAACAGCCTTTGGGAGAAGTCATTTGTACCTTGAAGGCTTTGAGAAAGGAGTGAGGGAAAGAAAGAAGGCAAAGAGGAGGAAGAGGAGGGAATTTTACAAAAATCTGAAATGCATATATGGATTTTATCTAAAAATCAGGGTAAGTTATTATCAGTAAGAAGAGACATTTGCCAATGCATCTGCAGCTAGGAGTTCTACTTTTATATGCATATTATATGAAAACAACATCAAAATAATAATTGGAGTGCAGGTGAATGATGTTTCCATCATTCAGGCCAGGCAATCTTAGTTAAATATACTTATTTAAGTATACTTAACTAGTTAAGTATATTTAATTAGTTAGTACTTAACTGAGTAACTGATACAGGATTCTGGTCATAAATAGTAGAACCTTTGAGATTAATGAGTTTGTTTCAGCATGAACATTTATGGATAATTAATCTGCTTCTTCAAATGAACTGATGGAGAACAATATTATAGTCCAGGCATTTGAGTACAGTTATATAGTTGTGGGAGCAGGATCAGAATGTCATAGGATACAGAATGATACAAATTCTTATACTGGCTTCAGAAAGTTATGTAAGAAGATACAGAATCCTAGAATCATAACATAATGGAGTTGGAAGAGATCACAGGGAGAGAAGGGAGAGACAAGAGACCAGTCCAACCCCCTGCCATGCAGGAACATACCTCAAAGCACTCCCAACAGATGACCATCCAGCCTCTGTTTAAAAACCTCCAAAGAAGGAAACTCCACCACACTCTGAGGCAGCATATTCCACTGCCAAACAACTCTGACTGTCAGGAAGTTCTTCCTGAGGTTTAGGTGGAATCTCTTTTTCTGTAGTTTGAATCCATTACTCCTTAGCCTAGTCTCTGGAGCAGTGGAAAACAAGCCTCTTCCCTCCTCGACATGACATCCTTTCAAATATTTAAAAATGGCTGTCATGTCCCCTCTTAACCTTTTCTTCTGTAGATTAAACATACTGAGCTCTCTAAGATGCTCCTCATAGGGCATGGCTTCCAGACCCTTCACCATTTTGGTCACCCTCTTCTGGATATGTTCCAGCTTGTCGATATCTTTCTTGAAATGAGGTGCCTAGAACTGGACACAGTATTCCAGATGAGGTCTGACCAAAGCAGAATAGAGTGGTACTATTACTTTCCTCAGTCTAAGCACCATAGTCCTATTGATGCAACCAAGAATTGGTTGGCTTTCTTGGCTGCCAGATCACACTGCTAACTCATGTTCAGCTTGTGATCTACTAAGACTCCTAGATACCTTTCACATGTACTGTCTCCCATCCTATATGTATGCATTTGTTTGTTTGTTTGTTTGTTTTGGCCCGGGTGTAGGACCTTACATTTCTCTCTATTGAAATTCATTTTGTTAGCTTTGGCCTAGCAGACCTATCTGTTCAGGTCATTTTGAAATTTTATCCTGTCCTCTGGGGTATTAGCAACCCCTCCCAATTTGGTGTCATCTGCAAAATTGATCAGCATGCCCTCTATTCGATCATCCAAGTCATAAATAAAGATGTTGAATAGCACTGGGCTCTGGACAGAACCCTGTGGCACGCCACTAGTCACTTCTCTCCAGGATGAAGAGAAGCTTTTTATGAGCACCCTTTGGGATTGGTCAGACAACCAATTACAAATCCACCTAACAGTAGCACTGTTTAGCCCACATTTTACTAGCTTCTTTGTAAGAATATCATGGGAGAACTTTGTCAGAGGCCTTACTGAAGTAAAGAAATGCTACATACACAGCATTCTCTTCATCTATCAAGCTTGTAACTCTGTCATAAAAAGAGATAAGATTAATCTGGTATGACTTGTTTTTGAGAAACCCATGTTGACCTTTAGTAATCATGGCATTGCTTTCTAAGTAATTATAAACTGTCTGTTTAACAATCTGCTCTAGAATTTTTCCAGGTATTGACATCAGGCTGACTGGGCGACAATTGTTTAGGTCTTCTTTTTAGCCCCATTTAAAGATGTGGACCCCTTTTGCCCTCCTCCAGTCTGCTGCGACTTTTCCTGTTCTCCAAAAATTCTCAAAGATTATCATCAGTGGTTCAGAAATTACTTCTGCCAGTTCTAATATCCTTGGATGTAACTCATCTGGCCCTGGAGACTTGAATTCATTTAGAGTAGCCAGGTAGTCATGTACTATTTCTCTATCTATTCAGTGCTGCATTTTCCCTACCTCTCTATCTGCTCCCCACCCTGCAGGTTGAGTACTTTTTTTTTCTTTTGGGAGAAAACTGAGGTGAAAAAGGTGTTGAGTAGTTCTGCTTTTTCTGTGCCCTGTGTTAGTACTTGGGTATCTTCTCCATGCAGCAACCCTATCATTTCTGGCAAGGTGCAGAGGGGAGGATTCCTAGCATACTCTTTACCCTGCAGGGGCTACAATAAAATGAAGCAATGGACTGATATTATGTGGAAATGGCCTACTTCTAAGAAAAAGAGTGTATGTCCTGGAGGTTTGTGTATCCAGGGAGGCTGACATGGTTCTTAACAGCATGACTATAGTATCTGTACTTAGTTATTGGACTTGTTTACCTATAGCAGCATCCCTAGTTAGTATTTCTGGAGAATTCAGCCTACTCTTCATGTTGTCTGGGTTAGAACTGGGCAGTGATGTAGACTTGAGTCGACTGACTCAAACTCAAGTCAGACTTAAGTCACTTCAGTGACTAAACTCCGACTCAACTCAGCAAGAAATGGTGCAGTGACTTGACTCGACTCGAGACTTGTATATTTTTAGACTGATTTGCTGCCTTGGTTCAGTAACGTAACACATTCATCCAGAAACCTTATGACTTTGAACAACACTTCCATCACTTTTTATCTACTGGGCACATGACAATTTATCTCAAGCGCAAAGTGTGGGTGCATTTCTCAGAGGGGAACAGCAAATGGGCTAGGCAATGGGCTTAAGGCAGGCTTGAGGTCTGCTCAGCAGCCTGTCCCTGCTGCATATCAGAGGAACCTTCTAAAACTTTTCCTAAGAGCAGAAACCAAGACTTACCCCCAGTGTTCAGGGGTACTTCTCAGAGGGGAACAGCAAATGTGTTAGGCAACAGACTTGAGGAGGAAAAGGATACTTCTTTCTTAAGTTTTTGAAGCTTCAGTAATGGGGAGTAAGAAGGATCCTATTCCCCACTTCCAAAGCTGCAGATGGAAAAATCGCAAATGTGGAAGGCCAACACTGCTTAAATTGTTAAAAATGACTTTATGTTACTCTGTCCAGAAATTCTGGAATATAGGTTGGGATATAAAGTTAACTCACAGACTTGTTGAAAGTTGACTCCCAGACTTGAGACTTGACTTGAAAGTATCTTGCAAGGACTTGAGACTTGACTTGAGACTTGAAGGTAGAGACTTGAAGTAAAAGACTTGAATACATCACTGGAACTGGGCACAGAGACTTTACATCTGGTGTCAGTAAAAGATAGATTATCTATTACTGAGTACTGATTTGACACATGGGTGAAAATACCCAGTAAATGGTGGGGCCTGGGCTTTGATCAGGAATCTGATTTCAGCCCACTTTGACTGAGCAACTTTTTTGGAACAATGACAATGAAACTGTGAGGGGGCAAACATCCTTTTTCTCAGCCCCTTCTTACAACAGCAATTCCTTCAATGAACTTTTAAAGAATTTCTCTCATGACTTAACCAAATGACCTTTATTATTCTGTGATGATGGACAGTGAACAGCTTCATCTCCCATCAGAGAAAAATTCATAGGGGTTGCCAAAGCTAATATCACTACTGACTTTATGTAGGTATATAACTTCATCCAGCCATGCGTTTGATTATTACAACATCCAGTAATAAAATGGGAGTACACTGACATACATATTATGTGTCTACCATTATTCATGTACAATCATGCATGTTTATATGATGTGTCGGCACATCTAATCAGCATTTGCTTACATCTGAAGATAATTCATACTTAACTACATACCGAATGTAAGGTACTCTGTTGAAAATACAGCTGGGACCGAGCCTGGAATCCTCACTGAATGTGTCACAATTGTGGAATGAATACTTTCTACGAGGTTTGCCAAGCGCCCTTTCTTCCCAGTTTACATGGGCTGGGAAACATTTATAGTATACAGTTTATATTCATATTCTCATTTGACTTGTGACATTATTGGTTCAATTTGGGTTTTTAAATTTTTCCCCCCTCCTTTGTTGGTTAGTCATTTTTCTACACAATGTTTTTATGGGTGTTATGTTTTGTTACAACTTGTATTCTACTTTGGATACAACTTATGTGGAGAAACAGGATTGAAATTATTACAGAACAGAAAGCATAAGATGATACATTCTACATTTCATGCAGAACTGTGGAATATTACTACTACGATGACGGTAACAACAACAACAACAAATAACAATAACCAACAACAACAACAAATAACAACAACAATGACGACAACAACCCAAAAACTCCTTATACAGTGGCCCCCACTTTTGTGAGGATTCAGGGCACAGAACCCTCATGAAAGTGGGAAAAACACAAATAACTCCCCCCTGCGATCCCGCTCCCATTCCCTTCCAGAGCTATACCCTCCCATTCCCTTGCTGTGTATGTGCTGGAGCCAGTGGGAAGGGAATGGGAGGAGTAGCTCTAGAGAGGGGAATGAGCCTACCTCACCGGCTTTCCTTTTTTCTTAATGCAAATTCTCAGTACCTAAGACAGAGGCAAGGGATTGGGAGGGGGGCCTCTGGAGGGGAGAAGAAAGCCATGCCAGGGCTTCCACCCCATTTCCTTGCCTTTTGTCCAGGTGCTTGCCTTCCTCCTCTGTGCCTGGCAAAACACAAAGGAATGACAGGAGAAGAATTGGGTGGGGAAGGCAGGAGTGTACCTCGTGCATAATCAAATTTGTGAAGGTCAAATCTGAGAATGTGAAGGTAGGTTTGCATAGGAAAAAAATGCATGTAGCACAATTCACTGTTTTTGAAAACTCAGTAGTAAAAAATGATCCTTTTTTCACTGCAATCCTCACACAGTATTATTTTCACTTGGAAGGGAAGTTGGTGGGATCATTCAGCTGGGCCCAAATGTAATCATACTTTTGTAGCTTCATTGAAATTATTGAGACTTAAATTAATCATGATTAACTGAAGCCTTATTTCAAGGTATCAACATTAAGCATGATTAAATCTGGATTCAGTCTATTGTATATCTCTATATATTTCTTTATATAAACACATGTTACTTACAGTATGTTATTTTAGATAACACATCAAGATTAGGGATGAGAGAAATCCAGAATGTTCTGAATCTGGATCTGGATCTGAATCCCTGGAAGGTTCTGGGAATCCACGAATCTCATGAATCTTGAATCTTTCAAATCCTTTTTTAAAAAAGGGTTTAAAAAGCAAGGGAAAGAAGGATAATCTTGGGCAAGACACACTCTCTCAGCCTTAGCAAAAACCTAGTCAAAAGCAAACCTCTCTCTGAAGAAATCTGGCCAGACAATTGTCATAGTTTTGCTTCAGGACTTCCCCAGATTGAAAATGACATGAAGGCCCTTTCTACACAGGCAGGACAATGTGGATTAATCCCACATTTTCCTGCCTGTGTAAACAGGGCCACATACTGCAGTACAGAGATAATCCAGGTCAAACCTGGCTTTTCTTTGCATAGCTCCTTCTGGCATTCTGGGGTTTGCAGTTTGATGATGCACCAGTACACTTTGGTAGAGAAAGCTGTGACACCTTGTAAAACTACAGACCCCAGAATTGTGTCTGAAAGAGCTTTGCAAGGGAGCTAGGCAAAGGAATCTTTCAGCTGTCCTTGAAATCTCAAGAAGATGGTACGTTCCAGCTAATCAGGCCTTTGGCAGGCCCCAGAGGAGTCAATTTTTGAAAACAGTTTTTCCTTTCTACTACATGTAGTTTGTCATGTTGTTCATGAAAAACCATGACAGACATTTCACTTCTCATCCTATTCTAGCTATAGGTTTACAACCAGGCACTGGTCTTGTGGAAGGAGGTCCACTGGCCTACATGTGGCAATCCCTGGATGAGATTATGTGACCTTGTCCTCTGCCCCACTAGTTCTGATTGGCGTCAGACCCACTGACCCCAGCATTTCTACATGCCATTGATTTGCAGCACAGAAAATAGTGCTGAATTTAAATATTAAATGTTAAATTTAAATATATTAGAATACAACCCCAGATGTAATTTCTGAAATTGTTAGCAAAAGTCATTATTACTATAAGGGAAAAACTCACCTACTTGCCATCTCCCCTTGTGTATTTGGTTGCCCAGGTTTTCAGGCGTCCCGGTCTCCCAGGTTTTCAGGCATCCCAGTCTCCAACAAAGTATTTGTTTGGTGGATTCAAAAGATTCGGTTTGCTTATTTCAGCACAGGAATTGGGATTCACGAATCTCGAATCCTTGCTGAGGACTCTAGAACTCGTGGATTTGGTTGGCCCATCCCTAATCAAGATGTAACAGTAATAACAAGAAGCAACCAGAGGGAGAATGAAAGATATTTCTGTAACTAATATTTGCAGTCTGATAAAAACAAGGTTAAAAATTCAGGACCTGTAGCTGTTGTCAGATTACATTATATTTGGATTAAGTTGATAAAATGTTGCTCTGTACACTGGTTAGGACGATGTATTCTTATGCTATGTTTCAGACTAGCACTCAGTCTCAAGGAAATAAAATTCCTTTCAGGTGAACGATTGTCTTATAATCTGTGACTTCCAGAACTTCTTTCTTTTTCTGTTGTTTGACCTCCATGTTTTTTTTTTTCCTATCAGGGAGAAACAACAAGACTAAAATATACTATTATCACAATTCTAGTTGTTTAAGATCAAACACTAAGACAATTTTCTAGAAGCAACATACGTTCTTTTTGTGTGAAAGAGTTATGTTTTCCTTTTAACTACAGACAAGTTTCCGTTCATGACAAGGCTATGTTCCTGGACTGATATAAACTGGGGAAACTAGCTCAATACAGAATCATTGGAGAGTAGGGAGATGTGTCCCAACAGAGCTGAGGTGGCCATAGAGTTAATGATTTTACTTCACATGACCCGCATGAATTTTAAAGAGGTTTAAAGCATAAAACATCACAGATTACCTTTTCCAGGTAGACAAACCTAATAATAAGACTCCAGTGCCCTCTCTCTCACACACACACACCTAAGCAAACAGAGGAAAACCATGTCCACCGTCTCGATCCATATGGAGAGGCAGGATACAAATAATAATAAAAAAAATTCCAGTTTCTTCATCCCTTCTCTCCTTCTAAGGAGGCAAAGGAAACCCCTTTCTTTGAGGCAAGATTCTTGCTCCTTCTTCCCTCTCACACACATCCCTTCTAAGCAGGCAAAGGAAGCATATTCCTCTATTAACAGCAAGAATCTATTTTCTTTCTCCCCTTCTCCTGCTCAGGCAAATGAAACCCTTTCCTCCAAATGGTGGTAATTTCAAATTTTTGTCCTATCTCCATGCTCCTCTTTCTAAGCAGGCAATGGAAATACCTTCCTTCTAATACTGCTAAGACTGTTGTTGCTTTCTCTCTCCCCCACCCTCTTGTCCATGACGTGTAAAAGAAACCCACTCCAGTCAACTTTTCTTTACCGATCAAATCACCATTCAAAGTCTGAACAGTCTTCCTGTTTCACCTCACCTATCTTGCTCTCCCACCTTGCTCAACTGAAGAGTCATACAGGGAGAATTATGTATTATGGATGAGAAGTTGATTTAGTTATTTATTTCTGGAGAAATGTAAATTTGAAATGTCAAAAAATGGGGCAATGAAAACTGTGACTCTTGTGTGTATCGTCTACTTCTGCCAAAAGTTAATAGATTCAAATATAGCCAAAGTTTCAAACAATTAAAAACAAAATGACAAAGAAGTGAATAGAAACTCATGAAGAAACCTAAAAAATAAGAGGATTTGTCCAAATGAGCACCATCTCTTGTTTCACAGAATTTTGTATAAAAATCAACAGTGCCATCTACAACTCCTTAATTTTCTCCTCTAGGTTTTATCTCTTACCTATAATAGGCACAAGCTAGCAAGAGGCTAACTAATATGTGTAGTCCAGTTCTATATATGTTTTGTTATAAATAAGGTCATTTCCACATGGTGTCACAGTTCCACAATGGGGATGTAATGGCAGCAGTCTGTGGACTGTGCTTTAGCACAACATCATTGTAGTACTGCTGCTACCTGTACCCATTCATCATGATTGTAGGATATTCACTTAATGGAAAAAAAATGTTAAGTGCCCACAATCGTGCAACACTCCTGACACCCCTGGCCATGCATAAGGGGCAGAAGCACGATTACATGCTTCCTTCCCCAGTGCAGCATGGGAAAGAAGCTGGCTGTGCTGTGTAAGGCAGGTGCATGTCATTCATGCTCCCTTCCACAGAGAGCTGTCCAGGTGCAGAGGGGAGCATTCCTGTCACACTCCCATCCCAGCAAATGTGCTGCCAGGATCATGACAGGACACTGAAGAGAACCAGTAAGGTGTGGAAAAGGTCTAAGTCTCACTGAGTTACCATTGGGTTAAAATGGGACATACTTTTCCCACATATGTGTTCATAGATAGCAGTAACAAAACCCAGTCCTATGCAGTGGCTGTGTTATCATTGTTGCTTCGTGGCCTGAGACATATGGAATATGGTAGATTTCTTAATTTAAAGAATAAAACAGTACTGTATGTAATCATATAATATGGTCAATGGGTCATTATGGGATCTGATCGGAATGCAAAAGATCTTGGATGATAAATGGCAAATTAGGCCAAGGATTGTCTAACAACTGTGCTTGATTAATTGTTTTTAATTCCCATTTGTTTGTTTTTTTAAAAGAATTAAATTAGACATTCAAACATCTTCCCTTTTAAATAATTCCTGTAAAAACAGATTTAATCCATATAAAATCCCAAATTTTGCTAGACATTTCTTTCCCTTAAAGGGTGATTTTTAGATCCTAATGTTTTTCCTGATGTATTAAATGGTGCACATTACCCTAGACAGTACCATCGTTTGAGTTATACATCAACAGAGTGACTCATTCTGATGATGTATTCTGTTAATACATCATCAAAGCACCTTGTACCGCTGTTGCACTAATGACATGTTACTGTAATACATCATTGAAGTGAACTGCAGGAGATATATTACTTAAATGGAAAGGGTATTATATGAGCAGAGGTTGGAGGATCAAGTGAGGTATTATACACAAGCAAGAGCTCATTATCATTACTGAATGTAAGACCCTTCCAGATAGCAATGCTAGTCTTAAATGAGTACTATAGTTTACCAGTCTGCACACACAGATTATGTTCTAGCTCTCAGTGTGATGGCAATCTATTTTTAACAAGTATCTGCCATCTGTCTTTAATATTTGGTGCGGTGGTTCTTAGACAACGGTGTCTGTTAGCTCCAGTATCTGACCTTCTGTGCAAACATGAAAGTTTTCCAGAGGAGACTGCCACTCTAGTACTAAGCCTAACAACTACTGTTTTCAACTGAAACTCATGAAGACTGCCAGCATGAGTAGATCTACTGATGCAACGCACTATCAGGTGTCAGAAGGAATGCTGGTCCATCTTGGCCTATATGTTTACTTGAGTCTGGCCTCATTCTTCATTTTCATCATCTTGTCTTACTTGAGTGACCCTGTCTTCACTGTAAGAGAGTGCAGCTAGTAACAGTATACATCTAGTCATTTGACAAGGAGAAATGGTTTGCCCTTACTTTCAACAGGGCAGAGGTTGGCCCAACCAATGGGCAGCAAAACGGATGACAATGACACATGGCTGACTCTAAGTAGCTATGAACAGAGCACTTTTTCCTTCTCACTGGCTATTGCTGATCTCCTTCTCCTCTACCATACCCTTCAAATGTCCCAATTTGGCAAGGGTAGTCCCCATGAATTATCTATCATCCCACTTTTTCAGCTGCTTTAAAAATGTCCCGTTTCTCCCTCCTCTTCCCACCTCCTTCTTTGTCCTTAAGCTTATTTCAATATCTGCAAATTCTGTTAAAGTGCAAAAGTGATTTTCACTCCATTCAGACAGATGAGCTGGGGATGGAAACTTGCCTTTCCCACCAGGCTCTGGTAAAAGTAAACTGCTGCAGCCTTTCCCAGCATGTGTGCTCTTCCCCAATCACTTTTGCCAGGTGGGAAACATGTTGATGTTGCTTGGCCACACTTAGCCCAGTTTTCAACGTTTGAAATGTTGGAGAGTAACCTCTACTGCCTTACTTATGCCACCCTACCAGAGGCTGGACCAAATAAGATAGCCAACCATGTTCTTGCTGTGTCACACCATCACCGTCTCTCAGCAAATCTACCTTACAGGATTGTTTTGGGTTTGATAGTAAGATCGGAACCATGCAAAGTGATGACAAACATTTCTGTGTGGTGGTGGTGGTCATCATCGTTATCATCGTCATCATCGTCATCCTCATCCTCACCATCATCGTATTTTGTCATGCAGGGGCACATCTGGTGCTGCTATGTTCTCATCAGATAACTGTAATATTTTTTTCCAGCTTTTTTAAGCTTGAAAAACACAAAAAGAGTGGGTATCATCTGAGTTACAAGTGAAAATGCAGGGGAAGTAATGACAAACCTCCAAACTACACCTCAATTCCTAGTCCTTTGCCTCACTTTGTACCCACTTCTCTTGTTCCTTATACCCTCCCGCTGCATTTTTCTCTCACTGCCCCCTCCTTTCCTCTCTTGCCTCTCCTCATACCTTCACAATACCTCCTTCCCTTACTCCACAGTTGCATTCAAAGACACAGGGCCTTTCCGCCCTATACCGTTCTAGTGCTATTATTCCATTTTCAACATCCAGTGGAATCCAGGGGTTTGTACTTTATTGTGGCCAAAGATCTCACTGGCTGAGGATTCTAAATGAAGGAAAGTAGGTCACAAGGTATACTGGCAGGTTCAATGGACAAGAGAGGCACACATAAGATAATGGCCATTTCCGCACTACACTGTTATAGTGCCATTATTCCACTTTCAACCTCCAATGGAATTCTGGGGTTTGCAGTTTAGGGAGGGGCATTTAGCATCCCCAGCCAGAGAGCTCTTTGGCCTCAGTAAACTACAAACCCCAGAATTCCACAGGATGTTGAAAGTGGAATAACAGCACTATAACAGTGTAGTGCGGAAGTGATGAATGTAACAGCATAGTGCAGAAAGGTCCTAAAACAGACATGCACACATGCATTACATATGCTATTTTATTTTACTTATCCAATTTTTCATTAAATATCCAATTTTACATTAAGTTGTGACATTCTGTTTAATCTGTTTTACATTAGCTGTCCCACAAGCATATTCTATGTATACAAAATAATAATAATAATAATAATAATAATAATAATAATAATAATAATAGTTTATTTCATTAGCAATGATGTTGAGTTGTCATGTGTGCTTTTTGTTACTTCCATTTAACAAAAAAAAAAGCTCCATACCTGTCCTGAACCTAAACATCCATTTTTAGTCCCAGCTAGAGTGAATTCATTCAATCAGTGGATCATACACAGGGACTTTGAGCCAATAGGTCTAGTCTACTTGTGACTAACAATTGGATTTAGGCCTCTATTTTGAGAATCACTTATTTGCAATTTTAATTATAGCAATAGCATGTGTATTTCTATACTGCTTATCAGCTAAGTGCCCTCTAAGCAGTTTACAATGTGTTAGCTAATTGTCCCCAACAAGCTAGGTACTCATTTTACCGACCTGCAGAAAGAGGGAAGGCTGAGTCAACCTGGAGCCTGGCAGGATCCAACTCACAACCTTGTGGCTGCAGTATTGGCATTTAACCACTGAGCCACCTGGGTTCGTACACTTATTTGCATATGATTTTGAGGGAGGAGGGCAATTAAATGCATCCTGCTAGAATCTAGACCTTAGCTGAATTTTGCAGTTTAGTTGTTTTCAGATGATTTGTCAGTTCATCTGTCCCTCTTCTATTTTCACTTTCTGTTTAAATCCTTCTGACAAAGTAGCCTGCTGCATTAAAAGCTCATACTGTGATGTCTGTGCAAGGTGCAATATTCATATAACTTGGTATAAAAACCCAGTGATCGTTTGGATCCTCAACACTTTTTTTAAGGAGGGTTGTAGGAGAAAATAAAAGTTACTGAAATATATTATTATAATGCATTTGGTACAAATGTCCTAAATATTTCATTATACACAGAGACAATTCCTGCATATCATCTGAGTGTTTTTCCTGTTATTATATTGTATTATTGAATATTATTTTGGTTTTATATGATGTATGCTGGCTCTTAGCTCTGTTTAACATGGGAAGGGCAGGTATCCATTCTCCAGACTGCCAACCCTTTACACCTAGTGGTTTTGATGTGTCTCACATGCAACAAAATTTTATTTTATTATACTGGCATGCCTGGTAGTTTGTATGCTGCAGTTAAGTGTTCTCAGTTTGGTGTGTGCAACACTTGCCCTTCAGCCTTGATCTTAAATGCTTTCACTCAGCAAAGTAGTCATAGTCAATATGGATCTAATTAACATTTCTTTTCCAGATCTATATTGGCCCATTAGTGCTAATTTAACCTTTATATTTCAAAGAAACAGAATCAAAGAAAAATGGGAGTCTGGAGTCTCAATTAAAAAGTGCTTTTAGCTCTCATGCACTCAGATTTTTTTTTTTTAAACAACATGAACTGAGTGACTTCTGAGACATTTCCTTGCCCCACAGAAATTGCATGGGACAAAAGTGGCCTATGTCCACAGAAGAGTTTTTGAACATAGAATAAAGGATACTCCCAAATACCCACAACTAAGAACCATGTTTACAAGAATCAGAATCCTTATTTTTAGCACCTGACACAGGTGTTTTTAAAAACACGATTCAATTCTTATATCCTAAAAAATAGTTGCAACTATTATCCCACATTGGGAAAAAACTTATTGTAAGCAGACAAAATTAAAAAAAAAGTGATGTACGCCCCATAGGAAATCATCTGTGTATGGTACTCGGGAGTAATTTTCTACCCAAGTAAATGAGGGCAAATACTGATATTTATTTATTTATTTGATTGATTGATTGATATGCTGCCTTTCTCTCAGAGTGACACCCAAGGTAGCTTCCAAAAAAGTTAAAAAAACATTAATAAGACATTTAAAACAATTACAAACATTAGAAAATATATAGAATTATAAAACCTACACAATTTTTTAAAACATCTGGATAAATTTCCATTTTAAAAGCCTACTTAAATAAGAATGATTTTGCCTGCCAGCAAAAGAAGAGCAAGGAGGGGGGCCAGCCTAGCTTTCTGAAGAAGGGAGTTCCAGAGGGTGTGAGCAGCCACTGAGAAGGCTCCCTCCCATATTCTTTTTAGGATATGAACCTCCCATTTAATCTTCAAGAATTCCTGGAAAACAAGAGAAGTCTCAGCAGACTGGAGGAAAGCAAATGTTACCCCCACCTTCAAAAAGTGGGGGGAAGAGGACACAAACAACTACTATCCAGTCAGCCTGACATCAACACCAGGAATGTGTTGTCAGCAGATCAGTCAACAGACATATTATTAGAGCAGATCTCTAGAGCAGATCATTAAACATACAGTCCATAAGTACTTAGAAAGAATTGCTGTGATCACTAAAAGTCAACATGAATTTTTCAAAAACAAGACATGCTAGACTCCTCTCTCTCTCTCTCTTTATAGATTTACAAGCTTGATAGATGAAGGGAATGCTGTGGATATTGCATATCTTGATTTCAGTAAGGTCTTTGATTGTCCCATATGATATTCTTGCAAACAAGCTGATAAAATCTGGGCTAGACAATGCTACTGTTAGGTGGATTTGTAACTGGTTGACCAACCAAACCTAACAGGTGCTTACCAATGACTTCTCTTCATCCTGGTGAGAAGTAACTAGTGGGCTGCCACAGGGTTCTATCCTTGGCCCAATGCTATTCAACATTTTTATCAGTGACTTGGATGATGGAATAAAGGACATTCTTATCAAATTTGCAGATGACACCAATATAGGAGGCATAGCTAATGGCCCAGAAGATAGGATCAGAATTTGGAATTAACAGATCAGACAGCTGGGTCAAAAATAACAAAACAATATTCTACAGTGAGAAATGAACACTTAGGTAGAAAAAAAATGAAATGCACAGTTATATGATGAGTGGCTTGACCACAGTACAGGTGATCTAGGAGTCTTAATAGACCAGAAGCCAAACAAGAGTTATCAGTGTGATGTGTCAGCTAAATGTGATTCTAGGCTGCATGAATGGGATTATAGTGTCTACGTCAAGGGAAGTAATAGTACCACCCTATTCTGCTTTGGTCAGCCCTCATTAGGAATACTGTGTCCGGTTCTGGGCACCACAGTTCAAGAAGGACATTGACACACTGAAATGTGTCCACAGAAGGGTGACCAAAAATGCTTGGAAACCATGCCCCATGAAGGAGCAGATTAGGGAGCTGAGTGCCTGAAGAAGGGAAGGTTAGGAAATGAAATGATAGCCGTGATTAAATATTTCAAAAGTTATCATATGAAAGATGGGGCAAGCTTGTTTTCTGCTGATCCAGGGACTAGGACATGGAGCAATGGCTTCAGGAAAAGAGATTTCACTTAAACATTAGGAAGAACTTCTGATGATAAGTGCTGTTCAGCAGTGGAATATGCTGCCTCAGAGTGTGGGGGAATTTTCTTATTTGGAGGTTTTTAAACGGAGTTTAACAGTTTAAACAGAAGTTGGATGGTCATCTGTTGGGAGTGCTCTGACTGTGTATTCCTGCATGGCAGGGGTTTGAACTGGACGGTCCTTGCGAGCTGTTCCAATGCTATGATTCTATGGGAGAATATCAATGACAGGTCATTCTTTCTGTCAGCCACTTTACAAACACTGGGGTGCTGCAGTGGCCCTTGCATGTGAATTTTCCCACATGTTATGTACAATCTACTATTTTTCTTATTTGCTACCTTACTGCAAAAGTAAGAGAGGAATATATGATTTCTTACTGTCAAACAGAGCCAATATATATTGGATTGTTATTTAGAAATCCTTCTACAGGCGAGATCGGGCATGTTCAGGGTGGTATGGCTGTAGGACAGGATCAAGTGAGGATGCACCTACTATCCGCCCACCTTTGAGCAGAGAGAAGAATGAAAAAAGAAAAAGTACTTCAATGGAAAAATGCAAGAATGTTGTGATGACTTCTGATTCAGACCCTTTTTATCTATAAAAAATTAAAAAAAAACCTTTGCATTATAGGCAGCTGAAACTCAGAGATGTTATTTCAAGCTATTGAGACAGCAATGCCATAAAATGTCAGTATTACAGGCAGCTGGAACTCAGGAACATTATTTCAAGCTGTTGAGGTGACAATGTCATAAAATGTCTACTTGTAGATCTTGATCTGTGTGAATTCTGAAATATAATGTGACTCTCAGGTACCACGGTATCCCATCTGCTAGGATGAAAGTTGCCATGTTATAGTTTGTTAATTATTCATAAAAAGGGAAATGTCTACCTGTTCCCTTGAAAAAATATAAGACACTTAATCTTTAAGGTTAAAATATGATGCTACTTTACAAAGAGAACCTTTTCTATCTAGCTCAGTATTGTCTATTTTGTCTGTGGCCCTCCAGGTCCTTAGGCAACAATCTCCCATAGCATACCTCCCTATAATTTCTTTAGCTGGAAATGCCAGGAATTAGATCTAGGACTGTCTGCACATGAAGCATGCGCTTTTTGCCTCAGTTATGTGGAATGCTGATAAGAAATTGGGAGGAATTAAAAAAAGAGAGATAATGCAGCTGTATGTTTCAAAAATAAGGAAGTGATAAAAATGTAATGTCACAGGTGATTGGGGAAAGAATAAAAAATAAAATGGCAGATATGTCAGTGGCATTCAGCATGAACCTATTCTACTGGTTTTTGAATAAAAGAATGCTAATTTCTGGTAGCCCACCTTAAAAAAAGCACACACATGGAAATAGAAACGTTCAGAAAAATAAAATTAAGCACAGGGAGCTAAAGAAATATCTTTCAAAAGTATATCTTTGAGGAGCTGGGCAGCTTCCAGAGAAGGTAATTTTCCCTGACAGTCAACAGCTTGGTCATCCAAGTGATTTCTTTGAGGCTGCCAGCCTGGGATGGACACAGAGATGGAAGCTGAGGTCTACAGCTACCTGGTCATTCAACTGTATTTCCAGAAAGGAAGAAGAAGGAAGGGGGATTTGTTCAAGTGGTAAATATAAAAAGGTGAAGAGGTAAGAAACTGGAGGAATGGGCATTGGCACGACAATTGCACCTGCCCATAAGGAAATATAAAGTGATGCACATTTGGGGCAAAATCTCCGATCTAGGTATACATTGATAAGGTTTGAGTTGATAGTGAATTATCAGCGAAGGGACTTGGAGTTATGATGGACAGCTGTGAGAAAATGCTAACCCAATATCTGGCTGCTGTGGAAAAATCAATTCCATATTGGCAGTCATTAGAAGAAGAATCATAGATAAATCTACCACTTTCGTAATATCTTTATATCTATCTATGGTATGGTTATATTTGGAATGCTATATACAGTTCTGGCCCCTGCTCTGCAAAAAAAGATATTGTAAAGGTGCAAAAGGGTGCAAAAAGGGACAATCAAAATGATGGAGTGGTTAGTGCAGCTTCCCTGTGAAGAAAGTTTGTTATACTTGGGGTTTGAGGGCTTAAAAATTAGGGATGAGGGAGAGGATGTCATAGAGCTGTATAACATCACACATGATGTAGAACAACTACATGGTTTGTCTATTTCTCTCTTAATATTATGCAAGAGGAACTAACTAGTTCACCACTCTTGGGACCAATGCTGGACTTGATTCCACAAGATCATTCTTCATATATTGGGACATATTATTTCTTGCTCATCACTGAAGATGGTCTATTTGTTCAGATAATGGCTTGCTTTAAATGTCTTACAGTTTTCCATGTTATGCAACTTACAGCAAGTCAGCAAAGCACATTATCCTAATTTTATATTTGGGGAGGGGGAGTATTTTTCCATTGCAAGAAAGAAAGTATGAATTGCAGAAGCACATTACTTGCTCATAAACAATCAACACTCCTTCTGACTGAATACCATAAAAAATTATCTAAACTCATGATCTAAACAATGATTGAGAAATGATGTGGATTTTATAAATAGTACAGCAACTGGACATGAGCAAATGTTTGAAGACATGGAAACTGGAGTTTGGTATATGCGAAGTATTTGACAAAAACAGAATTACCAACAGTGGATGAGTGATTAGGTAGATTGATGAGAATTGTTGAATAGATAATCTTACGTACAGGTTAAAAGGCAGAGCACAAAATAAATTTCTGTCTGAATGGAAATGGCTGATTGATTTTTTAAAGCAGAAGTTGATCTGATGATAATAGGTTTTTAAATTTAAAATTGTACATTTATATTACTACATGAGAAGTGTAAAAAAAGATGTATTTTGTATTTTGTCTGTTACTTTAAAAGGTTATTTTCCACTTTTTGCATGGACGGTTATTACTAATTTCTGAAGTTTACTATTTTTTAATAATCATTTATTAGTATTGCTACTTTGATTATTGGTTGACTATTATATAATTATATTATAAGATTATATTAATGAAACTAATATAGAATAAGTTAATGATTTAATTTGGAAACAGTAAGTAGATATATACATAGATAATTATATGTTCAATGATAAATTATTAATAACAATTAATAGTTATGGTATAAAAGAATTGATTTAATACATAGGTTTAATTGTTTAAGTTATAGAGACTACATCGGGGCGGGAGCCAACTTTCTAAGTTATTTTTAGTTATGTCATATTAGGTACTGTTAGCACTGTTAGTTTTTTTTGTTTTAGTCATGTTTAGATTATATGTATTGTTGGGTTTTTTTATTGCTTGGTATATTTGTGTTAAATTTTATGTGTGTGTGTGTGTGTGTGTGTGTGAAACTGGAGTTTGGTCTAGGACTCTATTTTGGTTTTCACATCCAAAATAGCAGCTTTAAAGCAGTGTGGTGGACATCACTTAAATTTCATCTGGCTAACAAACCAGTGCTGAATGTCATGCAGTTGTGCCAAAGCATGCTGGGTCTTTTGCATCTGCTCTGTGCAGCAAACCAGAAATACACTATTTTAGTTTGAGGAAATATTAAGTGATTTAACATGTGTTATTCAAAAGATCAAACTCTAGTATCTGATTATATTTTCAGCATGATGTTTGGCCCCCTCTGCTGAACACATGGGAAGATTTCCTTCTGTGTAATGCCTATGAAGGTGCACCTAATACCTAGCTACCCGCACATACAGGTGTTATTACAGTTGGAAAGAACCAACAATCAGGCAGATGTCACCCCTTGATATCATCCAGTCATTCCCAAGAAGTCTTCCCTATCCTTGCTTTACTGGGAGGAATTCTGCACTGGAAGATTAAGGGAGCAGCATACATATCCAGACAGCACTGGAGTTTTCATTTGTTTTAAACTGTAACTTATATGAACTAAAGGTGCTGATTATTTTAACTGTGATTTGTTTGTTGTTTTTAATAGGTATTTTAACATTTCTTTAGTTACTACTATTTGTTTAATGTGTGTTTTAACTTCTATATGTTACAGTTTTAGCTATGTTTTCTTTTTGAAATATTGTAAGCTGCTTTGAATCCTTTCAAAGAGAAAAACGGGATATAAATAAAGATACTAATGCTAATAATCTTCTATACTCTTTTAAATTGTTTAATGCTGTTTTATTCTTTGCACATCACTCTCATCTAGGGAGGAATGTAAATATTTTAATTAATTAATTAATTAATTAATTAATATAAAGATAAAGTTCAGGCACAATATATTTGTTTATCATTTTGTCTTAAACAAACTGGGCTGAGGTGCCAGTCCCCATCCCCTTCTTCCTCTTTCAAATATCCCCAGTCCCTTCAATCTTTCTTCAATATATACAATCAGCCCTTCACATTTGCGAGTGTGACATTCATGGATTTGATTATTTGCGAGTTTCTCCATCCCCTCTCCCCCCTAACTAAGGTGTTACTGCTAAGGCCTACTTGGAGATACCCCCAGATATCATTTTGATATCAGTAATTTGGCTCTCTTCTACCACCCCTCTCCACGTGTTTGTGAGGCCCCCGGACAAGCACAGAACTAGGCACGGCCACTAATTGCTGAACATTCCATTCTCCACCCAGGCAGGCCAGAAATAGCCAGATCCTTGCTTTAGGAGACCTCTCTGCAAACACTCTCATTATGTATGCATGTCTGTTTACAAAGGACTCCCTGCCCTGAGCAGGCACCCTGGCAAGCTGAATACTCAACTGCCAAGCACTGAGCATTTGCATACCGGCTAACTCTTTGTCAATTCGGACTTAACTCAATCATGCTAAATTCTGACCTTTCCAAAGCTTTGTCCCGCGCTCAAAATGGGTTGTTTTCCTCAAGTATGGCATAGCCTGCAGTTACATTTCTCCCTATAAAAACCCCTGATTCTGAGACCATCCTCGGATCTCTCCCGAGTTCCAGACCGCCTTGCTGCTGCTTTGCTTGGCGAGCTTCCCCTCAGCTCCATGTGCTGAGCTACATCGCACCCCAGAATCGCTCTCTATCTGCTTTCCAGGCTCCAGGAACAGGTTCCGTATCACCCAAATCAACTATCCCTCTCAAAAATTCCGTTATCCAACTCAAACCTTTATTTTCCTTAGTTATCTGTGTGCGTGTGTTGCTTACATTGTGTGCCGGTATTTAATAAAGACCATTCATTTATTTTCAACAAGGTTTGCTTCTTGACTTGGCCTGACCCCGTAAACATTGGGTTACAAGATCCTGCTGCATTACCCTGCCTCTCGTTCTGCCAGCAGTGTTCTAAGCTAATTTCCCCCAAAGTGCGTTGTTGTTTGGTTATCTAGGTGTCCCTCCCCCGGGACCCCCAGTAAACAGGGTAACAAAGGTACTTCCTTTTGGGGGGAAACTTCCCTCTTGGTGGCTCCAATCAGGCTGTGTAGCTCTTTAGAAACCTGCCCTTAGTCCTCCTCCTCTTCCACCAACCACTGCTTGGCCAGCCAAAGACAGCTCAAAGCCTGATTTCTCAGCACCACAAGCCCTCTCCCAAACCCCTCCATACATCTAAGGAAGGAGATAGGCAAGAGGAGGAAGTATAGGATCACCATGCCAACTATCTCCTTTCCCTCACCTGGTTTAGACTCTGGGTGCCCACGCTCTACACTCATGCTTTACTCCCCTCCCACAGACACACAATTTTTGATATTTGCAGATTTTTCACTTTTGAGAGGTTTCTGTGCTCCTAACCCTAGCGAATGAGGAGGGCCAACTGTAGTTATGGCTATAAATAAGATGACATAATTTTCACCAAAAGCTTCTAAACCAGTTTCAAGCACAAGTCTGTGTTTTGCCACTCTCTAACAAGAAAGAACCCCATTGAACTCCTGGATGCTGACATGTTTTTTCACGGGAGAAATTGTGCTACTGGGAGTACTGGTTCCCATGGGGCTTGTCCCCCTCTGCTGAACACATACACATGCAGATATTAGAAAACACTGTAAGATTCAAAGACTGTCTCTTTTGGAAGCTAAGGATGATCCTAGAGTTTCTTACTCCTTAAGGAAAACACCATTGCAACCACCAAAAGGGCGCACAAAGCCCTACCTTAGAAGAATGGTAGTCTCACCAACAACAAGGATTTCTGAGGCTTCGGAGAGCAGGACAGTGAGTGAAGAAGCATCCAGCCCTCTCCCAGCAGCAAACACATTGTGAATGGTTGCTGCAGGGATTCCTTTGGCATCCTGTAGCCACTTCTTGCAAAGCATGTTACTGACAATAGAGGGCTGGACACTTCTTCACTCATTGCCCAATGTGGCAGAAATCTCTATGTCAGTGGGGCTGCCTGGAGTCTAAGGAATGTTTTCAGCGGTTGAATCAGGGGACATAGCTACAGTGCTGGAGCTCTGTCATCATATCTATATCTGTAGCTGGCCCCTCCCTATACTGCAAACCCCAAGATTCCATAGGATGTTGAAAGTGGAATAATAGTGCTATAACAGTCTAGTGCAGAAATGGCCAGAATCTCCCAATGCAGAATATCAGTTATTATGTATTTCAAACATTTTTCTTATTGGTGATCTCTTAATCTTCTCCAGTGGGTTCTACTTCACAATCTGCCTGATTGTTTTCAGATTTCTTTGTTTTGCTTACTCTCTCCAAAGAATTTGACCCTACTGTTTGGGAGACACAGTGATAAATCTGCCAATTACCTCATTAAAAATGAAATAATATTCAGTACTGACAGATGTTAAATTTATGTATGTGTAAATATTATTCAGCAAGCTAATACATTCTACATAAGCAAACAAGAATTTTGATATTCTGATGTTCCCTTGGATTTTGTGAATATAAGTATGCCAAGTTCCTGAATGGACAGAAGTGGAATAGCATCAAAAAATCTTGTTTATGAAATAAGTATAGCATGGTGACTGCACAGCAGCTTAATTTCTTAATAAATCAAAGGTTCCTATATTTAGATGTTTAAAAACTTCATATATTTAGTATATTCTATGCAAAATTTTTAAACTGTGAAACAATTCCTTTGAAGAAGTATTTACCAGAACAGGTGCAATTAAAACCACATGAACTAATTCATGAAATTAATAAAACGAATAATCAGCAAAAGTGCATATTTCATTTCCTTGTAGGCTCTATGCTAGGAATTGTTGAGGAAGTGAGTAAAGTCTCTCCAAAGAACTGACTATACTCAAGGCCCCATTCAGATCAAGGTGGATAGAACCCAAGGCTAGCCAAGTCAGGAGGAAGCAAAAAATACCACAAGGCTTTGTTCCTATTTCTGTCAGTGAACAAATAATAGTAATTAACAAAAACAATAGCAAAACCAGTCCCCTGCAGCAGGCTGATTGACTGATTGATAGATTGATTGTATTTGTTTATTGCCTCTCAACCTGCCAGTGTCCTCAAGGTGAAGTACAACAAATAAAAACATTTAAAATATTAATGACAGTGCTAGTGCTATGACACCTGTTTGCATGGTTCCTGATATACTATATGATAGATAGAGCTTGGAGTTACGTTTGGTCACACAGCATGCTAGCTGTGGATTCTGGGAATGGTAATTAACTTTTGAAAGCTCAGCAGAGATAAGAATTGAAACATTTAAACAGGAAGCAACACATAGGAATAGCCTATAGTGGTTACTTAAAGACAACATCCTCTTGACTCCTGGGGTTTGTAGTTTAGGGAGGGGCATTTAGAATTCTTAGTCAGAGAGCTCTTTAGCCTCAGTAAACTACAAATCCCAGTGTTCCACAGGGTGTTGAAAGTGGAATAATACCACTATAACAGTGTAGGGTGGAAAGGCCCAAAGATATTGTCAAATCCTAAATATTTTCCATTCTCTGTCTAGCTCGGGAGAGGGAGCCACGTGGCCTCCCACGTACCCTCCAACTTCTCCTAATTTGGCAGGGACAGTCCTGTTTGATCCTCTGACATCCTATATTTTTTCAGCTGATTTTAGATGGTCCTAGTTTCTCCCCCCTCCTCTCACTTTCAATCTTTCTTCTGAGCTCTGTTCTCAGCTTGATGCAAACTGAGTGAGAGGAGAAAAGAAGGTGGGATCTTGCCTTTCCCAGTAGGCTCGGAAAAGAACAAACCACTGCAGCCTCTCTAAACTTATGTGTTCTTCATCATTAATAGCTGTTACCATCTTACCTACAGTGTGATGCTGCTTGGCCACACCTATCCTTCTTTTCATCTGCAAAGTGATGGAGGGCATGCTTCCAGTTGTTGCTGGACTGTCATTGGTTATGCTCGCTATGACCTTACTGGCTGTGTGGGCTAGGGCTGCTGGGACAATGACATCTAGGGGGAAGCATGATTTTCATCCCAGTCTAGTTCATGGAATAATACGCATTTGATAGCCTCTAGTTTACAAGTCTTATTTATTTGCCTGATTTACACCACATAACCTTGCTTCTGTTTATTTCAGACTCCATTTCTGCACTAGACGGTTATTGTACTATTATTCCACTTTCAACGTCCTACCTGGGGTTTGCAGTTTAGGGAGAGTTCTTTGACTGCAAACCTCTGGATTTCATAGGATGTTGAAAGTGGAATAATAGCACTATAACAGTTTAGTGCAGAAATGGTTCTCACCAGCTGATCGTTGACACAAATAAATGTTTGTTTCTTTTGCTATATTTATACCCAGCTTTTCTCTGGACTTACATCTAGACTGGCTAACCAAAATAATGCATCACATCTGTGAAGCAGCAGCTGATATGAGAAGAAACCACATTTGGATGTTTGTATTTTTCTGTTTCATGGTGACTGTAAACAAACAAACAGGTCGCAGGACTCTTCTATGAATCTCAGATCAGAGGAGAGATGTTTGCCAGTACATGTTGACTGATTGTTAACCTGCAACTAACTCCCTGTGAGTACAATGTTAAGGAAGCAGGTTTCAGATTTTTACAAGGAAAGGGTGATCCAAAACTGCTTAAATTTGATTGGTTTCTCAACATTCCAAGGATTTTTCTTGGTGTGGACTGTCAGGAAAGATTGCATGCCAGTACACGGACCACTTTGCACTTGATTGCTTAATAGTCTGGATGAAGGGTTAGCTGGACAGTATATAACAGGCTGGGGCCAGAGAGGAAATTGCAGAAAAGATGTTTGAAAAATGATCTTACCTTATTGGAGACATTAAGTTCTAATCAGTAAGACCCCATATTTCTATTTACAGTTTCTCAAAAATTCTTTTCATCTGTGTCACATATTGATAGATTCTAAGGAATGAAAATTCTGAAGAAGAATGTTTGCTTTAGAATGTTTGCTACTGCCCCTCCCAAATTAGCTAAAAAAACCCTGAATTGCGCTTTGTAACTGGGTACTAAAAGATGTGAGCAAGATGGCATGGAGTTCTCTCATTCATCAGATCACTACAAGTTGAAGTTGACTTGAGGGAAGTTAACAAACAACAACTAGTAATTCAATTTCTAAACTACTTTTGGCTTTTGAGGAAAATTGGGGTTACTTAGAGGTGAAGGACTTCCATTCGCTAATGCATGAGACCACTCTAATTCAGCTTACAGTGTTGATTTGTTTTCCCTCATTGTAATATAGATATATGCCAGCATGTTGTTGAAAACCAGTGTAATATAATTTAATTGTTGGGCTACAACCCTGGAGACCAAGGCTCAATTTTCTGCTTGGGCAAGGAAACCCACTTAGGGTCTTATAGTCAAAAACAGCTTGAAGCCCTACAACAACAACATTCCAGTAAGTGGTAAATAAATCATGTCCACACATCAAACAGTGATATTAGAATTAAATACCATAACTGTGCAACTGTGATATCTCTTGCCAAATCCATCTCCCAAATGTGACATCAAGTGGTGCATTTAGTGCCATGTCTAGGATTTTCCTCATAGACAAGCTGATTCCAAAATACCCCAGCTTCCCAATTTCAGGTACATTGAGGATGTGATCCTGCAAGAGGTAACTAAGCACATTCCCTCTGGTGCATTAGTACCCACTCACTACCGCTAGGAGAAATATTGCATACTGGATCCAGGAGTGCCTCTAGAATACTCAGCCATATTCTGCATCATTTACCTTAGTGAAATTTGTATAACTGAGTAATGCCTCCTGGTCTGTTCTCCCTAACCTACTTTAACAGGTTTCTGATTGTTAAAGCCCCACACTGATAGGAGGGAGATGGAAAGGTTATCTTCCTTGCACTCATCTTTCAGTACTGGTGCTGCCTAGTTAAGCAGAGTTGGAAAGGATATTTACAGTCATGCCAATCGTGTCACGATAAAGGGCCTTTTTGCACGGCATTTTCCATGTGAAATGGCACCTGGAGCGTCATGCGATTGTGAAGAGCGATCTGCACGATGCACTCACAATCACAAGAAGCTCCAGGATAGGCCAGGTGCTGCTTGCACGCTTTTCATTTTCGGCTTTCAGCCAAAAATGGTGTGCAATCACTCATTGTTCCAGGGCCCCACGTGCCGTGCGTGCGGAGCCTCCAGAGCTACGGCATTCACACTTCCCAGGCTGTGCAGTGAAAGGAAGGGGTGGGGCTCTCACGCTACCTGCTCGGGAGCAGATAGTTCATGCAGAGCAGAAGCAGCGGGGAAGCGAGAGCCTCTCATTGGAGGTTGCTCGCACGATCCCTGCACCCCAGCACCGAAAAAAGATAAGGTGCGGAAAAGCCCCATGACTATATAGAGGTACTGAATACAGAGCAGTTACAGATTCATAATTCTAGGGTCCAAATCTGTAATTGCAATACAAGGTAGAAGGCAGTAGGAAAAGGGGAAGACCACATTACAGGTAGATAGACTCAAGCAAGGAACCACAGCCCTGAGTTTGCAGGAACTTTGCTTTGTTGACAACAGGATGACTAAGAGATCTTTCATTCACAGGGTTGCCATAACTCGAAGTTGACTTGATGGCATTTAAAAACAACAATACACCGAGAACAAATAAACCAAGCAAATGAAAGCTGAAGAATCCAGTTTTCTTGGATTTCAATATTCTTCTTCTCTGAAGGCAAAACAAACTATGAAGTAAGATGAAAGTTTCAAGATTGGTAATTTTTAATCCTCCCAGGCAAAACTCCACATGAATCACTGTTTAGAGCTGAACTGTGTATGGAGTGCCAATATCAACCACAAAGTATTTGTGGAAAACAATGCACTTGGGGGATTAAGACATTCATCTGAAAGGAAAACCTCTAAACAAGTGAAAAGTTATAGAAATTACATTAGAAGCACAGCCTTCAGCCAGAAAGATAATCTATAAAAAAACATAGAGAGCATGGGGCTGCTTTAAAACTTGGGAAAGAAAGATAAAAACAAAGAAAGCGAACTGAGTGAGATGGAAGGGACAAAGGAAACGGATGGATGTGTGTGTGTGTGTGTAGAGAGAGAGAGAGAGAGAGAGAGAGAGATGGTGGGAGGGAAAGGGAGAGGGAGAGGAAGAAGTAGTGATGAGGAGAATTATCATCCTAAGAGTTGGCAGAACTGCTTAAAAGGGCAAGGCTCAACATGGTAACCCACTATAGTCTGCTAGAGGCAAAAGCCAGGAATAGCTCACTGTACAGGAAGTAAATATCTCATTGTATAGGAAGAGGCATAGGGTAAAGCATGATGGGCATAGGTGTGACATAAATAACAAAGGTTGTGAAGCCAGACAGAAACATCCTGGCCTCTTTGATCTGTGGCCATTTCTACACTACACTATTATACTGCTATTATTCCACTTTCAACACCCTGTGGAATTCTGGATTTTGTAGTTTACTGGGGCCAAAGAGCTCTCTGGCTGAGAATTCTAAAGACCCCTCCCTAAACTGCAAATCCCAGGATTCCATAGGAGGTTGAAAGTGGAATAATAGCACTTTAACAAGTCTAGTGTGGAAATGGCCAATGTCTTGCAAAAGTGTCATAGTAATCCTGTTCGTCTCACGTCCCCATGCTGGGATGCCATGTCTTTGCAGAAAGGGCCCTAGTTTCAACTTCTCTGAAATGTACACATTGTTTTTTTCCCATAGGCTCCACACTTCCTGAAAATCAAGCCAGAATTCTTCTGCAAATTCCTCCCTGGAGTTCTTTATCATGAACAATGTAGTACAGGCTAAAATCATGTTAATGGTTTATTTATATGTATAGATGTAAAACTATCAATTTGTAAAACAGTGGAAATTTTCTGGTGCCTATTTCATGAAATTGACATTTTCCTGTAGTGAAGTAAACAAAAAAAATAAGAACTATGCTGGATCATACCAAAGGACTATGTAGCCAAGTACTCTGTTCCCAGAGTGGACAACAAGATGAAAAGTCTAGAAGCAGGACATGAATGCAAAAGTACAAATACGATTCTCTGCATCAAACAAAAGGGATTTTAAATAAAAATTGACTTTGTTCCCTAGGGGGATGAAGATGGAACGGAGGGCAAGGTAAAGGCAGCAATATATTTATTGGGAAAATTAATGTGTTCATTGTGTGTTGAGCACTGGTCGTTTCGTATTAATCATTGGAATATTTTTTGTATGTATATTACTTTTAATACATATATCAGTGTTAGTTACTCCAACTATAAAAATTAATTTAAACAAATGCAAAAGGATCCCTCTTTCATGTTGCCTAACAGCTTCTACTCATAAGCATACTGTCTCGGATACAAATAGTTGTGTATATACAAAGTTGATATAATAGCATGTGATCATCACAATTAATAGGCACTAATCCTCTTTATGTTCTTTAACTAGCTGGTCTAAAGCTTGGTTATCTTTATCTATTTGTTTGTTTGTCTGTTTAATCCAGTTAATATACTGCTTAGCATATCTTAGCATATCTCATATGCTTATCAAATGACCATCTTTGAATAATCAACAAAATGTGTGGCAATTTAGGTTGTACCTCCAGAATAATAGCTGCCAATAGAAGAATGGATGATAATTTTATCCAGAGCACCCTCAGAACAGCCTGAAAGACAAAAACTATTTCACATGTAATGAATCACTTCTCAAGAATAGACTGCACTGTTGCCTGCATATGGCAACCAGTCTACTCTTTAAAATTTTACTTCATTAATCTCCTGGTTAAGGTTTGTTTACCTCAGGATATGAATGATATGCCTCCGAAAAAGTGTTCTAGTCTTGACTAAAATGTTTGCACTCCCCTCAAAAAGGCTAAAATATTTGTAGATAAATCTTCAAATTCTTCCTAAAGCTTCCCTTTAGATAAAAGGAAACTACAAATGTCTAGTTGGGGTGGGATGCATAGAATACCATCCAGGAATAGGGACAGAAAGAATACTCATTTCCAGCCAAAAAAACAGGCTTGATAAACCTGACTGGGAAGAATAACAAGGAAGTAAGCATTTTGCATAGCTTATGCACATTTGTTCACACATCCTACCGTGTTTCAGGAAATAATTCTGCACTGTTTCGAGGAGACCCACATGAAATTTTGGTAGAAAAATCACATTTTTGTGCAAAACCCACAATTTTTGCACTAAAACAGATGTTTGTCCCTTTGGGGCTAAATATTTTCCATTCAAACCACTTGAAGACAAAAGTAAACTTGTTGCTGTGCTGTCATGACATGAAGTTAATACATTGTTCCCTAGTTTGTTCACGTTAAGAAACATGCATGTGGTGGAGTTGCTGTGTTCATGTTCCCATTGTGGCCTTGCCATGGCTATATGCTTGGGGCTCGATAGGATAAATTCTGGATTAAATAATCCTTCCTCTCATCCAGCATGGTGCTTCTCAGGTTCTTAATTGCACTGACTAATCCATAAAGTGCTTTGGACTTTTCTATCAGGATGAATTTAATGTCCTCGATAAATCAGAAAACTATGCTGACAGGATTAATGAGCTACTAGATTTGGTCCTTTGTCAATATGTGGCCATTTTGGTTACACTGCCAGCATAAAAGTTATCACTAGAAGAAGGGTTGATAATTTTATACAGAACAACGCCAGGACTTCATTGAAGATAAAAGTTATTTCACATGTAATAAATCACTTCCTAAGAATAGACTGCACTTTTGTTCCACTTGTGGATTGATGTTGACTTTGTAACATTGCATATGGTAAACATTCTAATACACTCAATGAATGCTGTGGCTCTGTAGCACTTTGATTTCTGGCCTTTCACATTTGCAAACCCTTTTAGAAGTGTCTGCTGATAGATTACAGTCTTTCAGTATCCCATCCACTGCTTTCAGTTGTGCCTCCTTGATGGATGCTTTTTTGGTCATATGTAAAAGGGGGAAAACAATGGTAAATGCCTATTTTGGGTGGGAGCGTGAGCAGGGCTTTGACACTTATAAAGTTTCTTAGTTGAATATTTCTTTTTATGCATGTAAAGAGAGATGGATAGTTTAACAGCAAAGAGCCTCGAAAGTCTCCATTCAAATCTAATCTGCAGTTAGCTGTCCTGCTGTGTGCCCAGATTTATTTATTTATTTATTTATACATACATTTACATACTGTATTCCCACTCATTCTGTTAAAAAGCCCCCCACAACAACAACAACAGCAACAACAAAATTCCAGAAGATATTATATCACAAAATCCTAAAAACCAGTCAATACTACAGAAATGGATAATAAAAGAGAGACAGGCAGAGAGAGACAGGCAGTGATCAAACAACAGAACAGCCAATATCATTTTAGTACTTTCAGCAACAACAGATTAAAACTGACTAGCCTTGGTGAAAAGAATATTTTATGACTTGGCCCCAGAGTAATACTGATGGAAATACCCCTTGCTCCCTTCCCTGTGGGGTAATTCCGTAAGAGGGAAACCGCATCTTAGATAAGGTATAATTCTCAGTCCTCCACCTGACCGCTAGAGTTGGGAGGCCTCTCCTGCAGAGCAGGGCTGATGTATGTGAAAAAGGTTGTTAAACAGCAACAGTTGGAGTGTGTCTTTGCTAAATAATCAGAGAAAGAGGTCAGTTCACTGCCGGAGCAATCTTTTTGTCTCTGCATTCTCATTCCTCATTCTTATCCCACAACTTGCCATGGAAGTAAGTAATTTTTTAACCCAGGTGTTGTCTGAAAACTTATTCCTGGGTTTATAGATTAGGACATCATTTCAGTACACTAAATTTCATTTCATTTTGTTTATTTTTGTTTCTCTCCTCTGCTCCTGTTCATCTGAATCCAAATATTAAAAAAAAATCCCACTTGGCCATGGAAACCTTAGGCAAAGCACACTTTCTCAGACTTAAAGGAAGGCAAAGTCAAACCCTGTCTGTACAAATCCTTCCAGACAACCCTGTGATAGGTTCCCCTTAGCATCTTCATAAGCTGGAACAACTTGAACGCACACAACAACAACAACAACAACAACAACAAGTATTTAGGCAGATGGAAGCAAAGACAGCAAGGCGAGAGTGGTGGTGTGGAGATCTTTCTCAGGATGTTCTGATGATCATTCTGGCAAAGAGGAGCAGAACTGCACCCATGTGTTATTGTGCTGTGAGTAAGTAAGTAAGTAGGGAACTGGCTTGCATAAAAGATATTATTGTCTTGGTGAAGTGTCAAAAAAGTACAATTGACAAAAACAGGTGTGCAGTTTGATAAATATTTGAACTGTGTTACCCTAAAATGTGGGTGACTCGAGGGTCCACCAGTGATGCCAGTACCTCTGTGCAAAGGTGGGGAATTATTAGCTCAAATTAGGAAGCCTGAGAGAGGAGGGTAACCTAGTGAGATCTTTCTGTTTACCAGTACTTCTGCAGGAAAGAACCAGCCAGAGACCCAAAAGGTAAGCTTATTTTTTATTTTAATAGGAGAATTGATCACACACATAAGAACCATACAGTCACACACTCACATAAGGGTAACTGGAGGAACAGGGAGGAAAGTTTTAGATAGCAAGATTTCAGGGCAAAGTGGGTGATTTTTATGGGCCTCAAAGAGCAGCAGGGAAGTAGCATTGTGGCTTAGACTCACATCTAAGAACAGTATACAATCCAGAATCAAGAGAGGCAGAATGGTGACCAGCAATCAATGTGTTGTGAGTTGTCTAGCTAAAACTAGGGGTTTATATACACAATTTCTGCCTGGAGAGCAAAAGTGTGAATGGCTGTCTGGCTGACTAGACAATGGAGTTTGCAGAGTGGACAATGAGGTCTGGAACGGACTAATGGTCTTAGCATTAGGTGACAAGGAGTTAATGGCTGCTGTGTGTGTGAGGATAATAGGGGAGTTTGTAGGTTGGGGGTAAGAGGAATTAAGACACCACTATTGTCCAAAAGGCAGGCTATCTGCAAGCCTATTACCTTTGGAGTTTCCTGGTTATTACCTGACTATGCCTAGAGGTGTCTTCTGACCTAATTCGCAATGCATATGTTTGGCCAGTCTTTTCTTCTTGTCCAGCTTGGCCATACAGCCATAGCAGGGCATGTTTTATATCAATGACAATTAATATATTTTGCCAATTAAATCATATCATAGTGTGGGGAATGTATGGCCTGGTAACAACTGCCATAGCTTCTTCCTACAGAATCCTGGGATTTATAGTTTGATAAGCTGCTAAGAAGTCTCTGCTACAGACCTGAATTACACCTTACCCTCTCACTGCCCCAGTTTGGCTTGGAACATCACAGTCACTTCTCTGCTATTCCATTTGTGAACTGCTTTTTAAATATCCCATCTTGTCTCCCTCCTAGCTTCACTCTTCATCCTTGGCTTACTTCAGTTGCTGCACACTCAGTTCAAAGCACAAAATTTTTTGCACTCATTTAACTCAACAGAAGAGGGAGGAGAGGAAGAAGAGGAGTCTTGCCTTTCCTAGTAGGCCCAGGCAAAAGGAAATTGCTGCAGCTTTCTCTAGCTTTGGAACAAATCATCCTGTGCTATGTGGCAATAAATTGCTTCATGGGGGAAGCAAAAGGAATAAATAGTGCTTGTAAAAAATGGAAACATAGAATCATAGAGTTGGAAGAGACCCCAGGGGCCATCGAGTCCAACCCCCTGCTATGAAGGAATATCCATCAAAGCATTCCCAACAGATGGCCATTCAGCCTCTGCTTACAAACCTCCAAAGAAGGAGACTCTACCACACTCCGAGGCAGCATATTCCACTGACAGACAGCTCTGACTGTCAGGAAGTTCTTCCTGAGGTTCAAGTGGAATCTCCTTTCCTGAAGCTTGAATCCATTGCTCTTTGTCCTAGTCTCTGGAGTAGTGGCAAACAAGCCTGCTCCCTCCTCAAAATGACATCCCTTCAAATATATAAACATGGCTATCATGTCCCCTCTTAACCTTCTCTTCTGCAGACTAAACACACCCAGCTCCCTAAGCCACTTCTCATAGGGCATGCCTTCCAGACCCTTCACTATTTTGGTCGCCCTTCTCTGGACACATTCCAGCTTGTCGATATCCTTCTTGAATTGAAGTGCTCAGAACTAGACACAGTATTCCAAATGAGGCCTAACCAATGCAGAATAGAGTGGTACCATTACTTCACTCGATCTAGACACCATATTCCTATTGATGCAACCAAGAATCAGGCTGGTGTTCTTGGCTGCTGCATCACACTGCTGATTTATGTTCAGCTTGTGATCTACCAAGAATCCTAGATCTCTTTCATATGTACTGTTATCCAGCCATGTGTCCCCCATCCTATATTTGTGCATTCCATTTTTTTCTGCCTAAGTGCAGAACCTTACATTTCTCTCTGTTGAAATTCACTTTGTTAGCTTTGGCTCAGCTCTCCAATCTGTCAAGGTCATTTTGAATTTTGATCCTGTCCTCTGGTGTATTAGCAACCCCTCCCAAGTTGGTGTCATCTGCAAATTTGATCAGCATGCCCTCTACTCCTTCATCCAAGTCATTGAGGAACATGTTGAATAGCACTGGGCCCAGGACACCCTGTGGCACCCCACTAGTCACTTCTCTCCAAGATGAAGAGCAGGTAAAGGAGACCCTTCCCAGTGAAGATGACCTTTTCTTTAGGGAGACCCCCTTTGAATTACAGCAACCTGGAACTGTGCAACAGATAGCCTCCCAGTCTCTTCTTCTCACAGACAAATGGATTTCTCACCACCACCTCCAATTTCCCTAAAATATTATCCGTATGGCAGTTCCTAGTTTGAATTTTTAGTTCTCTCTTTTGTTCAGGTTTTTGTTTGTTTTTGAGATTCGTATAAAAATTATACTTGACCGTTTATTTTTACTGGTTTTCTTCTCTCCACTCCCTTCCTTTTGATTTACAAATACTTTGCATGTGCTGTGCTGTGCCATATGAAAGGAACTTTAGTTTGTAGGAGTCAAATGTTGGGAAGGACTTTGCTGTCTACTTTGAAAGATATTTATTTATTTATTTACTTACTTACTTACTTATTTTATTGCAGAACAATCTGTCATTTATATTAAACTGCTTTGGGTCCCATGTTGGGAGAAAGGTGGAATTCCATTTAAAAAATGGACACTGAAAAAGCCACTGGAATGAACATATTTCTTTATGACACTGTTGTGCCTTCAAGTCATTTTGGACTTATGGTGACCCTAAGGAGAAACTATCATGGAGTTTTCTGGATCTGAGAGTCTGTGAGGCACCCAAGATCCCCCACTGGGTTTCCATGGCTGTACAGGGACCCAATGTTTAAACCATTACACCATGCTCGCTGTCATTTATGATAATTGTTACCCTGTTTACTGGGGATCCCGGGATGGACACCTATATGCGCTCTCAATTAACTAAGTTTGGGGAAATTAGCTAGAGCACAAGTTAGCAATGCGAGAGGCAGGGCAACACAGCAGAATCGTTTATCCAGTGTCTACGGGGTCAGGCCAAGCCAAGGAGCACACCAAGTTTAAGAATAATTGAGATTTTTATTAAATACAGACAAACAGTGTATGCAACACACG
This sequence comes from Ctenosaura bakeri, assembly GCA_948474755.1. Lineage (NCBI taxonomy): Eukaryota > Metazoa > Chordata > Lepidosauria > Squamata > Iguanidae > Ctenosaura > Ctenosaura bakeri. The sequence continues at coordinate 437,238 of CAOLHI010000788.1, forward strand.
CACTCAGATAACTATAGAAAATAAAGGTTGGAGTGGTATAGAGGGATTTTGAGAGGGATTGTTGAATTGGGTGATACGATACCTGTCCTGAAGCCCAGAGAGGTCTGAAGATTGAGTTCGTTGGTATGGAGTCTCAGTACATGGGACTGAGGGGACAGCTTGCCAAACAAAGCGGCAGCAAGGCTGGATGGAAGTGCGGAGTGATCCGAGGAAGGTCTCGGAATCGGGGGGTTTTATAGGGAGAAATGTGGCCACAGGCTATTCCGTACTGGGGAAAACAATGAGTTTCGGGAGTGAGACAAAGCTTTGGAAAGGTCCAAATTTAACATGATTGAGTTAGGTCCGAATTGACAAAGAGGTAGACAGTATGCAAATGTTCAGTGCTGGACAGTTGAGTATTCAGCTTGCCAAGTTGCCTGCTCGGGGCAGGGAATTCTTTGTAAGCAGCGTGCATACACAATGAGGGTATTTGCAGAGAGGTCTCCTAAAGCGGTGATCTGGTTATGTCTGGCCTGCTTGTATTGTGTTGGAATATTGCAGCGTTTAATGGCCAAACCTAGTTCTGTGCTTGTCTGGGGGCCTCACAAACACGTGGAGAGGGGTGGTAGAAGAGAGCCAAATTATTGATATCAAAATGATATCTAGCATCCCCAAATCCAGGCTAGCAAATGCAGTAACATAATCATGTTTTATTTTTCTCCCCACCAGCCTACTTATATTCTATTTATTCTTTATTCTAGTTTATTAGATGGATCTGAGAGAAAGTTATAAATTTTAATCAGGTCTGATAAAGAAATTTTGATTTTAGAGTAACACATTGTATACTTACTGTTACAAATGCTGTATGCATGTATATATAGAATATCACATTTATTGGTTTGGATTCCCCCTTCCCCCCCCCCAAGCTTTTCTAAACATAGTACATAAATTCCTGGATTTTACTGCTTAAAACAGAAGCCTGGAATCATAGAATCATAGGGCTGGAATTGACCACAAGGTCCATTGAGTCCAACCCCCTGCCATGCAGGAATACACAGTCAAAGCATTCCTGACAGATGGCCATCCAGCCTCTATTTAAATAGCAGTTTTGGGGATTTTCTTATTAATACTGTTTTTTTCTTGTTGCCTATCTATGCCCTTTTGACTACACTCTGGTGCTGCGCAGCCACACATATTTTGCTTTTCACCAGTAAACTGTTGGAGAGTACACTACTTTTTGGCTGGGGAATTCACAGTACCTCAGGAAAACACAAATCTCAGAAATCTGTAGAATAGAGTCGTAACTTTGCTACAGGTGGGTGATGTGGACCCACCCCAGGCTTACATTAACATCATGGCTCTACCTTTCTGTGGTACTCTTGTGAGAGAACAGGCTCTGCTGACAGTAGCAGTGGTGCTGGTATGGTTTCCCATGTCAGGCATTTGCTGAGGAACCATACTAAATGTACCAAAAAGCTACTGGGAAGCAGCAGTAGTGAAGAGTGACACTGGTGGAGGATATATCAGAGACAATGGCAGTCGCACCATAGCTAACACTTGTTAGTACTGTGCAGCCTTCTACACAGTAAACACCTTTGAATGTCTTTTAACACAAAAACCCTGTGCTGAGTCAATACAAAAATGAAACAAGATACTTCTAGGTAAGAAGGCACTTGGCAAACTACTGGGCTAGAACAGAAGACCACCACAAGTAGCACTTTGACTAATGACGCAACTGGACTCAAGCTGAAAGGACATTCAGCTGTTGATGTACTCAGAGGTGAAAGGAAGGTCCAAAGCTGGACACATATATTATACAAGCATGGAATGTGAGAAGCATGAATCAAGGGAAGTGAGGCATAGTAAAACAAGAAATGGAACTATTTAGGGTGACTGAGGCCCTTTCTGCACACGGTTATTAAGGTGGGCCAATGTGTCTTGCCACGGAGGTCTTCTGCACGTTGGAGCAGACTAGGTTTGGTTTATTTACCTTCGTTCTGCACGTAATTCCAACTAAATGCACCCCCATGTGGTGGTAAAGCATGCTATTTTAAAACCAGAAGAAATCGGTTTTCCAATTTTCCAGATCGATCCGATTCGTACTTTCACAGTGGTGCAGACACATACATTCATGCCAATGTGAATTGGTGGTCAGGGGAGGGCTCATGGGAGGGGCCAGGGAGTAGTATGGACTTTCACATGTACGCACGTATGCAACGACATACTAAAACATAAAAAAAGGAGCCAGTCACAGCCAACAGGGTGGGGTGAGGGGAGTAGCGGGTATGGCCACAGTGGAGGCAGTGTGGATTCATGAACTCGCACTCCTCTGAATCAGAATGGAACATAAGCAGTAGCTATGTGGAAGGAAATGAGGGAATGCCAGCCTTGTTTCAAGCCCAGAAAATCCAGTAAGAAACGGCACAAACCAATTCACCAGCCTCATGCAGAAAGGGCCTGAACTAAAATCTTTTCTTTTTAACTTTTGCAAAGTAAATATTTTAGCAGTGTGTTTTCAGATTATTGTAAGCCACTTTACAAGGGAGAGGTGGGATATAAAATTAATTAATAAATAAACAAATAAAGTGGACAGGAATGGGAAATTTTGAGTCAAATAGCTGCACAGTGTTTTACAACAGAAATGAAAATCTGAGAAGAAATGGAGTGGCATTAATAATGAGGAGAGATGTGGCAAAAGCACTCAAAGGATAACACACAAAATTTGATGGAATCATATCAATAAGATTGCAGGGAAAACCCACCAATATAACCATAATCCAAGTTTATGCTCCAACTACAGAAGTAGAATAAGAAGAATTGAAAGGTTCTACCATGAAATACAAAAGGAAACTGATCACACAGCAAAACAGGACTTCTTGCTAGTGATTGGAATGCAAAAGTAGGAAACAGAGCAGAAGCAAAGACTTTAAGAAAATTTGGCATAAGTTCAAGAAATGAAGCAGGACAGCAACTGATTGAATGTTGCAAAACCAACAGTTTGTTCATTGCAAACACATTCGTCAAGCAACCTAAATGGTGATGATATACATGGACATCACCTGATGGCCAGTACAGAAATAAAAATAAACTATGTATTATCTCTTCAAACACAAGACCAGAAGTAGATTGTCACACAGACCATGAACTGCTAATATGAAAAATTAGAGTAAAACTAAAAAAGAATACTAAACCAACCATCCCACCAGAATGCAATTCCTTTAGAATTTAAAGATAATGTAAAAAGATAAATTTGCATTAGTAATCCTCATTGATCAGGAGGGAGAAAAGCTCTGGACTGAAGCTAGGAACATAGTTGGGGAGGAATACAAAATGACACTGTTTGCAGCCAAAAAGAAAAAGAAGCCTAATTGGACAAAGGTGAAACTCTTCAAGCAATTAAGGACAGAAGAGTAGCAAAAGTAAAAGGTGACAGAAAAAGAATCAGAACTCTGAATGCAACTCTTCAGCAAATCATGCACAGAGAGAAAGGAAACTACTATAATTATCAACATGGAGAACATGACAACAAAAAAGGTAGCACAACAAACCTATTCTGCAAGATCTGAGAAATCAAAGGAAAATTTAAACCAAGAGTGAGATGCGATGCTACCAGCAGAGGAACACATTATATGACCAAACAAAAATAAAAAGATGATGGAAATGATGCACTGAAGAACTATACAAAAGAGATGTAAGGGTGACAGATTCATTCAAGGAAGAACTGTTTGAAGATGAACTTAACAATTTTAGAAAGTGACATGGAAGATGCATTCAGGGCACTTAGGATAAATAAATCACTAGGAACAAATGGCATACCAACAGAGCTGTTTCAGGTTACAGAGGCAAAATCTACTCTAGCTCTAACTGACAAATGTCAGCAAATATGGAAAATAAAAGAAGGGCCCACAGATTTGAAATGCTCTATACACATTTCAGTTCCCAAGAAAGAGGACATCAAAGGTTGCAGTATTCATAGGACCATTACATTAATCTTCTGCAGAAGAAAAGTGCTCAAAATTCTACAATAAAGACTTTTACCATATATGGAATGAGAAATGCCAGATGTCCAAACTGACATCAGGAAAGGAAGAGACATTAGGGATTATATTGCAAACATACTTTGGGCAATGGAGCTCACCAAAGAATTTCAAAAGAAATCAGCTTGTGCTTTATAGATTATAGGAAACCCTTTGGTTATGTAAATCAAGAAAAACTGTGGCTCATCCTTAAAGAAATGAGTGTGCCTCAACATTTGATTGTTCTGATGAATAACCTATACACAAAGCAAGAGGTTGCAACCAGGATGGAATACAGGGAATAGGAATAGTTTCCAATTGGCAAGGGGGTCAGACAAGGCTGCATTTTATCACCCTATGTATTTAACTTGTATGCTGAAAACATTATATGTAAAGTAGGAATAGATTCAGAAGGAGGAGGCATGAAAATTGGAAAAAGAAACATCAACAGTTTAAGGTATGTAGATGACACTATACTATTAGACAAATAGCAAAGACTTGGAATGATTATTGAAGAAAGTCAAGGCAGAAAGTCCAAAGGCAGATCTACAGTCAATCGTTAAGAAAACAAAATAATGACCACAGATTATTTACATAATTTTAAAGTTGATCATGAAGACATTGAAATAGTTCAAATTTTCCATATCTTGGCTCATTCATTAATCAAAATGGAAACTGCAGTCAAGCAGTTTAGAAAAAGACCAAGACATGGAAGGGCAGCTATGAATGAACTAGAAAAGATTCTGAAGTTTCAAGATATATCATTGAGTACTAAAGCTAGGCTTGTCCATGCCACCATGTTTCCAGTTTCTGTGTATGGTTGTGAAAACTGGACAGAAAAAAAAAAAAACCTGATAGGAATAAATCAATTGATTTGAAAATGTGATGCTGGAAAAAGATGTATGTGGATAGCCTGGACTGCTAAAAAAGATGAATGGATCCTAGTGCAAATCAAGCATGAACTCTCCCTAGAAGCCAAGATGACTAAACTGAGCCTGTTGTACTTTGGACATATCATGAGAAGACATGACTCACTAGAAAAGACAATGCATGTTTAGTAAGATGGAAGGCAGGAGGAAAAGAGTAAGGCCACATTACAAATGGGTAGACTCAATCAAGGAAGCCATGACCCTAAGTCTGCAAGACCTCAATAGGGCTGTTGATGATCTTGGTGACTCAGAAGCCTCTCGTTCATACAGTTGCCATAAATCAAAGTTGACTTGATGACGATTAATAACAAATGCCCCTGGATGATCCTGCTCTGTAATTTAAGCTTGCAAAGGGATTTAGTAGCACCATTGAGACTGACTGAGAGAAAGAAGTTTGTAGCCTAAGCTTTTGTAGACTTAAGTCTACCTCAACTATTTAGCCGTTACTAGGAATCACTCATGGGAAGATAGTTAAAACTTTTATACTAAGCTCAATACACTTTTTGGACTGAATAGAAACAAAGCAGTGGTAGAGGATACCATGGCTTGCAGTCATAGAGATATCAGTAGCTTGAAAAGAGAGTGAGTGCATTTCTTAACCCACTCCTAAATTACAGGCAGGAAGACATTTTGGCATTTTAAAAAGAAAAATCAAACAATATTCTATTTCATTTGGAGAAACTTTGGCAATTTATATGTGCAGGAAGGTGGATAATACCTTGGGGGATCCTCTTTTCTGTCCTCCATCTACTTTGTAACCTTGAGATTTCCTTAATTCAGCTGGAGAATTGCTGAGGGGAACATGCAGCTACCTGACTTGCTCACACCTTTAAAAATCAGCCCCGTAGGTTCTGTCAGGCCAAAAGGAACAATAAGGTTTTTGTTTTGTTTTATTTTGTTTTGTTTTTGCCATGGCCCCAAGAGGATTTATATTGTGGCCTTCTCTTCCATTCACGTCAGCTGCCAATGTCAATGTCTGCCTTGCCCTCTCTCTAATTCACTTTCTTTAGGGGCTCTGAGGATTAGTGCAGGCTTTTGTATAACTGCCAGCATGGCATGGGAAAGAAAAGAATGAAGTGGAAGAAAAAGATATTAAGGCATCTTACTGGGACACTGGGACCATCCTTCATAATCAGAGCTGTCCTTGGGAAACTGCAGCTCTTCTAGTGACCCTTAGAAAGTCATACTGTTCCACTAAACTGAAAAGAGGGGGGGAGAAACCCCAACAATTATCTCCTGATGGATGGGCAATATTACAGGATTTCTTATTTTCACTTTTTATAGCTTCAAATAAAATTTCCCCCATGTTTCTTGTTGACTTGCTTCTCCTGGCTGCAGTGTCTACTACAGCTGGGAAGCCTTTTACGAATCATCACTGATCTTCCTCGTATTTTCTTTGGAATGCCATTTTTGTCACGTAGATAAAGAGGTAGCCCAGTGGAACTATGGATGTTTAACTGTCTCATTACCAAAAACATTGCTTTAGGTAATATGTGTTTTGAATGCCCCTTTGGTCAATTTCACATCTTTTCTTTGTCCCCAGTACCATTCTTTTTTTGTTCACTGTTCTTTTCTCTATTTATAGGCTGTTCTACTGGCCACTTAGGCCATTTCTGCACTAGACTGTTACAGTGCTATTATTCCATTTTCAACATCCTACGGAATCCTGGGGTTTGCAGTTTAGGGAGGGGCCTCAAAGGCAGAAATGACCTTAGATAACTTCTCTTCTGTATGGAGAGCTCACAAAGGGCAGGTTGAGTAGCACTGCAAGACAAAAGTGATGTGCTATCCTGCTCTCATAATGGTTTGTCTTGTCTCTAAAGTAGGATTGAATCTAAAGGGTTTGCCTTTCCAGATTCCTTTCACAAAAAGTGCCAAACATTGGTCAAGGATGACTTCCTGTTCAAATGACTTTTTTTTCAGCGTTACACTGAATGGGAATTAATATTACTTTTTATTGATTTTAAATATTTTAAATTATTTAATTTAATTATTTTAAATTACAATTAAATTACTATATAATGTAACATAAAACTATATACCTACAACTACACAACTACGACCACCATCACAATAAAAAAGAAAAACAACAATCCCAAACCGCTACAATACCTCAAACCTAAACAAAATACAGTTACAACTGTATGGTACTGAAAGTCACAGAGAAGCCCCAGAGAATCTCATCTTTCTTCTCACACAGGTCATCCAAGAAGGCAACAGAAACTAGACTGAAAACTAATTGGCTGTCAATGGGTTTGGGTTCTGGAAGAGGGCCCACAGTTCACTGCCCCCAAAGGTGGCCATAAATCAAGGCACTAACTAGAAAGTTCCCTGAAAGAACTTCTGAGGGAGAAATGTATCGCCACTCTTTTGAGTAAATCTCTTCAGAGCAAAGTCTTTGAAGCATCATCAGAATGGGACTCAAGTAATCACTTTATACTACATTGAGACTTCATGTGTTTCTCCAATTGGTGATTCATCCATCAAGCTCACTTAAATGTTGTGCCTCTTAATGGTGCCATTCAATTTAGCAAACCCTGACAAATGTTGCTGTCACTGTGACCATCCAAATGAGACACTCCCACACATCTCTGTAACTGAACCCTCCACTCTACAGCCTGGAAATATTGGTATGATGCAGTGATGTCAAGCCATCCCAGTCTCATTGGGTACCATTTCTTTAAACCTGAATAGTGCCTGAGATAGGTAGGCAGCTGAGAATGGATATAGTCAGCAGAAATGAAGGCCAGAAGAAGACAACCGTTGTGGACCTCATGATCCCATTTGAGAATAGGAAACCAGACATGAGAGAAGCAGAGAACATAAACACCAGAAATAGAAACTCTGGATGATGTACTGAGATAAAGGAGGTATGGGGTCTCCATCTATCCATTACTTATTGGAGCTCTGGGTGCCTGGGATCCAGGAAATGAGCCTGTGCTGACAGTTTATAGAATGGGAAAGCTCTATCCCAAACTTGTGGCAAACTATCAAATACCATTAGGTAGTCCTGAGATAATTTACACAGAGCACATTTGAGGCCACCACCAATATGAGAAGTCAATTACTATTCTTGTAGAGAAGGAACTATGACAAACTTGGAAATAATTTCTTCTCCTCCCACTTTTTCAATAATAGAAATTACCTGTGGTATGCAACTGTTTGGACGTATTAGTGATCACTTGTTTGTGATCTAAAAATAACATGTATTTTTGACCCCCTTTAGTATACTCTTCTTCTTTAAAACTACGTTTTAAGAATTTACTCTATCCTAGGAATAAAATTTGCTTCGTATCTATTATTATCTTGTTGTTGTTGTTGCTGCTGCTGCTGCTGCTGTTGTTGTGTGCTTCAAGTCATTTCCAACATATGGTGACTGTAGCCATTTCCGCACTACACTGTTATAGCACTATTATTCTACTTTCAACATCCTATGGAATCCTGGGGATTGCAGTTTTGGGAGGGGCTATGTGTTGAAAGTGGAATAACAGCGCTATAACAGTCTAGTGCAGAAATGGCCTGTAAGGCAAACCTATCTGAGGGTTTTCTGGGGCTGAGAGTGTGTGATGAATCCAGAGTTACTCAGTGGGTTTCCATGGCTGACTGGAGAATCAAACCCCGGTCTCCAGGGTCATAGTCCAACACTCCAACCACTACAGCATGCTAGATTATCACATTATTGCTCTTTGTCATTGCAGTCTTTAGATCTGATATGCATTATTTATTGTTCCCATGTTAAATGGTATTTACAAGCATTTTTTAATAATAAATTAGGTCCTCCAAAAAAAGTTTCAAACTGCAATTTCTTTTACAGATTTCACTCTAGAACTCCAATAAATTTAGGGTTCATGTGGCACAAATGAATACATGAGCACAAGTATGGTATTTTATCATTCTTAGGAATTTTGAAATAATACTACAATATGTGGTAATAATATTTGCTCTGACATGCTTTCAAGTGGTTCCAGCTTATGGTGACACTAAGTCAACTCTGTCATGGGGGTTTCTTGGCAAGATTTGATCAGAGAGGGTTTGGCATGTCCTTCCTCTGAGGCTGAGATACTGTGACAAACATAAGTTCCCCCAGTGGGTTTCCATGGTTGAGAGGGGTTTGAACCCTGACATCCCAGAGTCCTGGTCCAACATTCAAGCTATCACTCCATAATAGATAGCACTGTGTTTTTAATTTAACACATTTTAAAGAAATATTTTGTAGATTAGAAAGGTCCTAGGTTGTAAAAAGTGTGATAACATACAAATCCTGTGCTCATTATCATATGGCTTAATATCATTTGGCTCACATTTTAATTTCAAAAAGAAATTGTATAGTATTGATAATTTGTGTCCAGTAGGACTAGAGATCAATTTTTCAAAATCCATTTTTCTTTCTTAACCCATTCCCCCTTTGCTAACCAGCTTTGCAAATAGGCTATGTCTTGAAGATATCAAAACCAAAAGGGAATCTGATCAAATACTATAGTTTTAATCATATCATGTGATGGAGATTCAGAATTCCTAATTAATTTCTCATATCTATATGTTCTATTTTTTCCATTTATCAAAGTTGCCTCACCTTCTCATAGGATTACATTCTATATTATCTAGTACAAATGTGGTTGGAGTTTTAGCTGAAATCAATACAACATCGGGCAAATGTAGCTTTATTTTTTTTAAAAAAATCTATATATTGTTGCTCAAAGGGTTTTTTTTTTCTTAAAAAAATTATAATGTTGACTGCACAAGCCACATGGAGAGATCCAGTGTGCAATGCAACTGATAAGAAAGGAGAACACTATACCTCACTAGTGTCATGAAGAAAATACTTCTCTTGAATATGGTCCTTTGCAGTGATAGCTAGCTTAGACTATGTGAGAAACTTCTCATATTCTCACCCCCCCCCCACACACACACACATTAAATACTGGAGATGCATTCTTTCAACCTATCTTCCATTGTGTGAAACCATCTCATCATGAATCTACCATATCAAAAGTAATTGTGAGCATCTGATTTCAGCTCAGTGGAACCTATATTGTTTAGTAGGCCACTGTGTGGTTAATAGATAGTGCAATTTGCTACTACTTTGAAAAGTCCCCTGGTATCATGCCTTTCGACCCCCAAAACTGTCAGAAACCTTTCAGAATCCAAAATGTTACTGCTAAACCCACTCATGTCTGTTTGGAGTTAGAGTTTCCCAGAGTGTTGGCCCTCTGGGGGAAATTCTATGAAAGCTAAAGCTATTAGGAATCAGCCTTCTTTTAGCAGAGTGGCAGAAAAAGCATGTCCCAATCTCTGTGTGGCTTCCCTGAACTGAGACTGACTTAGAAAGCAAAACAAGGCAGGCAGTTTCTGGTTACAAACTTATGAAAAGTTTATTGATGAATTTTACAATTATATATGCATTGGAGCCTAGATCCTAACTAGCTAACAAGAAGATTAGGTAAGATCGTAGCTTCATTCTTAACTCACCATCTTGTGGAATAGGTTTCTTGCACTACCTTTTTTGTTGTCATTTCTCTGCACTGATAGTAATTTTCTTTTGCCCTGTGCACAAGTCACTGAAAAGTTGCATTCAGGGTTCTAACCCTATTCTTGTCCCCTTTTATTTCACATCTGTCTTAACTACTTGAAGAGTTTCATCTGATATCCAAGAAGTTTTATTTATTTATCTTTTACTTCAAATTGTGCCTTTTTGCATTCTTTCCTGTCCCTGGCTTTAGTCCAGATTTTTTTTTCCTGGCTTCCAGTCAGTTAGGCTTAATAGTGCAAATCTAGTTTTTACATTATCTTCAAATTCTATAGGGATGTTCTTAGGGTTGTATTTTGCCTTATTCTAATTTTTGATATTCTAATTTTTGATATCAGCAGATCATGGGCTGTGCCCCAATGTACTCCTGATCTTGTGTTTGCAGAAAAAAATTGAGGTTTTCAATCTTTGCTTCTGATTACATAGTCTGTTTGATTTCTGTGCTGGCCATCCAGTGATGTCCCTGTATACAGTTGCCTTTTTGCTTTCTTGAAGAACGTGTTTGCAATGAGCACACTGTTGGTCTTGCAAAATTTAGTTGGTTGCTCTCCTGCTTCATTTCTTAATCCCAGTCCAAATTTTCCTAATCCTTTGTTTCTGCTGTGTTTCCTACTTTTGTATTCCAATTGCCTATCATTAACTAGAAGTCCCATTTTAGTTTGTTATCAGTTTCCTCCTGGACTCCAGCATATAACCTTTCAGTTTCTTCTTCTGCCTCTGTAACTGAAGCATAAACTTGGGTTGATTAATGGGTTTTCCTTCAGGTCTTATTGACATTCTTTGGTCAGTTTTTTTTATATATCCTTTGACTGCTTTTGCTACATCTCTCCTCACTGTTAATGCCACCTTTTTTCTTCTTAGATTTTCATTTCTATAGTAAAATATTGTGTAGTTGCCTGACTTAAAATGCCCATTTTAGTTCATTCACCCCAAATATTACAATGTTATATGCTCCATTTCTTGTTTTACAATGTTTAGCTTTCCCCTTATTCATGCTTCTTATATTGCATGTTCCTGTAATATGTGTTTTTCAGCTTAAAACTTTCATTTCACCTCTGAGCCCATCAATAACTAAACAGCCTTTTGGCTTCAGTCCAGAGGCATTATTAGCCACAGCGCTACTCCTCTGTTCTTCCCTACTAGTTTGTTGAGTTCCTTCCAGCCTGGGAGTCTCATCTTCTTTCGATTGTCTAATCATACAGTTTTCAAGGTAGAACATTTCAGGAGTGATTTACCATTACCTTCTTCTCTGAAGTACTAACAAGTATTAATTATTACTGTATATGACCAGCATTGCCCAGGATTTTATTTTCTCATAGGTAATACTTGTTAGAAAGATTTGAGATCCTGTGTTTCTAATTTCCCAAACTATCTTATTCAGTACCTGTAACTTTTCCTCATATTCCCCAATCCAACCTGTATTCATAGCTATTAACATGCAGAGGTTGGGTTCCTGAGGGAATACACTGCCCTCCTCCTTGCTGCTAGGCTTCATCTTTATAGCAACTGGCCTATTCAAGACAGACACAGTTGACTGACGCCCAAGAGCCCTCTGGCTGAGAATTCTGAAGGCCCCTCCCTAAACTGCAAACCCAGGATTCCATAGAATCTTCTCAGGCAGCCAATCATATGAGGCCTTTGCCTGACACAAACAAATAAACTTTGACTTTTATATATTAGATGTACCATTGCCATTGTCTCTGACAGATCTTCTACTAGTGTCACCCCCTCCCCACTGTTGCTGCTGCCCAGTAGCTGCTTGGCACATTTATTCTGGTTCCTCAGACAAAGGAGGCCCTACTGACAGCACAGCTACTGTCAGCATAGCCTCTTACCTCACAGGATCATCCCATCCTCCCACTGCTGAAAGGTAGTTCCATGGTCGTTAATTGAAGATACCTAATACTATCAAAATGCATGGCATAGATTTGACCAGTTTTTGGTAGGATTTGGTGCTAAGCCCTCCCTGTTGAAATTTATGAGCCTTTTAAAAAAAAAGCTTCATTTTAAATGGATTGTGCTCCTTATATTAGGAATTCCATTGGCTTCAGTTACATTTTTGTTGTCTCGCCTGAGCATTATTTTCAGTGGAAAGCTAGAATATACATTTCATATGGGAACAAAATAAAACAAATAATTTTCCCCACAATTTGATTAGGTGGAAAATCAGGATATTTAAGGAAGTAAATAATTTTTTTAAAAGGACTTGTACTGTTAACATTTTTTAAGAAATATTTTTATTAAAATTTAATTATGAAAAGAAAAAAAGAAAAATGAGTGGGTGATATTATTGTTAAGTATATCCCTCCCACCCACCCATTTCTGCCCTTATGTTCTCCAGTTGAAACTGTTTTATGTCTGTTTACATAAAAGAAGAGCAATTACATTTTCATTAACAAAAGAAAAGACAATTACATTGTATCTTGTTCCATTTCTTATACATCTTATAAATTTATATCTTTATCCAATCTAATACTCCTTTCCATTCTTTTTCAAAATTCTGTATAGGTTTATTTTTCATACTGTTAACTTTTTGAGGGGTATGTGTATTCAGCACATCTGGAACTTAACCAACATTTATTTTGCAAAGCTGAGAAAACCCACCTTTCATCCCTTGTCTATTATTATTTTTGTCTGCTTCTTTCAAACTGTGTGAATTATTTTTTTCACACCTATGGCTGTCTGCCATAACCCTTGGTATGGAATTCCCACAGGGCTCTATTGGAGAATGTGCATCCATTGTTGCTTTTATGTACAGAGTAATGCACATAATAGATTGAAGGATAAAAGTCTAAGGAACCATCACCTTTGATAGCAACCAAGAGGAAAAAGTAAGAAACCCAGAGGGAAAATGTATTATCTTCACCTAAACAAAAAAGCATCAAATGAATGACACAAACATCACAGTGATCACAAAGATGGCAAGACTGTGAAAATTTTTCTGATACTTTATGACAAGTATTGTCTAAATTGCATGGATATTAGTTGGAGGGGGGAGTTAGAACAGAGAAATAAAATATAATTTTTTTTTTTTTATCTTTCACCATAAGAAAAGAAAGAGAGCAGACAGATACTTTTATTAGCTGCATTGTTGTTTTGTATTCGGAAGTCACCTTGAAGGATATTCTTGGCAAGAGTTATTCAGATGAAGTTTTCCATTGCCATCCTTTTAGGCATAGAGAGTACGGCTTGCCCAAGGTCACACGGCTGAATGGAGATTTGAACTCTAGTCACTAACACTCAACCCCTCTATCATGCTAGCTCAGAATCTATTGGCTGTATGCCATCCTGGATAGCAGCTTGGCTACTAACTTGTCAGGGACCAGATGGGTGCTGGGAGCTGAGAGCTACCACCAATATATACACAGTTGCCCTTGAAGGACCAATACTATTGTATGACTATGTACGACCATTGTTTGTACTGTATTGTATTGTACTGTATGGCTATTGTGTGACCATTGTATGATCATGTCTTGAATCACTACATTTCTAAATAAACACTTGAGTGTTGACAGCACCATCATATCCAGGATATGCGCCCATGGAAAATTGGAAAATTGTGGTGCCTCTTGTCCCATTTGGAGGACTGTAGAAGCAGTGTTCTGGGTAGGCTGGGAAACTGTGAGATGAGATGGTTCATGGTAAGTATTTCTGGTAAAACAAGAAGGAACACCACTGTTCACTTTGAATTAACCACACCAAGTTTCTGGCCATTTCCGCACTAGACTGTCATAGCCCTATTATTCCACTTGCAACATCCTACGGAATCCTGGGGTTTGCAGTCCTGCAAACCCCAGGATTCCGTAGGATGTTGCAAGTGGAATAATAGTGCTATAACAGTCTAGTGGGGAAATGGCCTCTGTCTCCTTTGTTAATGGATCACAGGCTTCTAGAGACAGGATGGTAATGTAACCTGATTCTACTAGCTGAACATTTCTGAGCAAGCAGTAAAAAGAAACACAATTCCTCATTCATACTTCCTTCTCATTCCATTTTCTGCTTCTTTCTAATACTGGTAATTGTGGCTTAATACTTTTCAAACTGCAAATGGACTGAGAAATTCAGAGCAAAACAATTGTTTGTGTGATTTGGCAGATGTGTAAACTCAGAACAGTGTCTTAATACTTGGGCTTCAGAAATAACATGTGCTTTTTTAATGCTTGCATGATGAATCAAAAATAAAAAGAATTCTGTATAGTTGCTTGGCTTTCCTGTGGTGTTGCAAATGGCAGCCATTTTTAATTTATTTGGAGACTTTCTTTTGTTTGGCTTGCTGCTATTGAGTTAATGTCTTTATGAGGAACAGCTCCACGTTTAATGTAAGTGGTATGTTATCTCAAGGGAATAGATGGCAAGTTTTCTTAAAGTATAAAAACATTATATTTTTATATTGCTATTACCCAAAGTTCTCTGGAGGTTTCAGTGGCTCCAAGCTCTGCTATAGCAGACCACATTCGTTTAAGCAAGATATTTGCTTTCGAACAGGATATGTGGGTTCCCCCATTCTCCTGCATTAAAGTATTAATTTTTAATTATATTCTAAATGATTTCTTGTTAGTTTGTGTTCTTCTTTTGAAGCATTTTGGTTCATTTGGAGTAGTGTTCAGGAAACAGCTTAGGTTACAAATGTACGCACTCTTACATGGAGTATGTATTAACATTATGGGACTTACCTTTGTGTAGGCATTACAGGATTCATTCTTTCTCAATTTGAGTTTTCCATCGAGATGTGCTTATTTTCTTTCAAAACTATTGCATCTAGCCAGAACCGAAACTGTTCTGTTCACACCCCATTTCCACTTCTCTGTATTATTTACCTTTATGAAAATAAAGCCAATACGCAATCAAATTTCCATTCTGAGTGTGGTTACCTTGAATGGCATCAAACAAATTTTATACATTTTTTGTTACTCATATTGAAACTTCTACAGCTTATCTAAATTCTGCAAATTGTCTAGTTTTGCAGGAGCAAGATTTTCCAATTGGTGTTGAATATTGCTTTAGATGAAATTCAGTGGCAATCTAATGAGGTATGAAACCTTCCTGATGAATATTGGGATTATTTTTCTTACTGTAATGTTTTTAGTCCCATTGAGGATTATCAGATATTTTACTCCCAAATAAATGTCCAAGGTAGCCTTGTTTACACCAGAGGTGGGCAAATTGTGGCCATGCAGACAGGGGTGCAGCCATGGAGACAAAATGAGACCATTGCCTCCTGATTAAGAATTCTGGTCTCCTCAACTGAAATGTTCTTTCAGTCTACAATTTCAAGTAGTGGAGTATCTTAAAGCTTCAGTCGAGCATTTGGGACATTAAGCATCTAAAGAAAAGGAACAGGCAAGGTTATCAAAGGAATGTGAACATGTAGGAGTTCTAGAAACCCTAGACATTTGCAGACTGAAGGAAAGTTTCATGGGGAAGGCAGAATTCTTATTTGAAGCCACAATAATCCCATTTTGCCCCCCTCTCTAACTACATTCCAGATAGTTTGGGCTGTAGCTCCAGCATTCTTCACCATTGGCTACGCTGGGTAGAGCTTCTGGGAGTTGCAGATCAACAATATCTGGAGGTCACACTTTGCTGTACCCCTGTGCTAAAACAAAATGTGCAGGTTCATTATATTTAGGTAAAAACGCTTCAGAAATTTTAATGGAACTGAAAGAAAGGACTGTGTTTTGTCCATCTCTGTTTCATGCAAAAAGATTGAGTAGCAAATTTATTTTTAATCTATGTTTGTTAGGTCAGATTACACAAGGGAGGAATTAAAATAGTTATGGTGCATCCAATCGGCACTTACAGTGACAGAAACCAAAGAGTACAATTTATAATTTATTTATAAGTTGCCTCAATTCTTAAAAAAAAAAAAAAAAGACTGGAAAAATACTCTTTAACATTTCAGATTTGCACTGGAACTGAGATCTCTCAAGACAGTTAATGAACACTTACAGTGTAATGTTTTAATAAAAATTAGCAAAGTCTTTTCTGAGCTTGACTGACAGACAGTGCAGAAGCCCAGTTCAACTAATGAAACCTGAATATCCCCTGTCAGTTACAACCTGCAAACAGCTCCAGATCTATTAATATCACAGTGTCAGTCTGAGACTGTGACAGTGATGTTTACTGGGGAGACCAGTTACCCATGGGGAGTACTGTGGCTCACAGAAAGTGGCCTACGAGTCCAGATGCCTCTATAATCTGCAAGATCTTGTACCACAAGTAAAGCCCCCTTGGTTGAAACCTACAACAGTAATCCCAATAACTTTAATGGTATTATTGTTGTTGTAGATGATGACAATTAGTACCATATATGGATGTGGCACTTTACAGTGTACTGATCTCTTGGTTCATGGAACTTACAGTCTAAAATTCAGAGCAGGAGGAACAAGAGATGAACTGGACAGAGCAATAAAAAAGGAAACAATATGTGGCTGTTTCAGTCACATGCCTAGGTTTCAGTTTTCCCAAAGGCGGAGGACCAAAATTGGCTGGAAAGCTATACACCTATCTGGTAGCACCTACAGGCCTCCTGGCATCAACAGTTCCCTGGATAAAGCAGTGCTAAACTGCTCCCAGTGCTTGTTATTCTAAAAGGTGGGTGATTCAGGGGTCTACCTTCAATGCCAGTGCCTCCATAGAGAGGTGGGAAGTTATAGCAAAAAGGAGGCCCGGGGTGGGGGGTAACCATAGGACTTTTTCACCTGTGTATACCGGTACTAACTGCATGACACCAGTTGGAAGTCAAAAGAATGTTTTATTGAGGGAAAATCACAAACACACCCAAGATTCAAGCAGTCTGACCACCATACAAGTCTAACAGGGAAAAAAAAGGAAAAATTGGATAGTGAGGATTTACAATGCAGTAGGTGATATTTACCAATTCTGAAGATAAGAAAGTCAAAGCAATATAGCTCAAACATATGAGTTGCAGGGAAGCATTGAGGAATTAGTGTCTGGGGTACAGCATGACACCCAACCACTAACAAAAAGTCAGGTTCTGAACCAGTGTTTAAACACCCTTTTTCTGTCCTGAAGGGGAAGGTGTTAATGGCTCTCTGGCAGAGTAAACAAAAGGGTCCAGAACAGACTAATAGGTTTGACTTCAGGGGACAAAACATTGATGGAGGTCGTGATAGCCCCTTAATGCCTGGGCAGGTGAGAAACAAAAGGGAAATGCAGTGGGAAGAAGTTACAGGACATTGGTCATCGGTTGCATCATCAGAGCTGCCTTGCTGGCTATTGTTTTCTGAGTTTGCTCAATTGATAGGAATGTCTTGGGCCCATTAAGTCAGGTCCCTCCATCTAATCCTCTTGAACTTATGAGCTGGCCATGCTGATGTCATCTGCTCATGTACACTTTCTCGATCAGAGTCCCTTTCCACATAGAGTTCAGCCATAAGCATATAACTTATATTTTGTGCAATTAATTAATGTTCATTACCAATTATACTGTATCATGAAACGGGGGTGTACAACATGGTAACACACTTCAGCTGAGAACCCAGCTTCATTCTTCCTCTCCCATCTTCATTCAGTTAGTGATGGAAGATATTGAGAATTCCCTCACGTGAGCCCACAAGGTGAGACTTGAAGCAGGGACATGCTGAAGATTTGCCCAGGTGTATCTATGGGTCAGATGGGAAGTTTCTGTAGGCCTGATCAGACATATGCCATATATTTCACCCCCCTCAGTTACAAGCTGAACTAGGGAACTGGATCTAGGGGGTTAGGAACTACAGAGGTGGATATGAGGTAGTAGCAAATGGGCGAAACCACACTGGTAATACTTGGGCTAGGTAGAAGGGATGTCAGTTGGTACAACAGACAAGCAATGAATCCTTCATTCTTCTTTCAGAAGTGTGTAAGCCCAGCTGGGCATGCTGTCCATAACACACTGAACATTATGAATTGCCTGTGGCACTATGAGCTAGAGGAATTTTTTCCTCTAACTCAGATAGCACTATGTAGGACCAGTGATTTTACCTGATAGAGAGAATACCCAGCACGTGATACATTTGAAGGTATCAATAGGTTGCTAGAGCACAGAGTTAAGCTTTGATGTCTGACCTCTTTCAACTTGTCCATGCATTTGTATCTTGTTCTGATCATATGTAGGTAGCAATCATGTTACAACTAGATGATTATACCCATTTAGTGATGGGTGAAATCTTCCAAAAGATGTGGAAGAAGGGTGAGCAACTGTTCAGGGCCCAGGACTGCACATAATTTGTACTGGACCTGGAAGGGCCATACTGCTCCCACCATTAAAACAAACAAACAAAAACATCCTTTTTAAAATTACTAGAAAAGGAGCCATGAGACACAATTTCACCTACATTTGATATCAGAATGGACACAGTAATTAATCAAGAGGAAGTAAATCAAGGTTAGTGGAAACTGGTCAGATTGATTGACAAACCCCTATGAAGTCATTCCCAAAATGAAGGAACTTGACACTTAAAAAATTTTTTTCTCACTCATTGCAGATCTCAATATCTATTCCACAGACTGCCAACAAAGGGGATCAAAACAATGTAACTTGTACTTTGTCAGCTTCCCAGAAGGCACTTTGGGACACAGCTAGCAATAAAGTGTGGCTCAGCTTAAGCAACCTATAAGTAATTTATGAGAAAGGGTTTAAGTTGCATGCATCAACAATAATAATATGCAATTACTTATATTATCTGAATTTCATGCTACAATTGTAATCTCACAAAGGAAATGTAAATTTGGGGTTGGCTGGTAAGGAAAGCATGCACATTTATTCATGTGTATCTGTTCTGTGCAATCATGTAAAAATTGTGGACAAGGGGATGTGAACCTTCTATACAATGTAAACTAGCTAAGGTAACAGGACAGTTGTCACATGCTGTTGAAATACTGCAAAACCTCTCTAATGATAAAATAATTATGTTAAAGTCACTGCAGTACAGTACAGTAGTACATGCCATTGCCTAGGAATTGATACGAATGGTACACGTGGTACTGCCAACACAATATATAGTATACTATACTGCAGTATTGGTTAAATTTAGGACTGATGCCACCTTTCCCTTTCACCATTGTAGGAGACTGAACAAAGGCCAAAATAACCTCAGCTTAACATTTTCTCCTCCACAGGAAAACCATACATGAGTCTTATTAGGGATGGAGCAAAACAGTCTCATTTTGGCCATTTCTGTGCTACAGCCCCATCCCAGCATGGGGACACATTGATGCTCAGCTGCAATGCATACTACCACATGACATCATCATGGTTCCACTCCTGTAGCATCCCCAGCCATTGCAATCGTGCATTATACTATTACCAGAAAGAATTCAGTAACAATTCCCTTTTGCACAATGACGGCCTCATCTAGGGCCATGCAGAAAGGCAGAATTGCTACCTAGGTGCCTCTAGGAAGAGGCTGACTGCACTGCAGAAGGAAGGAGCATATCCCAGGTGATACCATCCACCGGCAGCTAGCTGGGTGTGAAGGGGAATGTTTGGGACATGCTCCCATCCTGGCAAAGGCACTGCCAAAGACATCACGAGATTCAGGTAAGGTGCAGAAAGAGCTTTTGTCTTTCTGAAGTTTGTCAAGTGGAGGAAGAGCTATATTAAGGATTTTCATTGCCATTATTTTGGAAGACAAACTGAGCATCTCTGCTCCAATGTTTTGTTTTATTGTTTAAAGTTTTAAAATGAATTGCTAAAACAGTTCTTGCTTTGTGTTGAAAGAAAACTCCTGAGCACTTCTAGAGGACCATGTTACAGTGACTAAAGGTACGGACATTTGGAATACACCCCAGCCTACCTTGCAACAGTTTTCTTGGATATTAAGAGGAAAAACATAAAAATAAAATACCTCTTCTTGGGAAAGGAATTGTTCAGAGCTTGAAAAACTGAAAATCAATTTAATAATTCTAGACATTCGAAATTCAGAAGTTACTTCATTACCTCCAACACTAAAAAGAAAAATAATTTGTTAGGTCCTGTTATAGCTGGTTAACTTGCTATTAAATTGCTTGTTTGGGGACATGCCATGAAATTCAAAGAGAAGGATGTAGGGTTTGTCACTGTTGACAGATGTGCACATTTTTTATTGACTTCTACAAAGGAGACTGTTTTCTGCTTCTAATGTTGCTTTACTCTGACTTAGATTTTATTTGGTGGAGGGTGGGTGAACACACAGATTTTATTTGGTGGAGGGTGGAGGGTGGGTGAACACAAATTGTTCCCTGAGAATGGTGTGAGACTAGCACGTTTAGTAACTGTTAAGTTGGGAAAGACTGTCCTAAAACTCATTTTACAACCTCTTCATCTCATCTGCACCTTTCTTCTCTTTTCACCCCAACCAACATGAACACGTCACTCACTATTAAAGTAATTTATTTGTTAAAATGAATTGTATATTTCAGATAGAGCATACTGATGAACTGCAAGTGCAGCAATGTGTGGATAACTGCAAAGGTAAGTCAGTGTATCAAGGGTGGAGAATTTTCAGACATTAATGTTTTCAGAGTCGTTGGGCATCTGCAGAACATTTTTATGCACAACTCAGTGACTGCTTCCCTTCTGCCCATTCCCATTCAAAAAGTATGGTCAGGAAAGATCAATGGTAAACTTTGCATATGGAAGCCAGGGACCCCAAATTCAGACTGTGGTATCATCTTAAATGTTGAGGTTTTCTAACTATTCACTGTTTCCATCTTGCCTTAATTATATAATTAAAAGCACATGGGGAGAAGAGGAGGAAGAGGAGGGGGAGTAAAGTAGAACGTGGGAGGAGAGTCCAAGAGAAGGAAATGGGGCAGAGGAGGAAAACTTCCCACTTATCCATAATATAATTGATAGTATTTGGTTGTGGATTGCTTTAAACTTGGATAGAAATTAGTAAACTGTTATTTCTTTAGATGATAAGAAGCACCAATTCACATTATCAAAAGCTTTCTCCACATTCCAAAAGAATAAGGCCCCTCATTTTTCATTGTGAGCCTCTAAATATTCTAATAATCTCTAACTTTATTAGAGACTATTAGCTATTAGAGATTATTAACTAAATACTCTAATAATCTAATCTCTAACTCATCTTGTATTATCCTCCATCAGTCTCTGGCAAAAATCCACATAGAGCTTCATGTATTATCTCCTCAAGAATCTTCTTCATTCTCTCTGCCAGAAAGAATTAATATAAAATTAATGTAAACCATCTTGTTGTTATTGTTCAAAAGAGAAATAGGTTTGTAGTTCTTAGGATCTGTCACATCCCATCCTTCCTTTGGTATAAATGTTATATTAGCATTACACCAGCGATCTGGAATCTTGGCTGTAGTGATAACTGAATTCATGAGTTGTTGAAATGAAAGACAAAACAATTCCTCCAAACTTGTACAGTAGAACCCTCCACATTTGTGGATTTCATTTTTGCAAATTTCATTATTCTCAGTGCCTGCCCGCCCCTCCCTATCTCCCCCTCCCAGTCCTTGGCCTTTTGCCCAGGTGCAGGGAGGGGGAAAGATCTTCACCCACATGCACTCTGTCCTTGCCAGCACAGCAGGCTGGCAGCTGCAGAGAGGAGATTGTAGACAGAAAATTGCCCCTCCCCTGTGCTTACTACCCACTGAAGTGCACCCTGGGCAGCCAGGAGGAGGGTGCAGGGCGAGCGGTCACCGTTTCCTGCACTTCCTTCCCACTGGGGTACACCCTGGGAGGCCACGAGGAGGGTGCAAGGTGAGTGATCACTCATTTCCTGCCCTTCCTTCTTGCTGGAGCATGCCCTAGGCAGTCACGAGGAGGGTGCAGGGCAAGCAATTGCCCATTTCCTGCCCTTCCTCCCCACTTGAGCATGCCCTGGGCAGCTGGCAGGAGGAGCAGGAGGATGCAGGGCAGATGATTGCCTCTTCCTTATACTCTCTTGGCTGCCTGGGAGCTGCTGCTGCTGCAGTTTCCACCAGGGAAGTTATTCACAGTTTTTGACATTTTTGAGGGTTCTGTGTCCCTATCTCTTGTGAATGTGGAAGGCCTATTGTATCATAGATTGCAGAAAGGTCATCCGGTCCTGCAGCCTTCCCTGTCTTAATATTCTTGAAAGCCTCTACCATTTCTGCCATGGTTATGGTTGCAATTAAAATCATTCTCTGGTTATCTGAAATAACTGGCAAATTATGTAAGTCCAAATATTTTCCAATCTTCTCCTTCAATACTTCTTGCACTTTATAAAGAGTTGAGAATTTTTTTATTTATTTATTTTATCTTGGCACTATCTGATGTCAATTTCTTTCTGTCCTGAATCTTTAAAACCAGTTTCTTAAATTTCTTTCTTTAATTCTTGTTTGACAACCCAAGAATGCAGACAACACTCTTTAATTCCCCCCCCAAAAAAAAAAGAAAAGAAAAGAAAAGAAATCTTTTCGCTGAATTTCCAGAAAGTCAGCTAGTGCTTCAAAAGTTCTTGTGTAAATATTTCCATGTTGCATATCAGGTATTCCTCTAATTCCAAGACATCTTTCCGTTGCCATGGGGTCAAGTAGCGTCATTGCATCTAAATTTTGCTCCTGATCCATGGATAATTTTTTCATTCTCAGTCACTTATTCCAGTCTCTGTATTTTATCTTCCAAGGCTTCTATTTTCTTATTCAGCTGTTTCATCTCTGTAGTAATTTGATTTAAAGAGTTGCTTATTTATTTAAGTTCAGCTTTCAGATCCTATTTAAATTATTTTCTCATTTGGTTCATATTTTTTGTCTTAGCTGTTTCATGTCCTCTCTTGTTCTTTTAATCTCATCCAAAATCATTTGATTTGAATCCTCTTCTCTGGGTTGTTCAACTGATTTTCTTCTTATTAATTCTGGTGTTTGTGTCTGTTGTTTAGTTGTAGGCATTCTGATAGCTGACAAATTCAAATAGCAATTTCTATTGTAGTTTTTCTGCTCCAGCACTAGATGTCAGTGCACTTCACCATTCAATTCCCTCTAGCCAGAGCTTTGCACTCGCTTTTCAGAACGATGAAACTTGGGTCGCTCTGAGCTCATGTCCAGTTAACTTCCTGTTATTTCTCATGCTATGGTGGTGACTTTGGAACTTATCTTCAAAAAGGTAAACAAACACTTGATTCTCATGCTCTTAGGCTTATTTAAGACTTTAATTAAATTTCAGTGATGTTAATTGAGGAAATTTAGCCTGTAGTGCATTTTAAAGATGATGCCGTTTTTTATGTTTAACTCAGTTCCACTGCTCTGGTCTTTATATGTATTTTTAAAAAAAAAAAAAAAGAGGAAAAAGTCTCACTCACAAAGATGTTGCAGAAGTATTGGTGATGAAGTTAATTATCCTCATCAACTGGACAGCTTCCTTAATTGTCAAATCTTGTTTCAAGGTTTTATAGTGTTGGCTTTGTGATGTGGCAGCTGTGATGTAGTGGGACATGATGTCCCTTCCAATCCTCCCACACATCCAGAGACTCCTTTTGGGTCTCATAGGAGCCCACATCAGGGATCTAGGCCTTGAGGGAAATCCTCTGAGTCTCCCACACATGAGAAACAATTCTAGCCAGTTTCCAATGTTTCAAACCAGCTCTGACCAGATCCAGCACCTTGTTCTTAGCAGAACTAAAAAGCCACACACCACCATTTGCAACCCAGAAGCCCCTTCTTGTTATTAGGGCATGGCATTTAGTCCATCACAGCAATGAAAAACACAATAAATGGCCTCACTTAAAGCTAGGATAGAACAATGCAGCAGAGTGAAACTGACACATGTGCATAGGCTGTATTTCAACATATCTTGGGATTTCCCAGGTGTACAGAAATCTCCTTTGTTGTTGTTTCTTGTTTTTGGAAGCATTTTTTTGTTTCCAGACTGATCCATGTTAGGTCACACAATGATTACATACAAACAGGAACAAGAGATCTCTGACAATTCAAAGGGAATAGCCATGCTACAGAAGGATTTGGAAAAGACACAGGATAGAATCATGACAATTGAGTTAAAATTAAAGGAAACAGATTAGATTAAGAACTGTTCCAGAAGAACCAAGTGACTTAAAAAGACCGCTTTAAAAACTTTTGTGGGTCTTATAAGCAGCTCTGGTGAAGAATTTGACAAGAAGTTTAAAGCAATATATAGTCAAAACTCTGCTTATGCACAGAGGGGGAAAAATCAAGTGATATGATAATTTGTTTCACACATGAAAACATCAGAGAAGAAATATTGAGAGCACAATTTAAGACAAATAAGTAAATGAGGTTTAAAAAAATGTTTAAAGAAATTCCTGAAAGAATGCTGAAAAAAATGCAAAATCTACATTTTTAGTGGCGACGGGGGAAAAAAAGATATAAACTTTTGCAGGACAGCTAGAGAGGATTTGATAACCACCTATGCATGTGAAAAATAGATGATACTTGTTGGGGAGAGTGAGCAATCTGTGCAAAATGTTGAATGAAAAGGCCCCAGAAGGAGACATTTAAATGGTTGAGAAGTTGTTTAGAAGAAATAATGCTAACATAATGCTAACATAATAATGTTAAGATAAGATATCTTAATTATACAGCTAAAATGAATCTGAAAATAATTTCATGGAATGTAAATGGATTGAATTTGCTCAGGAAAAGGGGAAAAGGGCATTTTTTAAAATAAATAAATAAATCCAAATATGAAATTATTTATCTTTCAGAGACTCGTGTAAGAAACAGACACTAACCCCAAATAAGCTGTCAAAAATATTCCAGAATGTTTCAAACCAATGTTGAGAATGTCAAAATAAAGGGGGCTCCTTTTTTTCACATGTGGTGGGTTTGTAAGAAGTTGAGAAGTTATCGGTTCAAATTTTATATGTTAACCCCCCCCCCAAAAAAAAACCCCTTAAAGGTCAATTTGTAATATTATCAGAAATGTTTTGGGGCATTATGAATGAAGAACTAGAGAGTAAATATCTATTAGTTTTTCTGTATATGACAACAGCAGCAATAATATTGTTTGCTTAAACTTCGGGGTGAACTGAAGTGCTAGTGATGGAAGAATGGGTTGTTAAGGTTGCTGAGTTGGCCAAAATGGTCAAATTAACATGGGTTCTACAGTTTAAGCCAAATAAAGACTTTCTGAAAAAACTGGAAACTGTTTATGGATTTTTTTTTTGAACAATAAGAAATCTAACAATGTAATAATGTGTGATTATGGTTATTAGTAATTTTAGTGGGATTATTTAGCTGGATCTGTAATGGTAGAATAATATTTTTTTTTTCTTTTTTACTTTTCTTTTCATTGCAGTCTGGATTGTGGGGTGGATCAAAGCCCTACTGTGTATTAGCTATATGTCTTTTTTTCCCTTCATTTTTCCCCTCCTCCTCTTCTTTGTCATCATCCTCTTCTTCTCTCTCTCTCTCTCTCTCTCTTTTTCTCTATGTCTCTTTATTTTTGAGTATATATTACTTTGATTGTAAATTAGATTGTTCATGTTAAAAATTAATTTCTTAAAAAAACCTAAGTTAATAATACTTGACAACATTATTGGAAGGATTGTGCTAATGTGATATATGAATACTTACTTTGTTCCAAATTGTTTTCATACCCAATCAGTTGATTGCAAGTGATGACAGGAATATGACTGGCTGCAACAGAATTCCAGTGAGGTAACTTGAAAGAAAGGAAGGAAGGAAGGAAGGAAAGAAGGAAGGAAGGAAGGAAGGAGAAAAATGCCTTCAGGTTCAGAAACAAACAGTACTAAAGACACAACCTACTTCCAAAACTATCAATTAATTTCCTTTTAGTTGTTCCCACTAACCTGGTACGATGACAAAGAAAGCCCCTTCACGCCACACAATTATACCACTATGGTTCTAGTTTAACTGCCATGGCTGTGTTCTATGAAATCCTGGAACTTGTAGTTTGGTAAGGCATTAGAGTTCTCTGGATGAGAATTTGACATACCTCTCCCTAAATAGCAAATCTTAGGAATGCATGGCTCTTAAAGTGGAGTCCTAATGCTATACCTGCATAATGTGAAAGGTCCTCGAATTTCCCCACTTCCGTTGAGTGTGGCCAATAACACTGAGCAGCAATAGTTTTCTGATGTGCATCCAGTGTTCCTGATTAGCATCAGACACTTCTGATGTGCATTGGACACTTCTGATGTGCATTGGACACTTCTCATGCTCAATGAGAACTTCTGATGCACATTGGTCACTTGTGATGTGCACTGGTACTTGTGATGAATACTGTGTGTTTCTTATGCTCATTGGACACACTGGACATCTCTGACCTGCATTGGGCATTCCTGTTGCACTCTGACACTTCCTAGTTCATGTCTGGATGCACATCAGGAGTGCTGTAGTATGCTTTGGTGCCCATTGCACATTTGGGCCATGGCACATCAGTCGCTCCACTGGCTGCCATTGCCCAATGGACACTTGTATTCAGCCTCTAGGTGAATGCAGGAGCTGCAAAACTACCCAATTCTATTCCCTGCACACATAAGTCCACTTACAAAGATGTAAGTCCCATGCAGAATTCCAGGCAATATTTATTTCTTAACCACCTCTTCCTATAGATGGAAGCAGGGAACAACAACAGATTAAAATGCAACAACAAGGCATATAACATCAGTTAACAACACATAGCATCAGTTAAAAGAGCACATAAAACCAATGCATATCAAAAACAAACAATTCATACTTTAAAACTCATAATTTAAAAAATGTCTGGAGACTGTTCTTTGCTGATGTTTTGAACTCAGGCAATGTATCCAACTGACATATATTTTCCAGCAGGTCATTCTATAATCTTGGGGCCAAAGAAAATGTCCTTTGGGTAACAATTGTCAGTTTAGTTTTGGCTGACTTAAAAAGAAAATGTCTCCCAGAGGAGCTGAGTGTATGTGGCAGATTATATTGGAGAAGGTGATTCAAACCATGTGGGGCTTTAAAGATAACAACCAATATTCTTTACTTTGCCTAGAAATGAATTGACAGCCAATAGAATGATTTAATACTAGTGTGATATGATCACTCCTAGATGTGCCAGTAACCAATCTGGCTGCCATATTTTGAACTAACGAACATTTCCAAACTTGGTACAGAGGTAGCCCAATGTATGGTGCATTGCAGAAGTCCAGCCTTACCAGCCTATACGCTAACATTGTTGGGTCCTCCAATTCTAGGAAGGGGTGCAGTGGGCATAACAGCCTAAGCTGGTAATAAGCACTCCTCACTGTCCCACCTATTTGGGATGACATTTGGAAGGAAGGATGCAGGAGCACCCCCAAGCTGCAAATACAGTCTTTAAGGGAGAGGGTAACCCTATCCAGGACTGTTTGACATACTTTGAAACCCAGATAAGGACCATTGATAATGAGAAGTCTGGTCTTGAGGCTACCAGTGCACATATTACAACCTTTATAAATAGCACAGATTAATCAGGGATGCTTTTCACCTGAGTTATGTAGTACACTTTTCTGTTATGACCCAATATTTCTGTAGACGAGGTACAAATATGTCCTCTACCACCTCAGTTACATATGTCAGTATTTTGATCTATTTAAGTAGCCTCATTAATGCCCCCACCTCTTTTGTTAAGTAAGATATAGAGTGTTATTCTTTTTCTGAGACTGAAATTTAGGATACCACATATTTACTTATTTCTAAATTGTTCTTTCGTTATTCATCTCTGTAACTGAACAACTTCGAGTGATATGTTGGGCTTTATATGTAGGGATGCAAGAATGATCTCCTGACAATTTTGAAGATGAAAGCACATCTTAAAGTAATATATTCATGATTTGCAACAGGGTAAGGGAAGGACAGGGTATTTATTTACTTTTTTTCCTAGCATATCAGACATTTCTTATTAGTTTCCATAAAGATGAAAAACATCCAGCCTATGATTCCCTTTTTCTTTTCCCCTTCTATATTTGCTCTTCTTTTTTGATTGAGTAGGTCACTAATGTAAACTGATAAACAGTACAGAAACATGATCTGGACATGAAGACTTTAATCAAGCACATCATTTTAGAATAGCCTTCAAGTTATAAAAAAAAATGGGGAGTTTTTTAAAAGTGAAATATTCTTACATGTCTGAATGTATATGCTCATTTTAAGCTTGGCCTTGCTACACAACCTGTATTTTGTATCACCTAAGTGTACAAGAGCATGCTAAGCTTTTAAGACGTTCCCCTTAACCTTCTCATAAGGGTTATGTCTACTAAAAAATTTTGCTGATGGTTTTCTATAACAGAAAGTTTCTCATTTACTGCAAGTTTAGCTTTACGTGAAATGCAGTTGAAATAAAACTCACACTTTCAAATTCCAACTTAGTTATGAAACTCAATAAAAAGACACGTCATCATCCCTCAGCCTGGCTTTTGTTATATTTTTAAAGCAAGGGTGGGAAGTGTCTGGCCTTCAAGATGTTGATGAACAGCAGCTCCCATTTTTTCACCACTGATTATGCTGTCTAGGTCTGCTAGAAGTTGCAGTTCAACAACATCTGAGGAGCATACAATTTCCACTCCAATAATACCACCCTTTGAGAAAGGTTGAGCTACAAACGTAGCAGATATCCTATCAGAGGGCCACTTCAGATTTTCAGAGTAATGATCCAAAGACTTGGGCCATTTCCGCACTACAGTGTTAAAGTGCTGCTATTCCACTATCAACCTCCTATTGAATTCTGGGGTTTATAGTTTAGGGAAGGGCACTTCAAATTCTCAGCCAAAGAGCTCTTTGGTCTCCGTAAACTACAAACCCCAGAATTCCACAGGGCATTGAAAGTGGAATAGCAGCAGTTTAAAACTGTAGTGCGGAAATGGCCTTAGTCTTAGATATACTGAGGATAAAAATGGGGAGGGTGGGATAAATGTTTTAAAGAGTATTTAGTATGGCTGATTTTCATACCTCCCATTAATGTTGTCAAGGAAGATGATATGGTCAAGGTCCCCCCTCCATACAAAAAAGGTCCTCCTCCCAGGCTTACATTATCTTGTATATTTCAAACTATATCCAAATGCTAGTCTCATTTAGAATAGAATCATTGAATCATTTTGAATTGTAATTCAACACTTTTGTAAATCCCACTGAAGCAATGGGGCTAGCAATTGGTTTTAGGCCTTACAGTGTATCCTCTATACATGTGTGCTCAGAATGAGAAAAAAATCATGTCCTATTGAACTGAACAGCTTGGGTAAGTAGATATAGATGTACATTAAACTGCATTCTTAGTTATTAAATATGTTAATTCAATATGTACATTTAGTGAGTTCACTGAGACTTATTCTTATATAAGGTTGCAGCCTAAAACAATGTGGCTCTGACCAATATCTACCAACTAATGTGGCCACAGAGAGTAACCAACATAACCACATGATGCTTGGATGCCTATATTAAGGTGAAATGTGTTGGTGTAACATAGATCTTAGCAAAACATTGAGTCCTAAATATATCTCAGTAAAATTTATATGAATCAAGTGAGCAAATCCCTGAAGTAATGGCTGCAAATTTCACATATATAAAAAAAAGGTTGGGGTGGGGGGGAATCCAGTGATTCTTTTTACTTTTCCAAGTCTCATATTCCATCATGTGTATGTCGAATATTTTTGAAGAACTTCTCCATCTCATGATATTAATTCTCCCCCACTGCTTCCCAAGTCACTCTTAAGTTGGGCTTTAAGCTCTCAGATATATTTATATTAGTAAAGATACCTTTGGAAGCAATATTTGCTGAAATGCATGCAAGCATACACATACCCACACACCTGATTAGAAAGAAATACACTCTGCCTAGGTTGGGAAGCATTTATCAAACCCCAAAGATAAAGCAGAAAGCCTTGTGTGTCTTTGTTGTTGCGCTTTAATTCTGTTAATCGCCCTAGGTAAAGATTAGCTGCTGTTGTCAATTTAATTCAGCTTCAAACAAAGCAACAAGGTCACTTTTTGCCCCCCTTTTTAGCAAACAGGATTGAGTTGTCATGTAGTCCTAATAGGCAGCACAGGGAATCATTAGTCCACCTCGACTCCCTGACTGATGGGCATTTCATTTCAATCATCTGACTGAGGTCTAGCGGTCCAGTACTATTGACACCATGTCAGGACTGAGAGTAGATGCCTTAATCGCCTCAGACACTCTCTGCATTGATTTGACAAGTTGCTGTAATGACCTTCTTGGTTTTTCCCCCCTCCCTTTCCCTTTCTGAAGGATTACTGTTTACCCGGGGAGGTGCCTGGGACTAAATGCATCGCATTGTCATGGAAACTATTATTGTTGCATCTCAATCCTATTAACGCCGTGGTGTGTGACATTGATATGAGACACTGAATATTTCAATGGAGTGCAGGCCACTTCAATAACACTAATCTCCTTCCATTAATCAGGCTTCACACAATCCACAAGGAGTTTTCCTTGTGCCTGAACCAAAAAGGAGGTATATGTGAGCTGTTCTAATGGCACCTAATTAAAGATATATATCTATATTTATATATGTATATCTTGCATTTCTAATATTTCTAAATGCAACAAAAAGCTGTCATTGGTTAGAACTAGGGATGGGACGAATCCAGAATTTTCCAAATCCGAATCCAGATCCGAATCCCTGGAAGGTTCTGGGAATCCATGAATCTCACAAATCTTGAAACTTTTGAATCCTTTTTTTTTTTTTAAAGGGAGTTTAAAAAGCAAGGGAAAGAAAGCGCTTACTGAAAAGTGTTTTTCCAAGCAGAAATTAACAAGATAGGCACTTAAAAAAAAACCAAAACAAAAAACCACCAGTCTCTATCTAGTCTCAGTTCTGCACCCTGCAGTCTCAAGTCAAGTCTCAAGTCCTGCAACAAGGTACTTAAACAAACAAATAAAAACAGCCTCTAGTCCAATCCCAGTTCTCTATCCTCAAGTCCAGTCTCAAATCTTGCAAGGGACTCTCAAGTCAAGTCTCTAGTCCAGTCTCAATAATTCCCAATCCCTACCCTCCAGTTTCAAGTCAAAAGAATAGAGATTATTACCTTGCAGAGGTAGGCAGCCACGGGGACAGGCAGCACAGGTGGGGACAGGCAGCCCAGCAGGCACAGGCAGCCTCTGGCACATGCGCATGGCTTTATGCTGTGATTTTTGCATGTCCAGGGGCCTGCTGGCCAATCAGACCTTTCGCAGGCCCTGGAGGTGCCAATTTTTAAAAACAAACTATTTGGTGGATTTCAAAGATTCAGTTAGCCTATTTTGGTACGGGGATTCGGATTAGCGAATATCAAATCCTTTCCAAGGATTCAAGGATTCAGTTGGCCCATCCCTAGTTAGAATGCATTCAGTTTAAACACAGATTAAAGGTAAAAGTAGGTGGAGCCAACAAGTCACAATAAGCAGAGTCAAGGGATCTGCTCCACAGAGAGGAGAAACTGAGTAAGGCATGTTGACCATAAGATTGTGAATGCTAAACTATCAACACCGTAAATGCGAACACACAATTTGAAATTAACTTTGAAATTATTAATGCAAAGCAGGAGGATGGTTTCTCTGACCCACCACAACACCAGTGTAGCATTCCTTTGATCACATTTTGGTCCACAGTAAACCAGGAGCCTGACCAACTGAGATGAGTTAAATTTAAAACATGGAGTACAAATCCTGGGAGGTGGGATGCTGAACCATGAGAAAGATAACAAGATAGTAATGTAAGATGTAATTCACTAAACCAGCAGAAAACAAACAGAGTTAGGATATAAACGTGTGTGTGTGTGTGTGTGTGTGTTTATGTGTGTAACAATAATTGAAGAAAAATATAAGGAAACAAGTCATTAGCAGATCTTCATACAAAGAGAGGCAGATGTGTTTCAATTACCAGTGTTCAACATTGGCCAGTGAAGTTCTCCTGTTCTCCAATTTTTTCATCCAAACAAAAGGAGAACACAACAGTATACATTTTTATAAATAATAATAATAATAATAATAATAATAATAATAATAATAATAATCTTCTTCTTCTTCTTCTTCTTCTTCTTCTTCTTCTTCTTCTTCTTCTTCTTCTTCTTCTTCTTCTTCTTCACCACTGTCCACAACATGGGCAGAGAGGCTATTGGAACACATCTGGCCTCTCTTTGTATGGTGATCTGCCAAGAGCTTTGGCCATTTATTTTCTTTCAACTATTGATTTCTATCTTATGTATCTTCTTCCATATTGCCATTCATAGTTTTGTGCTGGGTAGTTTTAATCTGAACAATGGCTTATGTAATAGATTTATGATATCTTTTTGATAACACACACACACACATTTACAATCTAAGGTCATTTCCGCACTACCCTGTTATGGTGCTATTATTCCATTTTCAACTTCCTATGCAATCCTGGGGTTTGTTGAAAGTGGAATAATAGCACTATAATAGGCTAGTGCAGAAATGGCCTAACTCTGTTTTGTTTTCTAGGAGGATTCTGATCCAAAACAACAACATGGAAACCATGTTTGTGAACCTACACTTCTCTGTTCAGCATTCTCACATTCTTTGTGCACACATGTAAAGAGTAGAAAATTGTTGTGTTGATGAATTGCTCTGTTTTCCCGCTCCTGCTAGAACAATCCCATCAAAATGTTTCCCCTCTTCTAATTTCTCTGTTTAAACTTTCCACCCCTAGCCCTTTGAATTGCAGCAAAACCTTTGTGCTGGGAAGAGGATGAGGACAAGGGGACAGAGGCATTTGTGTAACAATCACTACACTTCTACCTTCTCTCCATTCTTTCAAAATGTAAAGACATTTGTGATTTTTACTAAATGCCTACAAAAAGGCAACATGAAATGAGATTGTCATTCATGCCTACTCAGCATCTGCAGCACTGCCTCTTCCTCTCTGGTGTCTCTGATAAGAAAACAAGTGATAAATCCATGCAACCACACACACACAGAATGACACACACACACACATTTTTAAAGTGACTGGAGGTAGGTATCTTCATGGATGCCCAATCTGCATAACAATAGCTAAGTTTTCCTGATTGGTTAATAGAATACTACCAGGACCATATTTGAATGTGTAGCAGAGCCCTCTTGCTAGATGTTCTACTCAAAGTATTGAAATGAATTGGCGTACACATGTTCCCATCAGTCCCAGTACCTGTGTCTGCAGTATAAAGCATGTACAAATTCAAAGAGGAAGCAAAACAACCACCCCAGCTGGACAAAACAATGAAGACTTTTATGGAAGGGGTGGGAAATAGAGGAAACATCAAGTAACTTCTGGAGCCTTTGGAAAGCTGGACTTTTTTCTTGTCAGGGAAAGGACCAGTAAAGTGTTCTGTCATACCTGCACAAAAGCAAGAACTTCTTTCTCTATTTGCAAGTAATAACTTCATATAGACAGACTGTATTAATATCTGTTTAATTTTTTATTATTTGTATGTATTTTTAATGTCATAATCCACAGAGGGGGGTTTGTGTTAGCATTATGGGGCAAAAAATATATATAGATAAAATTAAAATATGTGATTCGTTCTAGACTAAATGATTCCTAACTACTTTCTGAAAATGGCTTGCATAAGCCAGAGAGGCCAATGCCATCTGCTGAATAAAACCTTCCATATTCTCAACTGGTTGTGCCCAGGAAAAAATTCCATCTTAATTTATATTGATTTACTTTAAGTCAGGCCATGAACCTATACAGGGGTAGGAAAATAATTTCATCTGCTCTGTGTCTTTAAGCAAACCAATTCAATTTGCACATCCCAGAATCAATCCACTATGAGGATTGTTTTAACCAGTACTATGGGGTCTTACTGTTAGAAGTTTTCAAGGTGCAGTCTGCTTACATCTGAATTTTTTAGGATGTAAATCAGAGTCCATTTCAGAAAAACTCTGAAAGAGCACATTTTTCCTTCAATGGAACTCTATCCCTCAGTTATGTTGAACGTATTGCTATTCTGTTAAGTAATTGTGAGTGGTGTGGTATCTTCTACAGATTACGTTTCCTGGGTTGACAAGCGATGCTGTTGTTAAAAGTTTAAAAGTTGTGGGAGTAGTTTGAACATACACTCCCTATTTAGCTTCAGCATGCAGTGATAACATATTCAAACTATTCCTACCACCTTCAAACTCTCAAGTTTTTCTTCATTTTTAATTGCTTTCTCTCTTGGCTTACAAAACATGAGAATGGAGTGGTGTATATATGTCCACAGTGAACAACAGGGGATGACAATTTGTCAGATGAAGCTCTGAGATGATGGGAAACTGGGAATAATCTCTATAAGCTCTGCCTGAACTCACACTAACAATCCTTGCTTCTCTTGTGTATTTATGCACTTAAATTCTTCTGAAAAATATAGCCCCTGGCTTGCTTAGAAAAAATATTAAAATGCATAAATAAACATAATTAATAGTACACTGCATTTGTGCAACTCTTCCAGGGTTAACCTCGTACATTTAAATAGGTTTGTGTGAATATTTCATATAGAGCATAAGATGTGTGCTGATACACAAGAAGCCAGAAAGGAAATGACAGGAATATGTGCTATGTTCAAATAGATCATATAGGGACTTGGTTAAATATATATTAAGATGACAAGACTCCAACTGTGATACACTCTAAAACTGCTAATAGACAGTATGTTTTCTGTTGCCTCCATAGTGCATTACCAGTGATTCAAATTAAGGAAGGAGCAATACAGGGTTACAGTGCAACAATTTAAATCCAAATGTATTTTGGCAATATATATATATGGGCATAATTGAAGATTACCTATCTGGCATCAGCATGTTATTGTTATAATATATGCAGCCAAGAGAAATACAGTACACAGAAGAAAACAGTAGTAAATGACATCCAAATTAGGAAAGGAATAAGCCTGACTAGCTTCTTGAATTAAAGCCCTCCGGGCTAGCATGGAATATGCAAGCTACAGACTTTCCTTGCCTTCTTCTGTCCTTTTCTGTTAGGTACTTGTCTTCTGTTTAAATTGAACTTTGCATGGCTCTGCTCAATAGCAATTCTATGCCTGGTTAAAATGAAAACAACTCAAGGCTTGTTTATCCACTCATAGTTGCGAGGCTATTTCTGAAGACTGGTACTGTTACCAACAGGGTACCGAAGCCTAGCCTGTGGTATCAGAAGCTGGGTTAATTGGATGGATGCAGGACATGGATGTGAATCGTGCAGCTCTCCAGATATTGTTAGCCTGAAATTTTCAGCAGCCCCAGATGGCATAGCCAATGTTGAGGATTGCTGGGACTTTGCAGTCCAGGACATCTGAAGGGCAGCATGG
This sequence comes from Ctenosaura bakeri, assembly GCA_948474755.1. Lineage (NCBI taxonomy): Eukaryota > Metazoa > Chordata > Lepidosauria > Squamata > Iguanidae > Ctenosaura > Ctenosaura bakeri. The sequence goes on from CAOLHI010000788.1 coordinate 472,892, forward strand.
TTCCCACCTGATCCAGGAGAATTTCTGTGTTATGGTGTAAATACTGAACATAACTGTCTCATCATAGGGTTTTCATGATAAAATACATTCAGAAGTGGTGTACAGGTGCTTCCTTTTGTGCAATACTAACAACAGTTAGCTAAAGTACAACTACCATTGTCACTGAAAGATCTTCTAAACACCCCACTACTGCTGCTGCCTAGTAGCTCTTCATCACATTTCATCTGGCTTTTTGGCAAAAGCCCTTCTGACTTGGAAGACCCTACCAGCAGTTGTGCTGCCATTAGCATAGCCCTTTCTCTTTGGGGACTGAGAGCAAATCAAGCATGAACTCTCACTAGAAGCCAAGATGACTAAACTGAATCTGTTGTACTTTGGCACATTGAGTCTGATCTCTCAGCAAAAGGCTATGTGATATGGGAGACCCTAGCAGCAGCAGCAGTGCTACCATCAGCATAACCTCTTGCTTCATAGGACCATGAAATCCCACCATCATGGAAAGATAGAGCCAATGTGGACTACATGTGCCAAACAGCTATTGGTCAACAACAATAAAGACGAATGACACTGGTGGAGGATGTTTCAAAGACAATGGCAGTGGCACCATAGCTAACTCCAAAGAAGCTAGTAAACCACTCCTGAAGCCTTTTACTTTGAAAATCCTGTGATGAGACAATCCAAAGTGAAACAAGAGATAGTGCTAGAAGATGAGACTCCTAGTCAGAAGGCATCCAGCCAGCTATTGGGTAAGAGCAGAGGACAAGTACAACTATCACTGTGACACAGGTGAAAGAAAAGTCCACAGCTACACAACGTTTGTAGAAGGAACATAGAATGTAAGAGGCATCAATCAGGGAAAGCTGAAAATTGTGAAGTGAGAAATGGAGCTGGGGAAATAACCAATGGTCTCAGATGTCTTTACACTAACGCATAATGCATGGGAAATAAAGAAGTTGAATTTGCAAAACAACATAGCAAAACAAATATGATATAGTAGGCATCTCTGAAGCCTGGTGGGATGGCTCTTATCATCGGAATGTAACCTATTTCAGAGAAATAGACCAAAAAAGAAAGGAAGAGGAGTATCGCTATATGTCAAGGATGTTCGCACCTGTGAAGAGATCCATGACTTAAATCCTGGAAACCAGGTTGAGACCATCTGGGTAAAAATTAATGCAGAGAGAAATAACTGCAATGTCACTGTGAGAGTCTATTACAGACCCCCAGACCAGACTGAGGACTTGGCTAATGCCTTCCTGGAACTGATGACCAAATGTTCAGAAAGCAGAGATGTAATAGTAATGGGAGATTTCAACTATTCTGATATCTGTTGAAAGTCAAACTCTGTCAAGATGAGAAAATCTTAATAATTGGGGTTTATGTTCCATTAGAGAATAAACAAATTTTCTTAAAGAAAATACTAGATCTTACAATTGGGTTAGATTACCAAAAAATGATTTAGATGGGAGACTGGAACGGAGTGAGTGATTCTGAATTAGACAGGAATCCACCAACAAATTTAAAGAAAGGAAATCAAGGGAAACTACCTAAAGTATTTAATGAATTAACACAATTGTTGGCTTTAATAGATGCATGGAGGTTTAAATATGGAAACCTAAAAGATTTTACTCTTTTCTCCGTGAGCTGGTCTAGGATCAATATGATTTGGCTATCCAAAACTATGGTGAATTCAATTTGTGATCTAGAAATATTGCCAAGATCTATTTCAGATTATAGTCCTTTATATTTGAGATTGAAAATTAATAAAAGAATTTATGCTCGGAGATTAAATGACTGATTATTAAAAAATGAGAAGATAGGTAAAGAAGCTAAAATTGAATTAAAACCTTTTTTTGCTAACAATTTAGATAGAGGGATCCCATTACATATATTTGGGACACAGTAAAGGCTTTTATTCTTTTATTTTATATATATATATATATATATATATATATATATATATACACACACACACACACACACACATACATACATACATACATACATATAATATTATTTTTTATATTGAAGGCATAATTTCAGATAATCCAAATGAGGAGGCGGAAATGGGAAATGTCTAAATCACCTAGGATGGATGTCTAAAGACCTTTCAATTGAGCTATGATTTAAAAGAGACACATATAAGAAATGGAAGAAGGGGGAATCACCAAAGAGGAATTCAAACAAATAGCTAGCATTTGTAGGAAGAAAGGCAGATAAGCTAAAGCAAAGGTTGAGTTCAGGCTTGTTAGAGAGGTTAAAAGAAAAAAAAGAAGGCTTTTTTGGTTACATCCATAGCAAAGAGAAGAACAAGGAAATGGGAAGGAAACACTGCATTACCAATCTGAAGTTCACAAATGGTCTGACTATGACAATGACATGAAAGAGAAACCCAGTTTCCCAATTCCAAACCACCAATCTATGTCCATTTGAAAATGCTAGATACAGTATTTGTCCTGCAGAATAAGAAGACATTTTGAAGCATCCCCGTTATTGTCACTGTAGTCAATGTCCTGTGTCTCACTGAAGAAGTGCTTGGGCATTCATGTAACTATCACTATAAAGAAAGACAGCACAGGTTACAGCCTTAATCAGCAGTGGGCAGAACATTAGCAGCAGGCTACAAGGCCAGGGAGAGGTGGCACTGCAAGGAAGGAGACAACTAGGGGCCAGCACAGCATGTTCACCGCTTCCCTCAGGCCTGCCTGCATGGGGAACATACCCCTCCCATGTTGGTACACCAGCAACGGCAGTAGCGGCAACAGGAGCCCCCTTCCTTTCCTCCCTCTTATTTTTCCTTGCTTCTGCCTCTGACTATTTCCGCATGAGACTGTTATAGCGCTATGATTCCACTTTCAACATCCTATGGAATCCTGGGGTTTGCAGTTTCGGGAGGAGCCAGCCGGCCCCTCCCGAAACTGCAAACCCCAGGATTCCATAGGATGTTGAAAGTGGAATCATAGCGCTATAATAGCCTAGTGTGGAAATGGCCTCTGTGTCCCCTTTTTCTTCTCTCCTGGGCAAAGTTATTAGCATTTATAGGTGCACTCATCCTGAGAAGCACTTGACACAACAAAACACAACAATCACATGTGAGAAGGAAGACATCTGGGAAGAAAGAAACAAAAGGTCCCTGCCAGGAGGAGGAGGAGGAGAGGAGGAGAAAAGGTGAGGAGGAAGAAGAAGAAGGAAAAAAGAGAGATGGAAGAGGAAGCTTGGTTTAAGGAAGCCCCTTCCGCCTTTTTGTCATCATCCTCCCCCACTTCTTTTTCCTGTGTGTTTAAGTTGGAGGGGATCTGGGGAAGGTGGAGTCCGTCTTGTGCCTCTACACAGCACATGGTCTTGAGAAGTTTATATTAAAAAAAGGGGGGCAGCAGGCTGGCTCCTAGAAGTCAGTGGGGTGTAAATGCTCACAGATTTATAACAGGCCCTTTTGAGCCCTTCATGACAACAATGTGCTTACATCATCTGGCACCCTAATGCATGGCAAATTTTCCTATCTGAGCTTGCTGGACTCAAGTTCAGCTCCTCATTTGACTACTAAGTTAAGTCTGCAAAACGTCCTAGATCTCAGGGTCCCGAGCCCCATACCAGTTAATTGCTGTCCCATCCAAAACTTGATGGTCAATCACTTCCTTTTATGTCAGAGAGAATGGCTCCATTCCATACTTTAGGGGAGATTGCTGACTGACTCAGTCTGGAAATTTTAATCTGTCTCAGTGTATGGATCATCCCAATGTGATACAAGTTTTCTGGAAGACAGGGAGTTATTTCCATTCCTGGAAGTGCTGTTGCATTTTTCTGAAGGAATTTGTGGGTTATTTGCCTTCAAATGACTCTGACTTCTGGCCATTCTATCCTAAGGCTTTCCTGGCAAATTCAGAGGTTTGTCATTGCCCTCCACTGAGGCTGAGACTGTGTGACTTGTCTAAGATCATCCAATGGATTTCCAAATCTGAACAGGGATTCAAACCCTAGAGTCTTTTTTCTCTACACAAGTATAGTGCCAGGATTCCATTTCAACTGCCATTTATTTTAATTGCCTAAGAATCCCAAGCACCGTTCCTTAAACTGCAAATGCCAAGATTCCAAAGATGTTCGGCTGTTCAGGTATTATTATTACTATTTTGAAGTTGTATTGAATCATTCCAATAAAAGTATTATAACAGAAATGTCTGCATTTACTTATTTCTCCCTTCTCTCCAAATCTGAAGACCCCTTTATGAGAAAATTTAAATAAACATTTGAATATTTGTTTATTTTTATTTTTTAAAATATTTTTAATTTTTTTATTAAGTGTTAACACACAATACAAAAAAAATAATAACAAAATACACAACACAACAAAAGTGCTTAACTAAACAGTACTAAACGAGACAAAATATAAACATTAAAATATTACACATTTAACATACACCCCCCAATTTGGTGGAGGTGGTGATATAAATCATTCTTAAGCATATTATCAATCTATCTTCACCTTATATTTATACATCTTATCGACTAAAATTTCTATATTTCTATAGTATGTAATTAATAATAATAATATAATGTAATTATAAAATAATATAATAATACCATCACCTCATCCCACTTTATCCACCCCCCTCCCCCCACCTACCAAAACTCATGAAACAAATACTTTCTTATCTGTAACATTCCTTCTGAATATATAAGAACATATATGTTAAAAGATTTTAATATCTTCATAATTGCCATAATTTTAAATACTCTGTATTTTAATAATTTTAACAGTAATAATTTTAATTTTGATAAATTCCACTTATGTTACACCTTCCTATTCCATCCATATATTCCTTATCACCATATTATTTTAATACATTATAAGGTTCTCACATCTTCTAGACAAATCTTTGCATGATAAATAAGAAAGGAAATTACCTTTATATTTACAACATTACCTTCTCATTTGAGTTTTAAGGAAATTTTCAAAAACATCAGTAATCTAAGGAAATGGTAGCATTCTTACCCCAGTAAGATTCCCAAAGAGGAACTATTATCTTCCATTCTTCAATGGTTTTCTTTTTTATGTTATCTTTCAGAGACTCTGTTACTATATCCGCTTCTGCTATATCAAATAATTTTAATAGCCAATCTTCTAATCTTGGGGACTTTTTCTGTTTCCACACCTGTGCATAACTTAGTCTGGCAGCCGTTATCATATATAAGATTATTTTCTTTTGTGAATTATTCATATATAATTCCTCTATCATATTAAGAAGATATACTTTGGGGGATAATGGGAATTTTATTTTTATTATATCTTGTATTTTATTGTGAACTCCTGCCCAAAAAGTTTTCACTTCATCACATTGCCACCATATATGGTAAAATGTACCTCTCTGTTCACATTTCCAACAGGTATCATTGAATATTTAAATAAACATTTGAGTATTTAAATCTAAATTTAAATGTTTAAATCTTGAGTTAAGTCTTGGGGATCCCTGGCAAAAAAATTTAGTTACAGGGGGTCCCCTGTAAAGTAAAGGTTAAGAACCAGTGCTCTAATCGATTTAATCCGCACCAGAATCTTAAAGACAAATCAAGTCTAACTGCAGTTGAGGGGAGACCAATTCAGCCCTAAGGTAAGCCACTGGAACTTTGGGAAGCAGTCCCAAAATCTGTTGCATGAATTTGTTTGCACAATTTCCAAATCAGACTTAGGCCATTTGTACATGATGTTGCTATCCTGCCATAGCAGTGGGTTGTTTCCAGGTCAGGAGCCATGCTACTTGCACAATGTCATCACTATCCAGCTGCTATCCTGTTCTCAAGTGTTGCAAAACTGATGCATTCTATTTTCATGAAACAAATCCATTAAGAAGTTCCTATAGTGCTTCAATCCCATCAGATAGCTTGGTGTGGTACTGTTCTAGAGCTTGATAGCATTTTCAGTCATCACAAATCCAGCAGTGGGTGGGGTGTGGGAATGCCCAGCTTGTCCTTCCCTCAGTGACACCCATGGTGTGGTAACTTCAAAATCTATCGCATTCTCGTATTTATTTAAAAGTTCTCCTTTGAGTTAAAACTTTTTAAAAAAATACAATTTCAAACATTATAGCATAAAAATACAATAGTGTACTGCTCTGTTTAGCATGGCTTCCAAAGGGGATTAAAAAACAATGACCAATTGGAGACCGTGAGGCAAGGAGAAGGTGTGGACAGGGAGTGGCCAAGGACACTGTGGTGCAGAAGGAGCACTGGTGGCAATACCATTACCCATTTGCTGAAGGGAGAAGGGTGCAAAAAACAGCATTCCTAACCCAACAGCATTGCTTGAATGGCAATGCCACAATTGTAAGATATATCATACTAATAGCTTCTAATGCAGAAATGGCCTTAGTCTCTCCTCCCCAAATTTATACCACATTTCTGTGGTAATTTTCTTTGTGAAAACCTTTAGGGCAGGATTTATTTACTGTCCCCCCTCCCCTTTTAAGTTGTCCAGTAGATCTGGTGCTTTAGATTTTGGTGGTTTCCAATTGTTGCTTCCAAGAAACTTTCTATCAAAGTGCAGCTGAGGTATTTAAATAAGTCCATCTGTTCTAAATGATGTCCATCAAGTATCCATATGCACTTAGGGGTTCTCTTCCTTAAAATCATGATCTTAGTTTTAAAATAATTGACAACTAACTGTTCTTCTTTACGTAGCTTACCAAATTTGGCTAACATCCTTTTAAAGCTAATTTTGTTTAAAAACAGCAAAACGAAATGACTAGCATAAAGCAAAAGCAAAATCTTGCGGTTGCTAATAGATAGAGAAAAAAAAATGTGGGGGAAGTTATTTCTGGAAACAAATCATTAGTATAAAAATTAAATAAAAGGGTGCCAAAATACAACTCTGTTTCACTCCCCAGCTGATGAGAACAGGTTGTGTTAAAGCACCATTTCTCACTTGCAGAGAATTATCTTGGTGTTAACAGCAGAATAAGCCACAACAGTCTTTTATCAATGTTTGTTTTAGCCAATTTGTGCCATAAATGCCACTTGTCTATCAAGTTGAATACTGATGAGAAGTCTACAAAGCTGTATAAATGAACTTATTTGAGCCACTGGTAAATGTATGTTCAAGACGGTGTAATATAAAGGCCTGGACCCACCCCAGAAGTTTGTTTGAGAGATATGTACAGAGTTTAGAGGCCACATCTAACAGACCAACAGCCCTGTAATTAGAAGAATCTGTCCATCTCTTTCTTAAAGACTGATCAATTTCCACCCTGAGGGAAAGTTACTGGTTGAGTTAATATATGTAAATACTTTAGCAAGAATAGGTGACCACCAATCAGTATCCATTGTGAATACACCATATCTTCTCCAGAAGCCTTTTCATTGTGGAGTATGAAAATAAGATTTTTTTTTCTTTCAGCAGAAGAGATGGATGACCATTCAGGAAATGCAGAACTCTGAATCATAATGTGCTGTATATGTCAGTTGTTTCCAAAAATGTGCCCAAAATAGGCAACCCAAATCTCTGGTGTAATTGAGATAAGCTCACAAGTCTTAGGAGAGAGATCTCTCTCCAACAAATTCCAGAATTTGGTTTCTTGCCTTCATTAAGGACCAGACTCCATGATCTCAAATTTTTAACAAAATAAACCCTTTGCCCCCTAAATAAGTTTTTATATTCTCTCTGTTGTTGTTTTTGATAGGAAATGGCATCAACAGTGTTCCACCTGCCTTGTTAGTTTTCTCAGCTTCTTTTTCTTGACTTGCATTCTCAGATGAAACATTCTCAGATGTTTCATCTGATGTGGTAGTAACCACACATAATCTAAGTGCATTGGTTATGCCCTGATAAATCTCCCTAATATTGTGAGACCCCACAAGAGAATTTTATCATAGCCCTTGAAGCTTTTCTGATCCTAGCATCTGTCTGATATTAGTATCAACTGTAAGAATCATTGTAAAGCCATTTTTCATGTTCCAACTGGCCAGACATTTTGAAATCTGTCAGAACCCCAGAATGAGTGTCTTGGAGTCTGAGGGTCAATCTGAGATGAAATAATCATTTTCAGCTCTAGCATCAATTGCAAATGACTGCACATAAGGAATAGCGGTATCTGACCCTATGATATAATCAACCACACTGGCCCCTTTGTCAATTTCTTAAGTAAAGTGAGTTGTCTAAATAAGTACCATTAAGGCAGATGAGATTAAATTTTCAGATTAAAGAGAGAAGAGCATGACCATTTGTATTAATTAACTCATCTTGCAAAGACCAAGGAACAGTTATGGCTTCCCCCAAATCAAACCCTATTACTTTTTTCCTCAGTGGAATAATCACTGCCTATTCTAGCTTTAAAATCACTCCAAATTAGAGTCAAGTGATTAGGGTAGTCTATAAACAAATTATCAAATGAGTCCTCTAATTTGGCTCAAATTTCTAACAGGGTTCTGGTAGATCCTGGAAGAAGATAAACATTGCTAACCCAACTACTGTTATCCCACCCATCTCTGTAGAGGAAGAAATTAGAATAGCCAAACCTCCACTGCCACAGCCTGCATTAGAGGATTTGTGAGCAGGCTGGCGTGTCCGGGGCAGAGCAGACAATTAATCAACAAGCGGCAGAGCACAGCTTACTCACAAGGCAAGAGCAGGGAAATGTCCAAACAGAATTCAGGTTCCAGAGCAAACAAAACCAAAGGGCAAATCCAAGTTGTAGTCATACAGACAGAGGATCAAGGTAGTCCAGTAACAAAAGAACACGGTGCAGGTCTTCACAACCAGAAAGATCAGTTGCTGACCCTGAAAGGGAAGGGCCAGCAGGCAGCCTTTTATCTTACTTATGCTATTGCCACAGTTGTTCCTTCATTAGGGCTTGCTTGTTATTTAAACACACTAAGCAGCACAGCCCCTCTTTCTGGTGTCATCTCTCTTGCATGATAAGAGTCTGTGTTGCCTCATTCTCTGACATTTGCTTCCTCTGCTCAGGCCCCTGCTGTTGTTCATTATCTTCTCCTGAGCAAGCTTCTGGGGAAACTCCTGCCTCTGGGGAAGCTCCTGCCTCAGATTCCAAATCCTCCTCCTCACTGTCAGGGTCTTCAAGGCAGAGCATGACATAGGCTGTTCCCCTGATCTAAAACCTTGTAATCTCAAGGAATTGTTCTCCATAAGCCAGCTGTCTAATTTCTAAAGGAACACAATAATCAAGGATTGACTTTTGGGTTTCATTTGCCTGTGCATGCACTTTCTGAGCCCAAATTGTCTGAGCTCAAGTATTAACCATAAGTGATGTGGTCAAGCTCCACCAACTCCAGCTAATCCAGCACTAATAATATCTAATTCAGCATTAGGCAATCAACAGGTGGCTCAGTCAAGGTCACTGGGAAGGAGGAACCTAAGAAGTCCCAAGTGATGACCAAATAGCTGTTTTCTCCCAGAACCTACCAGGGCAAATTTTAAACCTTGCCAAGACAAACCCAAACAAAGTTTCTTCCTGATTCACCATGTCAAATGGAGGTAGATGAAAGATACAATACAGCTGTATAAAATGCTAGAACTGTTCCTCTCAAATTTTCTGCTATAAGGTTTACACTTCACAGATATTTACAGGTTCAAATAATTTCCCCTGGCCTTTTTCCAGCTCAACATCCTTACTAAACTCTCTGACTCAGACCCTTTCCACATGTCATTTGCCATGCAAAAGGGCACCTGGAGCATCATGGGATTGTGAGGAGCGATCTGCACAATGCACTCACGATCATGCAATGCCCCAGGGGCCGGCAGGCGCTGATTGCGCACCTTTTCATTTTCGGCTCAAAGCCGAAAATGGTGCACAATCGCACATTGCTCCCAGGCCCCGCGTGCACTTACCTGGTGTGCAGAGCCTTTGGAGCTGTGGCAGTCATGCTTCCTACACCAGCACAGCCTGGGAAAGTCCCAGGCTATGCTGCAGAAAGAAGAGACAGGGCTCTCATGCAAGCAGGCAGCTCGTACGGAGCTGAAGCAGCAGGGACATGACAGCCTCTCACTGGAGGCTGCTCACACAATCACCGCACTCCAGCGCCAAAAAAAGGTAAGGTGCAGAAAGGGCCTCAGTCTCCTTAGTAATGCTTTCTTTTGGACTCCTCCATGTTTGTGAACTGTTTTAACTTAAAGTTTTAAATTAGATGCTCTAAATTGCTTTGTCCAAAGAATACCATAAACACAGAACACAGGTTGTTAGAGTTGTAGCATTCCACAGCCTTCATTAGCCAAGATATCAGCCTTCTCTAACAACTCCCTATAAACTAATAAGTCCTCCAGAGCCTTGATGGCAAAGAAGCCAAAATCTCCAAATTTTATAGACTTTAAGTAGGTTGAGTAAGAATAAAACCAAATAAAAACTTGAAATAGATAACAGAGCTCCAGCCAAGCTCCTTTAGATGCTGTCATCTTGAATCAGAGATGTAGCTGCAATGATGTTGCTACTTTCCCCAATGCTACTTCCCCAAGCCCTACCTTTTAAGCAATGCAGCAGGAGAATCATTGAGGTTCTAGCAAAAAGGGCAGTGAGCAACAATGCATCCAGCCCTCTCCAAATAATGGGACATGTTGTGACAGGCAGTTGCAGGGACCTCTGCACCATGCATCCTGCTACTGGAGAGGAATGGGTGAGTCATCACCCATTCTCCTGTTATCTAGCCCCTTGGAGATTCCTCTGTTGCAGGGTGTGTGTGTGAGTGCATGACCTCAAAGACAGATTTGGTGGGCATTTTCTGTTGTTATAAGAATACAGTGACCATAAAAGTGAATTAGTCTAATTATGATATCATAAATCAAGTTTACAGTACCATAATTAGTGCATTGGATGCCAGCTGTTCTTTCCTGCTTCCATTGATTACAAAATGGCAATTAATGACATAAAATCCTGAGCTGCATAGTTTTCAAAAACTATTCACACTTAAATTGAAGTAGCCTGCATTGGTAATAGAATTCTTCACAGTCCAACTTGATATTCTTATCTTCAGCAGCATGAAGAAAACAGACCTTCCCAATTCCTATCCAGACCCTACAGATTTCCAGGATTTTTTTCTATTTCTCATATTGTTTATTGCTTTGAAATAACAGATATGAACCAATCAACAATAACAAGCAAAAAATCATGAAGTCAAAGTGGTCAACCACCCTGAAACAAGGGATATTTCATCTCTTAGTAGTTCTCAGCAGCAGTGTTTCTGCTAACCAATTTTCCATGTTGACAATTGTAAATTGTGTGAATGCAAAATCAAAATCAAACAAAACAAAACACACAAACCTTAATTTATGGATTCATGTGCATGTATAGAGTAAAATATAAGAACATGCCCTGGAGTTTGAAAAAAGAGTGACTCTCAACCAAGGACAAGTCATTGTACGAAAAGAAGCTAAAAAGACAATTGCCAGTCAACTATAGAGAGTTTGATCTGACTCTTATTGGTGATTCTCACTAGAATCAACCCATTGGGGAAAAAAATGTTGAATGCTAAATCAGCATATGTAAATCACACTGATTCACTTCTCCAGCTGCTACCACCAATAGGATTCAGGCCTTGGAATAAGATGGGGGAAAGAACTGTGGTTGTTGGAATCCATAGTTCTTAATGTAGTTCTTAATCTCAATATGTAGGTCTGTAAATGACACAGCAATGACAAATACACTATAAGTATACCATAGTTTCTCTTCCAAAGGAAATAAAATCCTGTAGCACTAGGCCTTGAATTCTAACCCTATTTGAGGAAGTATGGCTAGACCTCTTAACAGTAAACGCTAATATTTAGTCAGTTCCCCAAGCTGGACTTTTCTGGTTCTATCAAGTGACCTAAGAGGAGAGGAGGCTTTGGAGATCTTTGGAAGTCTCTCACATGTACTCCTGATTTTACAGACAAAAGCCAGCAATTGTTTGTTTCTGTGGATGACATAATCATTTCAAGCCTGGCTTTAACACATTCCATCAGGCATGGAATGGCTGTTGGGGGAGACTGCCATGGTTATCTATGGAAAGTTTGGGGAGGGGAGACTTTGTTTACCCACATCAGCCAAAAAAAAAAAAAAAAATATACGTGGGCTTGGATTTGTGATGGTTTCATGTTGATGTCCTTGTGAAATTTGTAATCAACTTTTTACAAAGACTAAACTCACATGCTGGCCCCAGGAGGAGATAAAAATTTGCATCAGATTTCCTACACCTTAAAATTTTCAATTCAAAATTTATATTGTAGAGTTTAATAGCCAGACCTGAGAAAATGGGAGACTGGATTATCTTGTCTAAATTATTTTGAGTTCTGTCAAAATGAGCTACAGTAGAGATCAGTTGGGCTGCATTTTTCTCACATCTAATTTCTCTCTGACACGCACACACATAGACACACAGACACACACACACCTTCAATAATTTCTTTTTATAAGAGCAAGAATGAATACTGACAGCCTGAGGAAATACAAAAAGCAATGTTTTATTTAATTGCTTTTGGTCACAAATGTCATCTTTGGTTGTTTAGTGAAGGGAAAAAAGACAACTGCTAATGGCAATGCAACCTTTTGCAATAAAAAAAATGCTATTTAAACAATACTTTGCACAAGTTTAAATGTCATCAGTCTTTATTCTGCATGTATAGTTTGATGTCAACCGAAGATCATTAGTTATCAGTACTTCACAGAAAGAGATAACTAAATATTCATTCCAGATAATGTTCAAAAGGTACATGATAGATTTCTTCTACTGAAGCAGGTAAGTAAGTCCAGGTATATAAGCTGACTGATAGAAAGATTGCCTGGGAATGTTTGCTGCTCTGAACTATCTGAAGAAAGATCAAGGTAGAAGTAGATCACTTGAAAACGTAAATGAAAAAGTAAGAGCTAAGTGTTGGCAGTAGTACTGAAGACATCATCAAGGTTGAGTTTGGGGGGTTTCACGAGTACAGTTTTAGACACCAATGATTTGGATTCCATCCAACAATCTAGGAATCAGTGAGGTATTGTTAGATCATATGGCTTATTTGAAGTAGTTCTACTTTTGGTAATTGTGCAATTATAATCCTACCTGTGGTGATTTCATTCAGGCATTTTGTCAGTGCCTTTGGAATAGCTCCCAGAGCACTTACATATTTGGTGCCATTCAGATACTTTGCACTGCAAGTCCCATCAGCTCAGCTAACATGGCCATTAATGAGGAATCATGGGAGCTGAAGTGTAATACATCTGCAGACCATGATTTTGAACTATGTTTTAAATGGCAAACTCTGAAAATATTCAAATTCATCTTTGGTTTGTTTAAAACAAAGCATGCTCTAATATGTTTCTGCTAATGTGAAAATGTATCAAATTATTGCAGGAGCTGGGACACATGAGCCATCAGCTGAATATTTATAGAATACAAGACAGTGCTTGTAGTTTGCAAAGGTGTGTGTATATATGAAATTTAAGGCCCCATATCAAGTTAGGTATGTTGGTGGCAGCCATGTTAGTTTATCCGTGGGTGTCGGGGGCTCCGGCCTTGCCGGTCCCTCCGGCGCCTCGGAGGCTGCCGCGGAAGCGGCGCCCGAGGCGGAGGACGTCCCGGTCTCCTCGCGAGCCACGGCGGAGGCCTCCGGGGACGGGCCGCCTGGCTGCCGTCGAGGCTACCGCCGCTAAGGAGGAGGCCGCAGAGTCTCCCGCTGCGAGGAACGGCCGCCCCGGTGCCATCGGAACCGCCGCCGCCGAGGATGAGGCTGTGGGGGCCTCCGTCGCCGAGGAGGGCCGCCCAGACCTTGCCAGAACCGTCGCTGCCGAGGAACTCACCCGAGAGGCCGCCGCCGCTGAAGGGAACGCCGACGAAGCTGCCGCCACGGAGGGGAGCCGCCCGGACACCGCTGAGGACGACAACGAGGCCGCCGTCACTGGGGGAGGCCGACCGGGCATTCTCCCAGGAAGGGCGGGACCCAGGCTTCACTCTGGGGCACCGCCCGCCCGTGGTCCCGATCCTGAGGAGACCGTCGGCCTCCCTCCCATGTTCTTGCAGCGACGGCAAGCTAAGGAGGCCGCCCGCTGCTCCCATCGGCTGCTGGAGTGTCGGCTGCAGGCTGAGGGCTCTCAGCTGGCCAATGGCTCTCAGCTGTGAGCCCGGCTGAGGGCTCCCAGCTGCGTGGCACCTCCCGGATTGGCCGGCGCTGGTTCCAAAGGCCTACTTAAGGCCAGGAGGAAGCAGAGTTCAGCACGGAGCAACAACTGTTGGTCCTCTGTGTGTTGTCCGTCCGTGCTGTGTCCACTGCCAGCCGTGTTCCTGTCCAGAGGTCCTGCCAAGTCAACCATTTGCCAGTTATCTGGCTGAGGAAACCCTTTTCTTTTGTTGCTTCATTTTGCCTGCCGCAAGGACTATCTTTGTTTACTGTTGACTGCTGACGGAGGCTTCTGAGGCGAGTCCCGGCTCGAGCCTGCCCCTAGCCTTCCCGACTCCAGCCTGCCGCCGACAGTGGGTCTACTCTACTCACATATGAACTGAATGTAAAAGTCTGCTTTTAACTTCAAAATGAATATTAGGGAAGAAAACAATATTCAAAGACTCAAGCAAGTAAGTCCCTTTTGGCAGAACAATGCTCTCACATGTCATCCCATCACAGTCCCAGTTGTGCCTTTGCTGGATGGGAACATGCCCCCAGCACTCCTCTCTACACCCAACTGGCTGCTTGTGGAAGGGAGTGTGAGGGACATGCCTTTTCCTTTTGCATTGCAGCTGGCCTTCTTCCCATGCTGCAGTGCGGAAGGAAGCTTGTGATTGTGCTTCCAACTCTTCTGTATAGGCAGTGGTGATGGAAAGCTTGCATGATTGGGGATCATTGGTGGAGTTTTTCCACCAGTTATATACCCCATGATTGCACTGGCTGGTAATGCAAGAAGGGCAGTACCATGACAACATCATGCGGAAGCGTCATCATGGTCCCGATGCTCTTGTGTCCCCATGCCAGAATGCCAGCATCCTGTAGAAAGGGCCTAAGAGAGAGGGAGACTTCTCAAGTGTCCAAAAACCGAACAAGGAGAATCCTTCTCCAGACCCTTTTCATATCTTGCCCTTGCATAGTCTCGAGGGCTAAAGTCCACCCATCCCATCCCAGACATATGGCTGTGTGAAGGAGCAGGGGAGAGCAGATGACTGAGATTAATTTGCCACTGGCTGTGATTGCCACTCACAAGTGATCCTCCTTACTTGCCTGCCTTCTGTTGGCCACTACATGTCCATGCTGGTAAAAGGGAATGGAAGATAGCTGTGTGACACTTGTCAGTCAAAAGCTATGATAGCTGTAGACAGGCAGTCCTCTGTACTCTGCTCCAGCACGCCCAATGGGAAAGAGTGGCAGAATAGCTGCATAAGGCTCACCAAACAATGGCCATAATAGCTATTGATGGGCAATCTACTGCACTCACCTCCTCCCTCTTCCACTGTCCATTATGTGCTGGCGGAGGCGGGGGACAGGAAAAGGATGAAGACATGCTTGCATCAGAGAGAAAAATGTTTAAATTACTTGTTCTCCCTTGCAGGAATGAACAATTTGAACAAGTAGATCCTTAATGTCATAAGGAATCCTCACATAGCTTTCATCACCTTGGGCACTTTTGTCCCTAGCCCAGCTGAGCTCCATTCCAATATTATACTTGACCTGGGAGAAAAGTGTCTGCAGTCACAGGGCTGTTCATCTGTGTATCTTTTTCTCAGAGGCACAGGGCACCACCTTTATTTTAATTCATCAGTAGGACGGACATATAGATGACAAATGTGGCTGCCCCATCAAGTTTATTCCATTGTAAGCCCAATCACACATTGGAGGAGATGGGTCTGCTAAAAAAAAAACTCAAAGAGGAAGTCTAAGTTAATGTGAATGAACACTCAGAGTATTGTGGGCTGAGATTCAATCATGTCACAGATGAGAATGCTGAGTGGATATGCTACTTGACGAGTAAGTCTACATCCATTTCAACTGCCTGATGAATTAATTCCATACAGGTCTTAAGATGCACACCTAAGGGGCTCAGGTCCAGGCTGTATGAAGGACTGTACCATCCTGAATGAATCTGCCCAGCCTCTAAAATCTTTCTCTCAGTCTCACACTTTCCCAGCCACATTTGGTGGGAACAAGGATGAAGACCTTGTTGGCAGCTGCTCCCAAACTTTGAAACTGCATCCTAGGAAGACTAAGATGGTCCTCTTCTCATCTGGCAGCTGGCAAATGAAGCCCTTAAAAAAAAAATCTGATAGGCTTTTTAGGAATTGGCTGTAATGGATTTTTTATTATTATTATTGGTGTGCAGTTTTATTAATTTGTATCTTCTGTCATTTGAAGGATTACAAATGTCTCAGTTCTCTAGATTGTTTTATTGCATTTCAATAATCACTTTTATATATGTGTATCAACATGGTAACAGTTATCAACAACAAATTGATGTTTTCTCTGTATTTTAATCCATATTTACTTTGATCTTTGTAAGCCACCTTGAGTCCTGGTGCTGGGGAAAAGGTGAGATACAAACGAATAAATTTCAGCCAAAATACTTTACATGTACAAACAAAAATGTACAGTGTAAAAAGGAAATGGAAATCAGACATGTGCACTTCCCAAGGACTGGCATTGGCCTACTAGGCCCCCCATCTTTTGTACATGAATACCTAAAAATGCAAAGTGTGAATACCCCCCTACACACATACACACTGTGTTGAAAAACATACTACTATCTTTGTCAAAGAGCCATGATTGCTTCTGTTTCCCCGTTGATTGTGTACTCAATAGCCAAACTTTCTGGTGCACAATTTGCAAAATAATTGTGTACATCCTGTCATGCTTGGCTGGTATAGAACATGGAAGATTGCCTCTTTGCCTTGACTTTTTCTCTGCATAAAGAGGTTATTTTTGAACACGTGTTACTGTTTTCTTCTAATATATTTATTTCTTTCACTAGCCAAGAATAAAACATTTCTTCCTCTAGATTTTCTCTCCTTACCTCTGTTTCCACCAGTAGAGCTCATAATTGATCACTTTTGCAAGCATTTGAGTCTTAAGTTGAAAACTCAGTTTCCTTTCGACCAAGAAATGTTATTGCCCTTTTTCTCCTTTAATGAATGCCAAAATCATCATGAAATAATTCTTCATGAATAATGCATTGTGGCCCAATTAAATGTGACTGCTGCTTTATTTATTACAAGGGGTATTGGATGCCAAAAGCTACCCAGTAGTCATTGGTATGAACTTTTGACAGACAAATCCAACAACCTGTAAACACTTCACATACTTGGAATTCTTTAAATTAAAACAGCTCCTGTTTAAAAATATAACCTTAAAAGGGATTCCTCACCAACCTCTCAAACACATTAAGCAATGCTTAAGTTTAAAAACATGAAGTTCTCTGCTTCTGTTTCCTTACACCGTAAGAGGATGTCAGAATGTCAACAGAAAAAAAAATGGTGACACTGAGGATTCAGAAGGTGGAGGTTCTTTCCAAACAATCCTGTGCCAGTTTGGCTTTACTGATAGCAATGAGTGAGTAGCTGTGGATGCTGAAAATGAAAATTAATGGTCCTTAATGATTGGAGAATGTTTTCCCCCATCCATGGCCTGGAATTCAGCTTTCAGGTACTGAGACTTCAGAAGCAGAAATAGGAGGAAACAGACTCAAGCTAGAAAGGCAATTCCAAGAAAAAGAACACCTTGGCTGAAGGGGGTTGTACCATAGGCACAGCAGTTTTCTTCATAGATCTGTTTACGAATGTATTAGCTATCCTCCAGTACTTTTTCATCTAAAAGGCTGTTATGTTCCTCCTGGAACTTCTTTACTTTTAGGACAAGCAGTGTACCACCCTGCTTTGCAATTTGTTGTTGGAGAGAGGTTTTTGTTTTGTTTTTTGTATGGCCAAGATATTGCATTGGGAGATGTTACTATGGAGAGGAAGTAACATCTCATTGTTATGTCTCCCAATGCTACTTTCCAAAAAGCTACCTTCTAATCCATGCAGCTCCTAACACAGTCATTTTCGAACTGCCAGAGACCAGAGGCGTAAGTGATGATGCATCCAGGTTTCATCCCAGATACCTGCTGCACAGAAAGCAGGCTGGACACATCATTGTTCACCTTCTACTGTTCAGCAACTTGGAAGTGGTTGTCTTGGGGCCTGCATGGCTTAGTAGATAGGTATTGGGGGGACTTTTGGTTGCTGCAATGGCACAGCAACCATAAAAGTGAATTGTTATGTGGTTAAGTCAGACTTACAACATAATAATTGCTGAATAGGATATAAATCTGTGTGCTAGAAGAGAAGACTTTTGCTTTATCACTTCCCATACTTATTATGTGTCACATATCTTCAGAGAGATAGTAGATTTGAATGGTCAAACAGTAAATGAGAATCAAGGTAACAAGAGATCCAAGTTATTGGTCAGTAACTACTGAAAAGAAAAGCAAGGATTGTAAAAGGAATTACTGCAGCAGCAATATTGATCATTGCCAGTACTATGCCCGCTCATCTGTGAGTTCAACTGATTAAAAGATGTCTCAGGCCTTCTGCTTTGCCACTATCCAGTATGGCCCCAAAGCATGCCTTTTTGCTCAGATGTTCTTCAGAAACCTAGCAATCTCCTACCAAATATTTCAAGTCTTACATTCTAAACCATCCTTTGTCTGATAGGCCATCTTTCTTCTTGCAGGGACTTTTTTTTTTAAAAAAATGGGGGAATGTTAAAAGTGGAATATCCCATCTGCATTTTGAAGTGCTATTCTCCAAGAAGGTCATTACCCTGTGATCTTGTTGAGCAGATAGTTGAGCTTGTAGAGGTTTCTTGCTACTGTATAGCTTGCACATCAAAAGATAGCTCAAGTGCCGGTAGTTTAAGAAAATGGTGTACCTTTGTTATGTGGAAATAATTTCACTCAATTTTGTCTCTCATTGTTCCACTTTTATATAAAGATGAGATCTTTGATGATTATAGACAATTTAATGTGGTGTGATGGAGTTACAAGCACTGTGAAGTAAGGAAAGCTGGGGAGGCAAACTTACCAACATAGTGAGGAAGAAAGTGGATGGTGCTAGTCTGTCACTGGACTTTTCTCCTTCTGCTATTCAACTGTTATCTTGTTCAGGTAATAATCCCCATTTCCCCTTCATCTGCACTTCCTGTCTGGTAGAAGAAATTAGCAGAGCAAGATAACGAGGGACAGGAGAACAGAACCAGCCTGTGGCATCTCCTCCCATGTGCCTAGTCTTCAGAACCAGCCTTTCCAAGTTTCCTTAGGAAGGAAGCTTCAGAATTCTAAAGAGCCCAAGCCTGAGTGCTTTCCACATTGTGAGAATAATGAGATGTGTATTGTGTTAATGAAATATCAATAAAAGAGCACTTGATCTTTAATTAACCTAATTGAGTTGTGTACCTTAATTACCTGAAAATTGCAATAAGTAGTACATGCATATTTACAAACTCTCTAAATATATTTGATAGTGATTGTTTGATAACAATAGCTCATGGGCTACATGCCCAAGCAAAAGTGTCTCAGACAGTTTGCAGAGCAACTGAATGTAAGCAGCTAAATGTAATAACCAGTTAAAATGCTTCCTTATTTTACAGCTGTAACAAAATGGCATGCATTAATTTTTAAGAAATACTGGCCCACATAGATTGGCATTTTGAATGCCCCCCCCGCCTCCCTTAGGTTTCTTCATGGCCAACTCACAGCCTGAAAAATCATAGAAAGCAATGCACATAGGGTCTTTACGTTCTATACTGTTATAGTGCTATTATTCCACTGCTCAGTTTCTGGGTACTCAGTTAATCCCTTGCACACCTCTCCTAGTAGACAAGATGGGTCTTTAATGGTAGCAGTTTAGTTTAGGGAGGTGCAGTTAGAATCCTCAGCCAGAGAGCTTTTTGGCCTCAGTACACACCCCAGAATTCCACAGGATTTTGAAAGTAGAATAATAGCACTATAACAGTGTAGAGTGGAAAGGCTCATAATAAACATCATCAGCCTCCAATGGACTGTTATGCCACTAAAGATTCATCTTGTCTTCTTCAGGAAGTGTGCAAGGGATTAACAGAGTACCCAGAAACTGAGCAGCAGTAGCCAGTGAAACCACTGCAAATATTATGGCAAATTATCCAAAGGGCTGAACACTGTCCCCCATATAATATCAGCATGTCTTTTGAAGTCCAGACCAAAACTCAGAGAGGATTCATTCACATGGGAACCACCAGTTGCCACTGAATCTAAGAGTTATGCAAAACACATAAGATAACAGATTTTGTCCAGTGATCCCTGCAATCCAACATCTAAAACATATCAAATAATTTAAATTTGGAGAAACACAGGTATCATCAGCATCAAAATCAAGCAGCTTCCATTGGCTACCTGAAATGGATGTGTCTTGAAACTTAAAAAAAAAAAAAAAATAGAAGAGAAGAGAAGAGAATCAGCTAAATATCAGCTGCCATTGGATTTCATTGATATAGAGCAATAAAAGTGCCCAGAAGGGATCTCACTTCTATTTTCATCCATACTTTAGTTACTTTGGGCAATGGTGGTGCCATTCAGAAGTAAAATTGTGTGGTGGTTTCAGAAGCAGACATCTATTGAATATCATCTATCTGGGACAAGTAACAGGGAATGCTTCTGAAACTTGGGCACCACTTAATAATCATGTATAACAACATAATTTGATCTTTCCTCCCTGAATCTATCCAATTTCAAAAATCTGTGTAAGTCATTGATGATCATATATGGTGGTAATTTCAAGGAGTTCTTTATAATTTCATAAAGAACTACTTGTTTGTATTTCCTGCACTCTTAGCCAAACCAATTCAGTGGGTGGGCTCTTTGTTAAATGGGCTAACAAAAGATAATATCTCATCCCATTGTGAAGGACTGGGGCTATCAACTCTGCTAACACACACTGGCTGGCAACCTGCTTTTTCATGCCTAGTGGAGAGCAGGGGGAGATTGGAGAAAAGTCTGGCTATATCTGGCCATGGGCCTTTCCACACTACAGTGTTACAGTGCTATTATTCTACTTTCAATATCCTGTGGAACACTGAGGTTTGTAGTTTACTGAAGCTAAAGAGCTCTCTGACTAAGAATTCTAAATACCCCTCCCTAAACGACAAACCCCAGGATTCCATAGGATGTTGAAAGTAGAATAATAGCACTATAACACTGTAGTGTGGAAAGGCCAAATATCCTCATAGCCAGACATGAAATGGTTATACCATCTGCTGAGACCTCAAGGGGACTTTGGTGGATTTCTATGATAAATCTCCTGAATAGATGTACAAAAGAAACAAAGCCCTAGGGTGCTGAAAAAAGATGATTTTATTCTTCCAATTAGCCCAACATATTTTGGCTGAGTAATGTCTAATGACCTTCTTTGGGGACTGATGACATCCCTCTCATAACAATTCTTCAGCAGATGGAAGTTTATGGGATACATAAAAGCTCAAATTTTAGAGTAAATGGATGATCTAAATACAGAGGTGTCCACATTTAGACCATGGGGAGTTAACATGTCGAGTTTCAATATTCAATCAATTTCTTTTTGAAACAGGGTCCTCGCATTCTGGGGAAAAAGTTCTTAAGCACCCAAAAGTGTGAGTTTTTTTCTTTTCTCACCATTATTTTTTTCTTAAGTAAACACACACACACACACAAACCCCCAACACAAACCAAACATACAAAACAACAAAAATTACATTCATACAAATATCAACTGTTACCCTGATTTCTGAGGTCCCTTGGGTCCCTCAATGTGCTCCACGTGATGGGGAATGGAAACTAGCCAGAGCACAAGCAATAGCAATGCGAGAGGCAGGGTAACCTAGTGGGGTCTTTTTACCCAGTTTTTACAGGGTCAGGCCAAACCAAAAACCAAATCAAAATGCATGATAAATGATTTTATTGAATGCAAGTCTCACACACCAACGCAATCACTCACACACTCACTCAAGATCTATTAAGAAGCAAAAGAGAGGAAATTGGACAGAGGGAGTATTGAAGGGGTGCTGTTGGGGTAATATTGCACCTTGTCCTGAAGTCCTGGGTCTGAGGAGGCAGCAAAGAAGTGGGGCTCAGCACAGAGAGGGCTGAGGGGATCACTCAATGGACAGAGAAACAGTCTGCTGGGATGACTGGGAGTGATACAAAGAACTGCTCAAAAACTGGGGCTATTTATGGGGGGAAAAGTATCTGGAGGGCTAATCCTTTCCCAGGGAGAACAATAGGTGTTGCAGTGGGCACAAAACTCCACACTGGTAATTTCCTTTGTGTGATGGGATTGCAAGGTGTTGCCAAAATCTCAAGATCTTTGGCTGTATTTGTTTGTGGTGTGACTTCATGTAAATGGTCCTCGCCTGATGGAATATTTGCTCAAGTTGGGGCAGACATGCTAATCCCCTCAAGTTGGCTTTTTGGGGCTGAGGACCGTTTGTTTATTGTGGGTTTACACATCTTGAGGTCTCTTGGGGCTACGTGATTGGGAATTTTGCTGGCCTGACCTGGTTTTCAATCTTTGACCATTGCTGCCTACGTGCCCATCCGGGGATCTTTCTGGAACACAGAATCATATTTTAATATCAAAATTGTAGACCCTGGGATAGGGTTTCTCCCTCTGAGTAACATAACCTATACATAACTAAAATAAAAACTAACAGAATATAACTCAAAATTGGTTCCCACCCTTACTGCAAACAGATCATATTGTTTAAGCATTTACACCGAACTACTGAATCATTAATTTCATCTCATAGGTATTAATTGCTGCTGATCACTTATCATTTTAGTTATTCACTTACTTAATTTCTCAAGTTCATAAATCATTATTAATTTATTCTAAATTAATTTATACTAATGATCAATCATTAAAAGGCAATAATAATCTATATAAAATTAATAACATTTTAAAACAACTGAGTACATCTTCTGAATCTTTTACTATTATATATATATATGATAATATAGAGATAATAGACTAAAATACATTACTATTTATTTTAAACTTCCAATTAAAGATAAAAAATAGTATGTTTCACATTAAAATTACACTTATTTTTGCAAGAGCTTTAGTGGGTTTCAATCCACTTCTTTGCTTCAGTGGTGTTCCTTTAAGGAAGCATCTGTTCTTCTAAAATAGTTCACTTCTCAAACTAATATTTTAGCCAGATCTCCAACTCACACATTATTTTGGAGGTTTAAAAATGAAGTCTTCCTTTTGGTCAGGAACTTAGTGGTGACAATGACACAGCACAGAGCAGGTATTTTGGTTGCTACTCCATGAATTTTCACAACTTCCTGAATTCAGCTGCAGCTTGCTGACAAATCTGGCTTCAACTTTCACACAGGACAGCTACTAAAGTTTTCTTCTCTCCAGACTCTCTTCCTCAACAGTTATTGTTTTCTACTCTTCTGTTGTTCCTGCAAGCATTTCAGTTCTAACTTCTTTCTCAAAAAATGAAGAAAAGAAAAATAAAACTGTTGATTTGGAAAGCTGAATGGTTGTGGAAACGGTGAGACACACAAAAAACTCAAGTACAAGTCCACAAATGAGGCATGGGTTGGTTACCCTCAAACCAATCAAGACCACATGCTGCATAGCATGGTTTCTAAACTGATAGGAAACTTGGAAATGATCAACAATGTGGAATTCTTCTCAAAAATGGAAGCAGCAGAATAAGAAATTTACATGACTTGACCGTCCAGATTCAAGGAATCCAGAGCACCGAATTTTGTATGCAAAGTTCAAAATAGTATCTATGAGTTTAAGCAGTCTGCCACACTATAGAATGAGTAAATAAATAAATACTAACCAAGGTAGGATGCGTGCAGAGAATCAATCAGTGCTTAAGCTACAGAAAACAAAGGCCATTTCTGCATGGGGAAGATAAGACGGGCCAAGGCATCCTGCCACGGAGGTCACCTGCACCTTCGATTGGACTAGGTTTGGACTATTTACCTTAGTTTCGCATCTAAGTCTGATCCAAAACGCCCCCAAGTCGTCCTCCAGTGCGCTATGTGAAGACCTGAAAAAATCGGTGTTTCAATTTTCTGGAGTGTGCCATTTCATTCCTGCTCAGTTGTGCAGATGCACAGATTCACACCAATGCGAGCCTGTGATCAGCGGAGGGCAGGCTGTGGGCATGACCAGCTTCAGCAGTTGGTCTGGACCCACAAACAACCGGAAGCTGCCATTTTGTATGCCTCACCAGTGTGGATCTGAAGACCTTGCACTGCTCCACATCACCCTGGAACAAACAGAGGAGCCCTGCGGAAGGGCTTAAGTCATGTTGCTTTGAGCCAAGAAGAAGCAGTGAGTAACGGTACGGAGCGATTCACTTGCCTTGTGTGGAAAGGGCCAAAATAACACAAGCGCACATATCCTGATTTATGCTGATGACATAATAATTTGTTTGAAGAAAAGAAGGATGAGACAGAATGAAAGATATGCAAATTTAATCAAATAATTCAAATAAAAGACCTGGAAAACACCACACATTTATTTCCTCAGCATCGAAATAGGACAACAGCCTTAATCTGAAGCAACAACAACAGTTTAACACTGCAGCATAGGGGCATGAAAGATAAAAAGGAAGGAAAACTTTCTCCATGGGAGCAGACTACTTGAAAAATAATGCAAGGTAAAACTTGTTGCCAAAAAAGGGGGGGGCACTGGGTGGTAGGAAATGGGAAAATTATTATGTATCACTGCTGTAGCAAGAGCTGATACGGCCATGGCTATAAGAATTATGTGTGGGAAATTCCTTCCCTCCAAACAAAAAAAAAAGTTCAGTTTACTCTCCTTCCTCCTTTTAATTGACAGCTCCATTGTAGTGCTATGGGAGAAAAAAGAGAAAGAAGAAGAAACAATAAACTCGGTTGCCCAACATCCTTTGTCCCTCTTCACTCAGATCTTTCTTGCTGTTACTACTTCTCATCATCTCCACATAGAGCAAATAAAAATTTGGTGACTTCAAACAACCTTTTTATCCTGTCAAAATATTTCCATAGTATTCACTCAAATGCTTTCTCTCTGACATGGACAGAGATCAATTTGCTTCAGTTGTTTTATGTGATTAAGTCCTCAAAGGAGCTTTCAAAATATTGATGATGGATAAACCCTGACACCTATATATTACATTAACTCAACTTCCTTGTGCAGATATAGCTTCATAGGCCAGAAATACTAGACGAACAGAGATGCCATGACATCCCTGGCATACAACCATTGGGGCTTAGATTTATGTCTTGAAGGTATTGCTTTTAAAAATGCTCTGAAGACACAACAGTCCTGGACAAGACAAGCAGTGAAAGGTTGCCACAGCACAGCAATTATTTGGGATTTTCTTTCAGAGTCTGGAAATTTTACTTTTTGGGATATAATTCCCAGAATCCCCCCAAAAGTTTGACCACATGAACATCATAATAAGCACACAGAAGTTTTACTAGTCAAGTTTAGAAACAGTATTTTGTATCATCCTAATGAGTGTTGACTTACTGATTGACTTCTACTTGGAGTTTCATGACTCTGACATGTTTTCATGAATTAAAATAAGCCTTTTGATTCTTTCACCTGTTAGTTTGCTCCTTGATTGTAGGTGGATATACTTTTTCAATCTTGTACAGTGGTACCATTTATATACAGCAACTGTATTCCATATAGACACCCCACAACAGAAATGCAAGGAGGAATAAAAGTAAAACAAAACAGGATCAGATAACATGAAACAAAACATATTCATTTGGTACTGTGTCTTCTGTATTCTTGTATAATTGTGCATTTCTTAACAGCAGAAATTCCAGTGTCTCTTGAATGAGACTAACCTGCTGACAACCACTGTGTGCCAATTCTGATTTGCTATGTGATTACTTGCCAAAAAAAAATGTCATTTCATGTTCAAATATGTTACTTGGTTGGCTAAGGCAGAAATAAATAACATAATCACAAAGATCAATAGATTGTCTGAGATAATTTTTGTCCCAACTCCCACCACCACTTATATTAGGGAAAAACCTGAATGTGACAACTGGCTGGAATTTGAGTATGTTTATAACCCAGTAGGTAACAATATGATACAATGCCGACATTGTAGGTCTCTATCTTTGTGGCTTCCAGAGCAAAACATGATCCAGAGGGGTTATAATTCTAGAGCAAGAGGTTTAAAAATTATCATTTTCTTCCTCTTCATCTGGATTTTAGACAAAGAAGTAAGAGTTAGAAGCTATGTGTGGTACAAAGATTTGGCCACCATATTTCAAAATCAGTAGAGTACACTCTAATTCATTTCTAAGAGTGTTACTTATTTAATAACCCAACAATGTGTCATAGTCAGTAATATTATAGCTTTCTTTGTCTGGATATAGAATTTTGTAGCAGTGCAATTTCCCACAATAGTATTATTTAAAAATCCTGCTTTTAAAAAAACCTGTCACTCAGCATTTCGAAGAGTGAGAAAATGTTGCATATAAGTCTTTCCCCCCCAAAAAAGGATCCTGACTGTTCTATTTTTCCCCTCTAAAAAAGAAAAAAAAAGTAAAGAAAAGGAGGGGCGGATATAAAGAAAGATATGGATCAGAAGAAAGTATGAATGAGAGAAGAGTATCCTTCCTCAAATGATCCTTACATTTCTGTATACGTGGGCTAGTGGTGGAACTTGGAGTGTGTCTAGGGGGGAAGGGGGAAGGGCTACAGCATGAGGGTGTGGCCACTGCATGCAGGGGCTTGACTGCAGTATGTGGGGGAGTGGCCAGGGCATGCAGAGGCATGGCTACAGGCTGGGATGCTCCCAAAACATTGCTACCCAGGGCAAATCACACACATCCACGTCCCTATGTGACTGACTTGGGCTTGTTGCTCCTCCTGTGAAAGTCTCAAGAGATGGTTCAAAGATCTCTTATATGTGTTTAATCTGAAAAAGGAGCACAACTATTGGGGGAATATCTGTGTGTTTGTGCATGTGAATGTATACATAAGGGATTTATCTGAACAACCACAATGAAAGGTGAGTCCCCATTCAGTTTGCAGGAAAGAAACTGGGGCAACTTGCTGAGTAGAGATGTCACAGAAGTAGCACTTGAACTAGCATATATGAGGCCTAAGTCCAGCTCACTTTCCAAGCTAGCCATGCTGCCGAACCTTTTCCCAGAGTCAAATGTGTGGGACTGGCACTTGTCAAATATACAACTTACACATTTGTTTTATTTTTAAAATACAGTCAACATTTATTTAGAATAAAGCTAGGTTCATTATACACATTTTTGGAAGTGTTAACATCAGGAACATCCTTAAGGCTTTAATCTACTTGTTAAAATTAACTATTTTCCCCCTGTCATTGAACAAAGGAGTATTTTTACTTCTTTGTGGAAGGAGAGGAGAAATTGCCCTCTCCAAGACTGTTGGACCACACCTTTCATTACCCTAAACATTGACCATCGGGGCTGGTTGGGTCTGATGGGAGTTAGAGTGCAACATCTCTATAGGATCACAGGCTTCCCACCCATGCTATGGAGAATAGATTAATTTCCCATCAATTGTGATAAAGAAGTAAATAAATGGGCCCAATCCACTCAAAATCATGTACCTTCTTATTCTCACTGATGCCAGTGAAAGAGACACCTAACTCACTGATACCAACGAAGCCCAAAAGGTTCGAATTGTAATCCAACTTATACATTTCTTACAACTGTTTCTTCCCCATCTCTGGCAGTCACAAAAAGCTGTGTGTGCACACACAAGCCCCCCCCCTTTTGTGTGATGAACGGCTTATAACCCTCACACCCTGCTTGCCTGAGCCATTGCTTCTTTTAAATCACCCATCTTATCTTGAAGAAACACATCTTGTTCCGTATCCGAACCAGGTTGCTTATCTCACCTCCAGAGACTGCCCATCAACATGAGGGTGTGAAGCGAAATGACTTCGCCAGCTATCTGCTCAATTTGCAGTGAGTGAGCAGCCCACATCTTGATACCAACACATAATTCAGTTGGCTTTGGCAGATTGTTAAAAGGAAGGCTAGAATCACACTGCCAGGGACACTGAATTATATCAACTTGAGACAGAATCTGAGCCCTGCAGGTCAGGATTTGAGGACACTAAAGGAAGCTTAAGCTTGTATTTGTAGCAGCTAATATTCTGAAATGCAGACACTCAACACAGCTGAAACTGGGGATGGAGGTAGAGGTTATGTTCCTCAGGTTTTCACAGGAACAAATAAATATAATATCAATATCATCAGCTACCGTTTCACTTCAGTATGCAAAGAAACATTTCTATGGATGTTTTGCTGTTCCTCAATGAGTTTCAAAATTCATTTTTTTCCCAACAGAAAATATCTTTACATTTTATTCCTAAAATAATGGCTACAAGATGGCCAAATATTCTTCATATCTCAAGTGCAGTGACTGCTTGTCGTTCTCTTACAGTTCATCTTTGTGAACTGTTGTGCATAGCTTGCTTGCTTCTCAGGCTATGAGTAAGTATGAGTAAGACCTGATGAGAGTATGGATTTTTTTTTTTCTTTGCAAAGTACATTAATAAAAATAACAAACATCAGGTCTAGTATACTGAAAAAAGGTAACATAAATAACTGTGAATGTTCAGTCAACTATTGAGCAGGCATATATATTCAGCCATAATAATGCAAACATCATTGAAGCTTAAGCCTGAGATGGTGCTTAACTCAAGATAAGTATATTACATGAATACAAATCTTATTTTCCATGTGTCCCCTAAGAAACTTTTTGCAAGTTGTATTTGAATCTCTTAATAATATAATTCATCCATTATACAATTAAGCCCTTTAGTAGCACTTATGTTTATTTTTATCTGATTCTTAATGAAAAATCATCTTCACAAGACCTCATGCCATTCCCGCTGGCATCAGCCAGACAAGAGATTTCTGGACGTCAATAATCAACCACAAGGTATGCCATAGATGGATGGTAGTTAAGAGTAAGGAAAACAGCACTGTCAGAACGACGGTCAAATCAAATCAGATTAAGCAGAGGGCTGTTTGAGAGCAATTATTTTATGGACTTTTTCTATTTTTATTTTTTTTAAAGAATGTGAAAAAGGGGTCCACCAGCAGGCCTTGCTTCTTTCTTAATGAATGTTATCAGTTGCAAAGAGAGAGAAAAAGAGGAAAAACTAACAAAATTTAAGCCAGAGACATAGAAAAATAAAAAAAAGGTAAAATAAAATAAAGTTCCAGTAAGGCTTCAGGGTCCTAAAGATTTCCTTGCCACTCACTCTGATGAACCCTCTTGAACTCCGGTCATTCCTCCTCATTTGCATCTTTACTTTTTTAATGAGACAAAAGTGTGAGGGTGGGATTATTACTTATTCCCCAGAATAATATATTGCCCAAAATATCTATTCTTTCATAATACCCAAGCACCACAAGTCTTCATGTAGACAATGAACAAGAATTCTACAAATGAACCTATGTCTGGAAATTAGATCTGGCATTTTGGGCTTTATTTTAGATAACCCATTTGTAGGTTAGTCTAATCCTAATTTTCCATTTTCATAGAATGAATGAATGAATGAATGAATGAATGAATGAATGAATGAATTATTTTAGATAATCCATTTCTGGGGCATTCTAATCTTAATTTTCCATTTTATCAGACAGTAGTTATCTTCACTTCACGTCACATGAGAAGTCAACTTTGTTCACATGTGAATTTTAGATACGCTTAATGTTCTGGGAAATAACCATCAATGCAATTGTAAGTAGAGATGCCAGTATAATTAGAGATTTAGTGTGGCATCAATCTATGCTGTACCCCACCTCGAGCCTTGGGGAGAGGTGGGTAACAAATAATGTATATTATTATTATTATTATTATTATTATTATTATTATTATTATTATTATCGTCGTCGTCATCATCATCATCATCATCATCACCATTCCCCTTCCCACAGTGGGAGAAAGAGAAAGAACAAGAGACTGAGTGAGAGAGAGAGAGAGAGAGAGAGGAGGGGGGAGGGAGTTTGACGTAATGCTCCCCTAAACCTATTGCAATCTCCATTACATAATCTCCATTTGTTTTCACCAACATCTCTGTGTGAATCTTGCTGTGTGTTTCAATTTCCAATGTATAGTGACCCAAAGGTGAACCTGCCGTGGTATTTTCTTGGAAAGATTTGTTCAGAGGGAGTGTGCCTTTGCTTTCCTCTGAGACTGAGAGAATGTGACTTGCCCAAGGTCACCCAGTGGATTTCCATGGCTGACTGGGGATTCAAATCTTGGTTCCCAGAGTCATAGGCCATTTCTGCACAATGTTGCTATACCACAACAGCAGTGAGTTGTTTTTGGTCCAGGAGTTGTGCTACCGCATGACGTTATCATTATCCAGCTGCTAGCCCATCCCCAAGCATTGCCAAACTGCCTTTTTCTATTTACAAAAAAAAATCCATTCTATTTACCAAAAAAAAAAAAAAAATCCATAGAAAAAATCCTCCTTTAGCACTTCAATCCCATCAGCCAGTTCAGTGCAGTACTGTAATAGCACTTGATAGTGCTTCCTATCATCACAGATCCAGGAGTGGTTGGGGTGTGGGTGTGTCCAGCTTGTCCCTCCCTCAGCAGCTCCCATGGTGTGGTAACTTTCTATCATCTCTCTGTGTTTATTTTAAATTTCTACTCTGAGTTAAAACATTTTTAATACATTTTTAAGCATTATAGTGCATGCTGTTACATCATTGCTGTATTAGTACGGCTCTTCCCCCACCAAAAAAACAACAACAACAACCAATCAGGAGAAGTGGGACAGGGTGAAGGCAGAGAAAGGGAGTGGCCCAGGATCCTGTAATGTGGAAGAAAAAGTAGTGGCAATACCGCTACTTATCCGCTTAGGGCAGAAGGGTATGGAAGAGAGCATTCCTAACCCAAGAGCATCATGTGAAAGGCAATGCTGGGATTATAACAGAACACGCTAATGGGGTATAGTGCGGAAAGGTCCATAGTCCACTCAATGGCCATAGACCATTCAAACCACTACACCACTCTGGCTGTTGTGTGTATGTTAGCAGTGTAAATCTTCACCTGTTTCATTCCTGCATGCAAAAACAAAAAAATTGAGCAATTTTCTCCCCATATCACAAGAAAGTCAAGATTTCTGTACAATTTTTGAACACTATTTGCACTTTGGGAATTCATTCAAGAAATTTGGTTAGCCCGATAATACATGCAGGTATTTTCCAGCACGGAAAACTTGTTTATATCCCTAAAATAACACAGACTTGTGCTGGTATACAGAAAAGGAGTTGGCAATGGGGGCTGTGTTAGATTTAGAAGGGAGCACCATGAGTTTTGCACATGGTTCACTGTTTTCTATACAAAACTATTGTGTGTAAATTGTATTTTCTGTGCAGGAATTGAATCATAGAATCATAGAATCATAGAATCATAGAGTTGGAAGAGACCCCAGGGGCTATCGAGTCCAATCTCCTGCTATGCAGGAACACCCATCAAAGCATTCCCAACAGATGGCCATCCAGCCTCTGCTTAAAAACCTACAAAGAAGGAGACTCAACCACACTCCGAGGCAGCAGATTCCACTGCCAGACAGCTCTGACTATCATGAAGCTCTTCCTGAGGTTCAAGTGGAATTTCCTTTCCTGCAGCTTGAATCCATTGCTCCTTGTCCTAGTCTCTGGAGCGGTAGAGAACAAGCCTGCTCCCTCCTCAACATGACATCCCTTCAAATATTTAAACATGGCTATCATGTCCCCTCTTAACCTTTTCTTCTGCAAACTAAACATACCCAGCTCCCTAAGCCGTTCTTTATAGGGCAAGGCTTCCAGATCTTTCAGCATTTTGGTCGCCCTCCTCTGGACATGTTCCAGCTTGTCGACATCCTTCTTGAATCGAGGTGCTCAGAACTGGACACCGTATTCCAAATGAGGCCTAACCAATACAGAATAGAATGGTACCATTACTTCCCTCAATCTAGACACCATACTCCTATTGACACAACCAAGAATCGCATTGACTTTCTTGGTTGCCGTGTCACACTGCTGACTCATGTTCAGCTTGTGATCTACCGAGACTCCTAGACCCTTTCCACACCTACTGCTATCCAGTCACATGTCCTCCATCCTATACTTGTGACTTTCATTTTTTCTGCCCAAGTGCAGGACCCTACATTTCTCTCTGTTGAAATTCATTTTGTTAGCTTTGGCTCAGCTCTCCAATCTGTCAAGGTTGTATTGAAATTTGATCCTATCCTCTGGTGTGTTAGCAACCCCTCCCAGTTTGATATCATCAGCAAATTTGATCAGCATGCCCTCCACTCCTTCATCCAAATCATTGATGAAGGTGTTGAATAGCACTGGGCTCAGGACAGAAATATGTGAAATATGTGTGCAACTTGCACATTTTTGTGCAATTTGCACAAAATCACACAAGTTGCACAAAAACACTTGTTTCTGCACAGAAAAGGTGTTTCTGACATAAAAAGCAATATTTTTTGTGCAGAAATCAGTGTACCCTTCAGAAACAGGCTGTTGTTTGTATAGGAGACATCCATTTTTCTTATTTTATTTTATTGCCCTCAAAGAGGTTTTCTGTGTAGAAAAAGATCTTTTTTGTTGTTTTGCACAAATTTTCCCCATTTAATTCCTCAAATGCAAATATTCTCGTAAACATGATATTTCTCCTCAGCAAGGTATTTTGAGTATTGGAACACCTTTTTTTCCACTGAAAATGTGAATATTAAAAGGTATTCTTCACATCCCCAGAACACATCTATATCTATATTTATGTCTGTCTGTCTGTCTGCCTGCCTGCCTATCTATCTGTCTATCTATCTATCATATATCAGTCCAGGTCTGGGCAGGAGACTTGAGCAGACAAGCTCAGGGCAGAAGCGTGGTGGTGGCAACTGGTATCACTGCTAGCAACAGACATTCTACACTTACAATTTCAGTTAAATATTGGTTTAGTATCAACATTGTGATGTGATCAGCATTTTCCAGTGTTTTTGATATGCATTGTACTTGCTAAAATTGCAATGGCTTTTGACTTGAAGCAAATGAAGTTTGTCGTTTCAAACTTTTATGTTCAGTGAACACAAACATTAGCTTTGGGTACCAGACACCATAGAGATTAGAAGAGCTGTTTTTTCTTATACAGTTCCAATTTGTTTTCTTTTGTGTACATGCTATCATTTGGCAGTTAGAAGAACTCGGCTGCCAGCGTGCCTTTAGAATGAAAGTCACGCATATTTGTAGGATGTGTATTTCCTGACCTTACCCCCATCATTGGCAGGTGATGCTTTCAAGCAGGTGTGGGCAATTTTTATTTATTTATTTATTTCTATCCCGCCTCTCCATATGGATCGAGGCGGCGAACAACTT
Source organism: Ctenosaura bakeri (assembly GCA_948474755.1). NCBI lineage: Eukaryota > Metazoa > Chordata > Lepidosauria > Squamata > Iguanidae > Ctenosaura > Ctenosaura bakeri. The sequence continues at coordinate 506,230 of CAOLHI010000788.1, forward strand.
ACAAATAGCATGTATTTCGATACATTTTCTATACATGCCCCCAACAAGCTGGGTACTCAGTTTACCGACCTGCGAAAGGATGGAAGGCTGAGTCAACCTTGGAGCCCGGCAGGATTGAACCCACAACCTTGTGGCTTGCAGTACTGGCATTTAACCACTGCGCCACCAGGGCTCCTTGGGTAGTCCTTGGGGCATACTTATACTGCAATTCCCATTAGTCCTAAGTCAGCACAGCTAATGGTGGGAGACTATGGGAGCTGAGGTCCATAAACATCTGGATGCACACAGGTTGTCCACTCCTGCTCAATAGGTTATAGAAGCAGGGCTCAAATGTGGATTGGTTGATATTAATTATCCCAAGAAACTCAACATTATCTCTCTTTCTGCCTATCTTTCCGTCTCTCTTAACACTGAAAAAGGATAAGCTATGTATATTTAAGGTTTCTCTGGCTATTGCCTGAACTAATCACAATGCTGACATTCTAACGTTAGTTAATACACACTACAACCCTAAGCTTATTTGCTCAGAGGGATTTGATGGGACATGCTCCCTTATTAAATATGCCGGGATGGCTGTCTCAGAAGAGAGCTTTCATGAGGTTTCATAAACATACAAAGGCAGATTTCCCCTCCTTCCTCTGTGCATATCCATTGTGAATATCCCACAGCAGATCTGTAAACAGGGAGGGTCCTTTATTTTATCCCATCAGCTGGCTGTGTTCATATTGATGGGGAACAGGATAAATAGAACAAGCTAATTTGTAATCCTAGATAGAAAATGATGGCTCGACTGTTTCCCTCATTGAACACTCTGCCAGTTTAAACAGCTGATTAGTCAGCTTCTGTGGAATCGATCTGAATCAGTTCCACCTGCATGCTCCCACCAGGAGCCACTTTATTGTAAATCAATCATTCTGAAAACAACTCACAAAGGGGCCAGTCCTCACTAACAAGCCATCAATTTAACCTGTCTGTCTAGAGCACTCTGCCAATTAGGAGTGCAACAAACATTTATTCAAAAATTATGGGCAAGTTTACACTGCTTATTTTTCATCTTCTTAAGAATCACCTGTAACTGTATCTTTCTTTCTCTTCATATCCTGTTTCTTTTAAAACTTTCATGAGCGAAAGGGCCAGTGTCCAGATATCACAATATAAAAAGGCTTTGGGGTAGGTGTGTGAGAAAGAAAACATGTTCAGAATTTTAACAAAGAAATTGGACAGATAGCCTTTATTACTAAAAGCCAACATGAGCAGGAACTCTGAAGCTTTATGTCCTGCCCTCGTGCCCCTTGGGTGTTCCAATCAATCCTGGAAGTCAGAGAAGTTCTCTTCATCCCTTGACATAACGAATTGCTAAATTTTGGCCTTGGCTCTTCCAGCTGGCAGTGGTTGGAAAAGCTGCCTCAGGAGGGACGGGCAGATATATTATTTGGTCTCTCAACTTCTCCTTTAAGATATTTCAAGCTATCCTGAATAAAAGGGAATGAACAAGATATATTCTACTATCCCCTTTCCTGTATCTTTTTTTTTTTCCAAATTGGCTTGCCTGGACATTTCATTTATGTCAACAGCCCCAAAAGGCAAGAATGATGTTAGGATGCTGTGTGTCAAGTCTAGCATTTCAGGAGTCATCTTCTTTTCTGGTGAAGAGAAGAAGGACTTGGGGGCTGGGAGAGATATATGTTGTTATGAGCTCCAGTGTGCCAGTCTAGTAGTGGCAGCGTAGGTAGTGCAGCTAAGCATTGTCCCAACTGTATCATCAAAGTGTGCTTTTGGAGGCAGGTTGGCTTTGTATTGTTAGCTATAAAAATGTGATGTTTTATCTTAACAAACCTCACAATGACACTTTCGGAATTAAGACTGGAATAAATCCCTCTCTCTGACCCTAATTCAGTGTGCTGCCTTCATAGAACTTGGACCCCGTCAGTGCATTTCTACCTGTGCCACACAATCTCAGTGCACTGAAACAAACAAACAAACAACATTAACATATCATGGGGTACATACTGTATGTTAAGGATTTTTTTCTGGCTGTTGACTTAGTGAACATATTCAGATTATATGTTGCAGAAGAATTTTAGATGGACAGGTTGCCTTTCAAGGAAGGCTGCTCACCATAATTCACATTCACGCTGAACAAACCCTGATGAGCTGGTAAGAAACCATTGTTTCTGTGGTCAATTTGAAAGCACTGCCCAAAGTAACCAGTCATACTAATTAGATGACTTACTTACTTACTTACTTTCATTTCTGTATTGCCAAATAGTCCTGGCTATGAATTTTTTTTTCAATAAACAAAAGTTTAACCAATTTTTATTTATTGAACAGAAAGCATAAAATAATTCTTAGAATTATAACAAGAAAAGAGCATAACAGAACACAATGTAAACACAGCTAAAGAGCTCAAAACAGAATAAAAACAGCACAAAAACCAAGTGAGAGCAAGTGAACCACAAGCGGTGCAGATACTGATAAGCGCTAAAAGGTTCCTCACCTTCAATGAATATCTTTTAAAAAATGGAAAATACAAAGATCTTCTCATTAACTGAACCAGTCTGGGGAGAGAATTCCTATTCCACAGTTGGCCCACCACCTCTGAAAAAACTCTCTTTAGTAGCTACTCATCTCCACTCATCATCAGATAGTTATAATCCTCAGTTGTTCATAATCCAGTAAAATCTATTGGAAAAGTTCTGCTTATTAGAAATCCATTATAATCAGGGAGTCAACTGGGAATCAATTCCAGTCAAATTTGAGTGTCAGTTCCAGTTTGGGTTCATTGACATGTCATAAGTCTCTGGTGCAAAGATTGGTTTAAATATAGCTTGTCACCAGCTCAATCACTTTGAATCCATTCAGATATATTTCATGCACATGAAAGCAACCACCACTTATTTTTGAAATATACTTCCTGCACAATGGATGCAATGAACATCTTTATCATGAGAAAATGGGTGAGAAAGTAGAACTTGTTTATACTTCCATGGTATGGTATAGTGATTTGAGCATTGGACTAGGACAGTGGGAGACCAGGTTTCAAATCCTCGCTCAGCCACAGAAACATACTGAGTGATCTTGGGCAAGTGAAATTCTCTCAGTCTCAGAGGAAGGCAAAGGAAAACTTCTCTGACAAAATTCTGCAAAGAAAATCCCATGATAATTTCACTTTAGGGTCTCCATAAGTCAGAAATGACATGAAGGCACACAACAACAAACTTTCACTTGTAATTCTCCTTCTGCTAGGCAGAATGTTATCAGTCTGTACATAACTAACTAACTAACTAACCAATGAAGACTGTTACCTAATGAAATAAGAGTATCTATATTACATATCAGGATAAAATAATTCAAAATTGCTGATGCCCAAAGGCTGAGAAAGGAAACCATCCAGTACATGCTCCTCCTCAACATCTTACAGCCAGAACAGGAAATTGTCAGTCTTCCCCATGTCTCATCTCTTGCAACTACTTTATTACTACTGCAGTCAGCCCATTTTTCAGAAGTGTTAGAAGTACGGTGGAAAAAATAAATGGTTTCTTTAGCCTGTACTTGTCCTGCCAACTGATCCTTGGAATGTCTTTTGCTATAACTCACATACCTTGTACATTAAAATTGTGGAAGCTCAGTGTTGAAAAGTGACACCAGCAGCTCTGTATTTCCTGTCTCAATGACTTTCACCATCACATTCAGTTTGCAAGTAAAGAAAGACAAGCAGGAACCTAGATAGGGCAAGGAAGCACTTACAAGAAAGGACTTGCCAGGGTCATTACCTTACTGGGCATGTGAGCAACAGGGAGTTCTCAAGACAGCACAAACAACCGTGACAAATTATTCATCTTAGAGACTAACACATTTATTCTAGAGTAAGATAGGCAACCACTTACTGTCACACTAGCAACTCAGTCTGGAATTGCTGTTTATCATTCACTCACTTGTAAACGAGAATCTAGATGATGTCATGGTTAATCCATTGCATGCCAGTATTTTCTAAGCTGTTCTCCTATTTGTTTTGACTCAGACAATTTCTGGCCATGCTCCCTTTTAAAAGGCAATTGTATGACCAACCTGTTAATTACTTTCATCTTCAGAGTTTCTAAAAGCTGAACCTTTGCCTAAATTAACACAAACCTTTCTACCGTTTCGTATGTCAGTGTACATCTTGAATTTATGTTTCATAGATCAGCTTCTTTCACATGCTGCCCATATTGAAGATTCAGAAGGAGGCAAGGATCTAGAGAAGTCATGTATGGGCCTCCTTAACATGTTTTGGGATCAATATGTTTGGCACAATGCGGGAGTATATGTGTCGGTGCAGAATGAGGGCATTGTTTCCTAAACAAGAAATTTGCTCTCTCATGAAATTTTCCTTCAGTCTCCAAATTTCTGTACTTTGGGCTTTAGCTACTTCTACTGATGCACCTCAAAAACCTACCTCTTAAGACAAGCAGTGCCCTAACCAAAGGGTTTCCAAACACCATATATCAGGGGAATGATGAGTACAGCACTCTCACAGTTATGGAACACATTGAGACAGGCAGCTGGAGATACCTCTCTGGATCCTGCCACAGCTGCTTCTCTCAAAACACCCTGTGACTAGAAGAGTGTTGCAATGATCATTTTCCAGTGCCCTGATTCGCAGCACTACAAAAGCCCTTCAGTTGGGGTACTGCCTGGCTTAAGGAGGTAGGTTTTGGGGGTCACGTTCAGTGATTATTGACTGTAAATGTGAATTCCAAAAGTTATGAGATTGGAAATCTGGTTTACAATTACATTACATGCTAAACAGGATGCCAGCCACTAATTTTGTTGATATTGATCTGATGAAATTTCTTTTCATCTCTAATTATCTGTATTGATTTCTTCTGCCTTCTAGAGCCATCTTTACTCTCATTTAAGTAATTAACAAGTTGGTCCTACAATTGCCTTTTAAGAGGGAACGTGGCCTTTGTCTGTTTGTGTCCCTTCACTATCTCCTGCAAATAAGTCTGTTTTACAGGATATTGTAAAGATTACCAAGAATATGTATATTGCCTTATATGAAAGCTACAGATAACAGCAAGTCAACCTATACTTTCTGGAATATAAGAATATGCTGGGCTTTCAGGATGAAATTCTTTCATTTTCCTTAGAGGGAGCTATTTCTAAGAACTTTAGGGTTTTAATAGTGAGAGAATACTTCACACATAAAGTCTGTTTCTCAGGCTGATCCTAAAAGAAAAAAAAATCAACAAGGTCCCATTATCCCAATTCAAGCTGCTACATTCCCAATCAGAAACATCTACAAGTCCCCAGCAGCTGCTTGCATTTGAATAAATACTCTGGAGTTGCTTCAGCAGCCAGATGGTTCTTGACAAAACTTTCAGATGTCAGTTTCTGTTGTAATATCAGGGCATTTTCTCTCCCACAGTCTTCTTTGCATGTGCATGTGCACAGACACAAACACAATTAATCCACTGCTCCTCTTCTGCAGTTACAATAAATATCTCTGCTTTATTTTAGATGTTATTCAGCAATGGAGGCTCATGAATGCCCACACCTAGACTTATTCATTGAATTTTGCAAGTTCTGATACTTTTTGTTCTAATGTGCAACTCCTATAGTAAAGAATAATGCGTTACAAATGATAAAGCTTATTTTGCTACACATGCTTGTTGTGTTCCAATTGTAAGTTGTTTCTTCTCCAACTCTGTCTCCTTCCTTTTCTCCTTCCCCTTCCCCTTCCCCTTATCCTTCTCCAATGAAGAAAATTCAAGTGATATGTCCCCTTTACATGTGGCTCAAGAGCAACTTGCTTGGGTGAATATCTTTACAAAGATTTCCTTTTCATATGCAGCCTTTTTTCTAGCTTTTCCACATCGGTGCCCCTGCTTCATTAAGAGTACAGCAGCATGAAGAACCTTCGAACACAAGGCTGATTGGGTTCTAGGAGCAGTTCCAAATGCAAGGATCCCTTTTTGCATGTATGTGAGTTCTTCTAGGAATGATGAAATAAAAATTAAATAAATGAAATAAAATACAAAGTACTGTATGGAATGCATGGGAACAAACAGTGATATGTGAGCTCATTTTCAGCCCTGCAACTTTGGTGAGACAATGAATAGCACGCAGTTTAGGGACATGTTCATATTTATATGAAAGTCACACTGCACACATGGGGCCAAAATGTCACCATTGGAACAATGGATGTATTCTGTTGATAGCAGAAGAAATGGAATTTCACAGACAGCTTGTTCCTCTGTGCCTTGTCATTGTAAGTTGTAATTGTACATTGAGCACTGAACACCATGTTTTGAAGTTGTGCATGGCACATTGTGGTTGTGCATCTTATAAGGTGCATTGTGGCTCTGTATCTTATATTGTGAATTGTAATGGTACATCATATATTGCACATTTTACCTTGAACATGTGCAACAGCACCTAGCCATTGACATGTATTGCACAATCTTGCTATTCTGCAGGGAGGTTACGTACTGCTCAGATAGTGTATCCTCGTGTGCAGATATTTACTCTACACTGAAGGAATGTTGGGTTGCAATCTAAGCCTGATCCCATGCAATGTTATGGAATTGCTCAATTAACAGCAGAAACAGAAACATCAGAGAGATTTGGATAATGATTAGGGGGGTGAAGGGAAACAAGCTATATATTTTTCCTTCAGTATTGCAAGTGAGAGGCTTGGAACACATGAACCAGTTGAATCTTCGATAATTTGTACTGTCAAGCTGGGAAGTATAGCTTCTTCTGAAGCAGGGCATAGGACATATGCCAATTTTAGCAGTGCACTAGTAAGTCCTTTCAGACCTATGTTATGCTAGCTTGGCATAGATATTTATTATTTAGATGATGGCCAGGATCCAACACTGGATCCCACTGCTTCTACCAAAAGAATCAGGAGGGAGGTGCAATCCTCTGTCCACTCCAACAGTCTTCTCAAGGGGGCTGGAAATTCCTACCCCTATAACATATTTTCAATACCTGGGCAAGAGCAGCAGCAGAAATTCTGCATAGGGATATAGTAGAAGTAGATTGTTGATTCCTGGCCAATAAGAACTTCAAAACAGCAGTGACTGGTAGTGTTCATCACATGTATACCCACAGAGCTGCAACTCCAGGTCCAAGCATCTCCCAGCAGCTTTACTCATGTTTCTCTGCCATCTAGATATCTTATCTCTGGAGGATTTTAATTCCAAGACATTCTTTGTTGATAAAAGATATGCATATCTGCTTATAAGCATTTGTGACTGCACTTACAAGCAGTCACAATTGAAGAGTATCATACATTCTCTGTAAGGATATGAAAAACAATTTACCCCCATCTCAGTGTTGACTGAAACAAGTTATTGTGACAGAATGAGACAAAGTATTGAGGTTTCCCCAACCCTTGTGAGAATTCTCATCTCCAGTGTGAAAACAAGACACCAGGCATTTTGGGGGACTGTATTTGTTTTTTCCAATGTGTGCAAAAAGTCTTGTGCAAAAATAGAATTCCCTTCCTGTAATTAAGCTCATATTTGTAGCAAGCATAAAATGAAAGGTTAGTTGATCAAAAATAAAAATAAAAACAATAGTTCATGAAATAAGACAACATTTATCACCCTTTAAAGTTTAGCACATTTGGAATTTTGACCATTCTTTACCATGTAAAAACAAACCAAGTCAGAATGTACATCCCTAGATCTCTGTGTAGTGCAGCGGTTCTCAACCTGTGGGTTGCGACCCCTTTGGGGGTCAAATGACCCTTTCACAGGGTCGCCTAAGACCATCGGAAAATACATATTTCCAATGGTCTTAGGCATCATTCCCTCATCGGTGGTGGTGCGCAAGTGTGAGACACGCGCTTGCATCCTCCTGCTCCCTTTGGCAGGGCACTGCGGAAGGGCCAGGGGGCTGCAAGGTGGCAC